>CM060882.1:126839835-127439835 GCA_030762935.1 Hymenopus coronatus | reverse complement strand
GTGTAGAGAAAATGAAAAATGGTCGTATTACCGATTACTCCCTCATAAGTAATATTGAAATAAGGCGATACACATGTTAAAGCTATAGTCAAATGTTTTAAAAGCTGCCACTATGTGATTGAAAGTCAAGTGTTTGCATGGCGATGAGTGGACAAATTGCCGTATAAGAAAGTAATTATTTTAAAACTTAGACAAATAGCAAGCATTTCTCGGAAATGGTCAACACCAAGAAAAAATGTATAGTGCATAAATTGTGTATTTCAACGAGATCTGCAATTTTTGTGTGGGTACGGTTTAACTCTTAGGCAAAAGTCACCCAGAATGCAGAGATTTTCACAGTCTATTCCCACAAAATTCAAGAAACTTATTTCACTTGCTACATAAATATCAGTATTACACGGTATTTTAATCAAAATCATTTGAGCCGTTTTTAAGTAAAATAAAAATGTTCATAATTTTTTCCATGTAAAGCGTAGTTCGAGGTGTAGTTTCTAACCCCTCTCTCTCGCACATAAATAACATGTACGCTTTGTTTGTAATCACATTATTTTGTGATCATATTATCAATCTATTTATGTTGAATAGAAGATTTCTAAAACTACACAGCCATATGATTGCATAATAATCACTGCGAAATGTTGGAAGTTAAAAGTAAAATTTGTACGACGATCAATATAGGTAGACGAGATATAATTACTGTTTCAGTATATCCTAACAATGCTATTAAAAGCTGATGTGTGATTTCATGTTTAAAAGCTCATATTACCTTAGTTTCTCTGTCTTCCATGCAGTTATGATGAAATTGGTATTCACGAAATCTAGATTTGAATCCAAAATGTTGCTTCAACATTTTATGAAACGTCAATGCAGTTAAAGAGGACAACAAAACAACAACCACAACAACGGGACGTGTTTTGTTTACTTAAATCCCATGTGACATGGCCTGAGGGAAGGGAAACGGCTCCACTAGCTGCGCTATTCCCAATGCTATCTACATGCGAATAACGAGGACAGGAAGTGCTGAGAATAACAAGAGTGACAAATAAATAATAAATATATCATAGGAATAAACATAAAAGTACTTCACCAAACATAAAGCTGCAAAAGCGCAGTTTGCTCACTGAAATATTGATATTCTAGAAATAACTCTAGGTTGTTTGTGTATACGAGTTCTACATGTACATACGTTTTAACACATCTTTCACGTAGGCGCGTATTCCAAGCTGTAGTAAAGCTGGAGAGGTAGAGTCAGACTGCAAAATTCAATGCCATAGCCGGGATTTGAACCACGAATCTTCTGGTCTTTAGCCGGTTGCTCTACCACTGAGCTACCATGGCTGTATGCCGACATAGCATTGACTCGTATGTTTCCCACAAGGTGATCTCAAATTATTTTGAGATGACTTGCCCCTATGGTGACTCACAATGTCGTAAATATTTTAAGTCCCAAGATTCATAGTATAGCCAACTATTTCTTTTTTTTTTTTTTTTTTTGATGTAGCTTAACGTCCTTTAAACTGGTTGGTCATATCGCACGCTGAATGAAATTGGTGAAATGATATCGGGCTGCATGGAGCTTAAAGTTACTCAACATTCGTCTTCTCAGGATAAGGGAAGTCTCCGAAAAAAAACCTTATCCGATTAACTCTCCTTAAGCGAGATTCGCACTCACGACCTTCTGAATCGAGGCAGATACGCTACCACCACACTACCCAAGCTGTCAGGCCAACTATTATGATAAAGTAATGTTGATTTAATTGTTTTTTTTTTTTCACACAAGCCTAGTGTAGACAGGAGTTGGATAGAATCAAACTGCATAGCCGGGATTTGAACCATGGACCTCCCGATATCTAGCCGGTTGCTCTACCACTGAGCTAAAATGACTATATATCGGCATAGTATTAAACTTCTCAACTGACTCATACGTTTCTCTTAAGGTGATCTCAAATTATTTTAAGCAGACCGCTATGGCGACTTACAATGTCGTAAGTACTTTTAGTCCCAAGATTCATAGTATAACCAACTATTTTTTTTTTTTTTGATGTGGCTTAACGTCCTTTAAACTGGTTGGTCATATCGCACGCTGAATGAAATTGGTGAAATGATATGGGGGTGCATGGAGCTTAAAGTTACTCAACATTCGTCTTCTCAGGATAAGGGAAGTCTCCGAAAAAAAACCTTATCCGATTAACTCTTCTTAAGCGAGATTCGCACTCACGACATTCTGAATCCAAGCAGATACGCTACCACCACACTACCCAAGCTGGCAAGCCAACTATTATGATAAAGTAATATTGATTTAATTGTTTTTTGTTTTTTTTCACACAAGCCTAGTGTAGACAGGAGTTGGATAGAATCAAACTGCATAGCCGGGATTTGAACGACGGACCTCCCGATATCTAGCCGATTGCTCTTCCACTGAGCTACCACGACTATATATCGGCATAGCATTAAACTTCTCAACTGACACATATGTTTCCCTTAAGGTGATCTCAAATTATTTTGAGAAGACATACCGCTATGGCGACTTACAATGTCGTAAGTACTTTTAGTCCCAAGATTCATAGTATAACCAACTATTATAGTAAAGTGTTTATGATTAAAAGGTGCTTTCAAAAAACATGTATGCGTTGCATTCACAGGAGTTTACTAACTGTTCCAAAATAAATTATTATTAAAAATCTATATGTTCCATTCACATAACTTTTTCTATCTGTTTTGCAGACAAACGGTTCTTAAAAAAATGTGATGCGCTGCATTCACATGACTTTCTCTACATCTCTGTGACAAATTATGTTAATAAGCTTATTCTCCTATCCATTCAATGCTAAAACATTAGCGGAAACGGTCTTATTACATATTTACTTTATAAGTACAAGGAAAATAAGGGAATACACTAGGTTAAAAGGACAGTCATTTGTTTTAAAATGTGGTTGCTATGGAATTGAAATCCGTTTCTTTCCGTGGCCAAGCTTTGACAAGTTCCCGTATAAGAAAAACTTTAAGTATTTTAAAACTTAAATCAATAGCGAGGAATATCTAGAAAATGGCCAAATCTAGGATAAAAAATATATGTGAGATAAATTGTATGTTTTATCATGATCTAGATTATTTGTAAAGTAAGTTTTTGTCTATCTCTTACGATTTACCAGTTATGCAAAATTAAATCAAAACCATCCAGAATAAAGGGGTTTTTAGAGACTATTCCCAGAAAATACAAGATATACATTTTATTTGGCATATAAATTTCTAAAATATAAGAGGTTTTAATCAAAATCGTTAGAGCCATTTTTGAGAAAATCAAAATATTCAAAAATGTTTCCATGCAAAGGGTAGTTTAGAGTGGGGGATTTCCTTGAAAATCTTCGTATCGCATCCATACCAAAATTAAATACCAAATATACAAACACGGATCTAGTTCTAAAAATGCATTCTTGGATTAAGAGGGACCCAAAACATGCATTCCCGATGAAATCACGAATCGAATTTTTGGGTGCAATACAATACGTACCTTCTCTGTACACTGTGTACATAGTACGTGTAGAGAAAGTAAAAATCTTGTGTTCAATTCACATGACTTCCTCTACCTGTTCTGCTAACAAACAATTCATATAAAAACGTATCGTTTTATCCACATTATGCTAATTAAGATCAGCAGAAATTGTCTTACTACTTGCATTTTTGTAAGCAGGAGGGAATAAGGGAATACACTAGTTCAAAGCGATAAACATACTTCTAGAAGGTGGTCGATATAGAAACAACTAAAGATTGATTCGCTTTGTATTGCGAATAAAACAAAAGAGATGAAATGAAGCGTGACCCAGTTTGAAAAACGTAATATATTCCATCCACATGATTTTCTCTACATCTTTGCAACAAATTATCCTTAAAAAGCTAATGCTTCTATTTAGTTCATACTAATCGAGAAAAAATTAGTATATTTTAGTCTTATTATTTGCTTCCTTTTAAGCAGAAGCTGAATGAGGGAGTAGCATAGGTTAAAGATATAGCCAAAAATTGGTTGCTATGTGACTGAAGTTCCTTTGGTTTTATGGACAGGAGTTAATAAATTCCTGTATGAGAAATATATGTTTTTAAAGCTGAAACCAAAAACAAGGAATATCTCAAAAAGATGAACTCCCGAAAAAGATTGCATATCATTAATTGTGTGTTTCAATGTGCTCTACATTTTTTATGTGGTAAGTTTTTGTCTATCTCTTACGGTTTAGCAGTTATGCAAAATTCCGTAAATTCATCCAGAATAAAATAATCTCCAGAGGCTATTCCCGGAAAATTCAAGACATATATATTATTTGTCATGTAAATATATTTAAAATATGTTATTTTAATCAAAATCGTTAGAACCATTTTTGAGAAAATCAAAATATTCGAAAAAAGTTCCATGTAAAGAGTAGTTGGGGGGGGGGAGGGATTTTCTTGAAAATGTTCGTGTCGTATCTTTGTAAGATAACAAACCTAAATACCAAGTTTGGTATTTAATGGTCTCTACGTTTTCACACACACACACAGCCACACACACGCACACACACGAACCTTTTTCCAGAAATGCTTTTTTTTATTCAGTGGGGCCCAAAATATGTATTTCCGGTCAAATCTTGCTATAGAATTCTTAGATGCAATTTAATACCTCCTCTATACACTATGTACATTGTACGTGTAGAGAAAGTAAAAATATGTAGCTTAAAATTCAAAACCAATATCAAGAAATATCTCGCAAACGGTCAACACTATAACAAAAAATCTGATGTGTACCATTCACATGACTTTCTCTATATCCCTGCAACAAATTATTCTTAAAAAGCTTATACTTCTATTTACTGTATGCTCATCAGAAAAAAATTAGCAGAAATAGTCTTATTCTCTTGCTTTATTGTAAGTAGAACCGAAATAAGGGAGTACCATAGGTTCAAGTGAAAGCCAAAATCTGGTTGCTATGTGACTGATGTTCCTTTGTTTGTATGGACAGGAGTTGTCAAATTCCTGAATGAGAAAAGTATAAGTTTTTCAAAGCTGAAACCAAGAAAAAGGAATATCTTAAAAACGATCAACTGCACGAAAAAAATGTATGTAACATAAATTGTGTGTTTTAATGTGCTCTACATTTTTTGTGTGTTAAGTTTTTGTCCATCTCTTACGGTTCAGTAATTATGAAAAATTCATCCAGAATAAAGTAGTCTTCAGAGGCTATTCCCAGAAAATTCAAATATACATTTTACTTGTCAGGTAAATAACTTTAATATACGAAATTATAATCAAAATCGTTAGAGCCATTTTTGAGAAAATCGAAATTTTCGAAAAAAAGTTCCATGTAAAGGGTAGTTTGGGGTGGGGGGATTTTTCTCAAAATCTTTGTGTAGCATCCCTGGAAGATACTAAACTTAAATACCAAGTTTGGTATTTTACCGACTATTCGTTTTTGAGTTATCGTGTTCACAGACACACGGACACACACACACACACACACTCTCACACGGACCTTTTTCTGAAAATACTTTTTTTTGGATACAGGGGACCCTAAAACATATATTTCCGGTGAAATATCGGTATCGAATTTTTGGTGGAGTGCAATACATTTTCTATTCACTATGTACATAGTGAGTATAGAGAAAGTAAAAATGCATAGGATATAAACTGTGTGCTTTAACCAGATATTTTGTGCATTTAGTTTTTATGTATTTCTTACGGTTTAGCAGTTATACAAAATTCATCCGTTATGAACAAGTCTTCACAGGTTATTCCCAGAAAATCTAAGATATACATTTTATTATTGATGTAAATATTTTAAATATGCGGTATATTATTCAAAACTATCGATTACATTTTTGAGAAAAGCAAACTTTTCAAAACTTTTCTCACATAAGGGGTGGTTTGGGATGTTGCAATTTTCTTGAAAATCTCTGTGTCGCATACTTGGAAAATACCAAAATTAAATACCAAGTTTGGTATTTAACGGTCTTTTCGTTTTGGAGCTATCCTGTCCACACACTCACGCGCACAAACACACACTCACACACATAGGTACATACATACATACATACATATATACATACATGCATGCATACATACATACATGCATACATACATACATGCATACATACATACATACATACATACATACATACATACATACATACATACATACATACATACATACATACATACATACATACATACATACATACATACATACATACATACATACATACATACATACATACATACATACACACATACACACACATACATACACACACATACACACACATACACACATACACACATACATACACACACACATACACACACATACACACACATACACACACACACATACACACATACATACACACACATACACACACATACACACACGTACATACACACACATACACACACATACACACACATACACACACATACACACACATACACACATACACACACATACACACACATACACACATACATACACACACATACACACACATACACACACATACACACATACATACACACACATACACACACACATACACACACATACACACACATACACACACATACACACACATACATACACACACACATACACACACACATACACACACATACATACATACATACATACATACATACATACACACACACATACACACATACATACATACACACCTGCGCCCGCAGATCTTTTGCCAAAAATATGCATTTCTGATGAATCTCGGTTACGAATTTTTGGGTCCAATAAAATACCTTCCCTATACACTATGTACAAAATGTGTGTACAGAAAGTATCTTGTGATCCGTTTACATGACTTTCTCTGTGTGTTTTGCAAACAAACAATTCATATAAAAAGTATCGTTTTATCCACATCATACTAATTGAGATAAACATCAGAAGAAATGGTGTTATTACTTGCTTCTTTGTAAGTAGAAGGGAAATATGGCAAAACACTAGTTTAAAGCGACTCAAACTTTTAAAAGTTGGACGATAAGAGAGCAAGTAAAGATTGGTTCGCTTAGTATTGCCAATAAAACAAAAGAGAAGAAACAAAACGTGACCCTGTTTGACAAGATACTTTAAAATTGAAACCAATAACAAGAAAAATCTCAGAAACGGTCAAGTCTACAACAAAAATAAAGTATATGAACTGTGTGTTTTAACGAGATCTAAATTTAGTTTAGTAGTTTTGTCTATTTCTAACGGTTTATCAGTTATGCAAAATCATCCATAATGAGCAGGCCTTCAGAAGCTATTCCCATAAAACTTAAGATATACATTTTTTTTTAATGTAAATGTAATTTTTTAACATACGGTACTTCAATCGAATAGTTAGAAACATTTTTGAGAAACTCAAAGTTTTCAAAAACTTTCCATGTAAAGTGTATTTTGGGATGGGGGATTTTCTTCAAAACCTTCGTGTCGCAACCTTGGAAAATACCAAACTCAAATACTAAGTTTGGTATTTAACGGTATTTTAATTTTCAGCTGTGCTATGTGTACAGACATACACGGAGTTTTTTCTAAAATGTTTTTTTTCGAACTCAAAATACACATTTTCAGTGAAATGTCGCTATCGAGTTTGTGGTGGAATACAACACCTAAACTATGCACTATGTACATAGTACGTGTACAGAAAGAAAAAATATGATTTATCTATATCATGCTAATCGAGATAAATATTAGCAGGCATTCTCTAATTTAAACCGATAGTCAACCCTTTAAAGAAAACTGGGTTCTATGTGAGCAATTGAAGCTCGGTTTGCTCTGCAAGGACAGCAATATAACAAAAGTCGGATGTAACGAAAGGAGACTTCCCCTTTGATAAAAAGCTAGTGGTATTACATTTAAAATATTAAGAAGCACTATCTCGGAAATGATTAACTCTAAAAAAACGGAAATAATTAACTCTATAAAAACATTAAAAAGATAACTGCATATGACATAAATGTGCTTTATACATTTTGTATGCTAACCTTTTCTATCTCTTACGGTTTAACCGCTATACAATATTCATCCAAAATGAAGAGATCCCTAGAGGGTATTCCAAGAAAAGCTAAGATATACATTTTATTTGTGATATAAATATATTTAATATACGGTATTTTAATAAAAATTACTACAGTCATTTTTGTGAAAAACAAAATGTCCATGCATTCCTGAAATATACAGAAATTAAATTCCAGGTTTTTTAGCTATGTTGTCCACAAACACACACACACGCGCACACACACACCACTCGTATTTGGACATTTTTTTATAAAAACTGTTGTGTTTCATTCACATGATTTTCTTACAAAGACTATTATTTTTTTCTACACCTGCTATTGAGATAATCATCAGTAGAATTGGTCTCATTGCTTGCTTTTATGTAAGTAGAAGGAAAATAAGGGAATGCACTAGGAATGCACAAAGCTAAAGCGTTAAGCAAACCCTTTAAAAGTCGGTCGCTATATTAAACAATTGAAATTCTGTTATATCTAGTAAACAAAAGAGAGACGAAAAGAAAAATGACTTCCCATATGAGGTAAATTTCAGTAGCTTAAAGTGAACTGCACTAAATTCAACCTATCCCTACATTCCAGTGATTAAGACCTTACAAAGGCATGTACACGGCAATTTCACTTAGGGTTACCACGAGTCGACCAAATCTCGTAGGCACAATTCATCCAGAGGAGCAAATTGGCACCATACCTTCAGCGATATCTCCTTAACATAATGTTTCAAAACTCTACCTTTTTTTTAAAAGCGGAGAGAGAGAAAGAGAGATAGAGAGAGAGAGTTGAACAGGGTAAAGAATGGCTTATCTCGTCATTGGGATAGGGTAGGCGGGAGGTTTTATGAAGAAAGGTTCGGAATGATTAAGGAGATAATTTGACTTAGGGTGGTTGCGTTAAGCACCCGCGTTAGTTACGAGAATTGCCTGCTAGCCGAACTTGGCCCAGCAAAAGACTCTCTAAACTATAGTAAACCATCTATCCCTATATTTCCGTAGTTAAGCCCTTACAAGGGCAGGTACACAGCCACTCCTTCTAGCCTCACCACGAGTCTCGCACATAAAGACGCATTATTTTTATTTCATTGGTTATGATATTGACAGTGTATCTCTTTATTTTTTTTTTATTGCTTCATTTGTCAATGGTCATATCGGGGGCTTTCACTTGTGAAACTGTAGCTTCAGAACATTAGGTTAAACTTTATATTCCTAAACACACACACATTCACTCTCACATTCATACTTCCAGACTCTGTGGGGGATGGGGAATAATTCCGGTTAAAGCAAAATTCCCCGCCCCAGCCGGGAATCGAACCCGGGACCTCCGGATGAGAAGTCAGCGTGCATCTCCTTTGTTTTACTCCTAGTCATGCAAAGAGAATCGAATTTCGGTTGTTTCACATGGCAACCAGCTTTTAAAAAGATTTCACTATCACTTTAGCCTAGTGTGTTCCCTTATTTATCTTCTACTGACAAGGGAGCAAGTAAGAAGACAATTTATGGTAATGTTTTTCTTGATTAGCATGATGTAGATAAATAAATAATTACTTATAAGAATGGTTTATTTGTAGAACGGCAGAGAATATAGTGTGAATGGAACACATTAGACTTTTTTATAGGGAGGTACCGCTTAGATATTTCCGGTGAATTATTATTATCGCATGTTTGGATGGAGTGCAAAATAATAGCTAAGTAGGAGAGAAAGAAATAGCTTGAGCTTTCAACTAGGACACGCCGTGTTAGAGGAAAATGTTTGTAATCGAGTTAAAAGCAATTCCGAAATCGTGTTTAACCGTCTGCTTTAACAGTTAGGCCGTCTCCAGGATAGAATTACTTTTCTCAGTATAGTTTCTATTGTGAAGGACGCAGTTTTCTTTCTATACCACGTAATTAGTAGTTAGAGAAGCGATTGTATATTGCCAAAACTTCGGTATTCAGAATTGAGATTTTAGCGAAAATATATGTATTGAAGTGCTCTAAATAAAAACAAATTGAAAAGATACGTGCAAGCGCGAGCCCATATGTGTGTGTGTGTGTGTGTGTGAGAGAGAGAGAGAGAGAGAGAGAGAGAGAGAGAGAGAAGAGAGACAGACAGCCAGAGAAGATTTATATTTATAAAATATTTCATCTATCAAAATGTAATATCCATGCAATAGCTATTAATAAAGCAAGCTGCAATAAATGTATGTAGAAAATCGATTTAAGGTTGCATTAAAGATTTATTTTTAGTAGGTATATATTGTATTGAGAGAAACAGCATAACTAAAGACGAAATCTTGGATACATACTGAAATTGATGCTTAATTTAGTATTTCGAAAATATGCACCACAAAATTTAGTTCAAGAGATTTCTCCCACTACAACCTGCCTTTTATAAACAAAATGTTTCGATATGTTTTATTTTCTCAAAAAATGTCTTAATATTTGCTACTTAAACATTATATTATGTTTATGATATTTGCATGAAAATGAGCTAGATGAAATCTTCGAAAAATACAATTTATTATTGTTTCAGCTATTACCTATATCAGTTGTTATTTGTTTGAATTTTAATGCTTTTACTGAAGTTGTTCATCTTTCAGTTGTTTCTCGAGATGTTATAGAAAGAGTATGGCATGCAAAACCATGGCATAGTTATTTGGATTTAAACATTTTAATATCGCATTCATCACCTTTATGTCCCTTGTACCTACAACGAAACGTGTAATCAGACTATTTCTGCACATTTTTAAACCTTCTCTATTTCTATTAGGCAGCCAAATAAACGTTTACAATAGTTTGTAGATATGCAAAATTAAATCAATTTGGGTGGAGAAAAGATAGTGAAATCTAAACAACAAATCCTTTATTTCTTAAGTTTAATTAAAGAGTTCATTTTCTTTAATTGGTTTTAAGGATACCGTTTTATTGTACCCTGCCGCAAAAATAACACCTTCAGTACACTCTTTCAAAATTCTCACCGAGGAAACAGTTAGCTCAAATTTGAATTAAGTGTTCTCATAGATATTAATATTGACTTGTAAACAACTGCTTAGGGCCAGACTTTTTTTTATAAAGTAACTCTATCTCTTAGAAATTTGTAGCTTTTAGTGTTATCTAAATGCAGTTTTTTATGCCTTTTAAAGTTAAGTATAATTAAGCCATCAGAATGCCTTACTTATATTTAATTCACATACACACACCCACACCTAGACACCCATTTACTCTCTCCCTCAAGATTCAAACTCTTAAGGAGCATGGAAATAATCTGGTTAAAGAAAAGATACCATCCTCCAGCGGAACTCAAACCCAAGACTCTAGATTTGGAAACTAGCATTGCAATTGCCAGACCACAGAAACAGTCTAAATATAAGTGATGCGTAGTATCTACATTCATTTTTTGAATTTTAAAACTATGGACAACGGCCCTGAAAGCTTACGCATATATTTAACATAAGTTAAGTTAGTTATTATGTTCCGTCGTGAATTCTACCTTAAAACTGTGAAAAATGCCCAAAATCGATAATACTATGTTTATTCCTTTGTTTTCCTTACAGATCTAAACGGGATATGCCTTAGCAATTATTCAAAATATGCAATATTTAATTTTAATCGCAAATTTCCCCTTAAAGCTGTAAAAGATGAGCAAAATAGATAATCGTATGTTCACTGCTATGTTTTACATATAAACTATAAAGGAATGCGCCCTAGTAATTATAGGCAGTATAGGTATAATGTATTTAGATCTATCAAGCAGTGGAACGGGGTATATTACCTTCGGTCTCCTAAATGAATTTAGAAAAGACCTTCTAAGCAGTTTGTGCAACCATGTATGAAAAGAAACAGTGCTACTTTAGAGTATCTGGAAAATTTACTCCCAACTCACATGCCTTCAACTCCATTTTGCCTCGAGTTCACGTCCTTTCACATTACACGCTCCGGCGACTTGGGAAGACATGACGAAGTTCTATCAATTCAAGGAGGAGAGATGCTATTACCAGCTCATCCCAAAACACAATTGAAAATTCCTCACAAGAAGGATGTTTGTTTCTAAACTACACTTTCTTTATGAATACTATTCACTAGCCAGAAAAGCAAAATAAACTTAATTTTGGTGTAATTAATCAGAAGTATTGAGAGTTGTGCTTTAAAATGTTTATTTTTGTATAAAATGTAAGAGAATTAATAACTGAAGAACAAGCTATAGTACTTATATTTCTCAAAAGATTTGAAATTACAGCACAAATATTGAAATTATGAAATCTTAATAATTCGCAGACTTATGTATAATATTTTGATTTCCTCAAAAATGGTTCTAACGGGTTTAATTGAAATGGCATATGTTTAGGACATCCCCATTAGAAACAAAATGTATAGGTATCTTGGATTTCTCGAAACAACTACCCAGCCCTTTTGATTTTGAATAACTTTTGTGTGGTAAACTGTTTGTAATACGCAAAATATTACTACGCAAAGGTATTTAGATCTCCTTATAACACACACTTTTTGTGTAGTTAACAATTACCATAATATTCCTTGTTATTGGTTTACATTTTTCATTACGAACCTTTTTAATTGGGAAGCTGTAATACACTCCTCCTTGTCATTAAATAAAAATAATATTAATTATAAATAATAATAGTAATGATAATAATAATATGTGTTGTAATAAAACAACTTCTATAAAATTAAGCCTTTGTAAGAGTAGGTTGAAGAAAAATTAGTAGGGAAAATTCATGTGACATACCATTTTTACTCTCGTTCCGTAATTAGAGGAACTATTGTATTCCACATGGTCGTCTCCTTAGCGCGGTGGTAGTATTGCTGCTTGCCAAGGGGGAGACCTAAGTTCGAATCCCTGTACTGGCGTGGGGATTTTTCCCCGCTGGGAGACCTGCACCGGGGTGCACTCAGCCTCGTGAGGTCCCGGGGGGGAGGCAATTGAGGAGCTACTTGATGGAGAAGTAGCGGTTCCAGGTCGTGAAGACCGCATTAACTGGTCGGGGGGATCGAAGCGCTGACCACATCTCACCCCCCAATACTGCACCCCATCCAATACGTCTGTAATGGATGCAGCGGCCGGGTGGGTAGGCGGTAGGCAGAAGGCCAAGGCTCATAGTGAGCTGTGCCACGAAGTCATTGTGTTCTACCAAAAAATCTCGATATTGAGGTCATACAAACTATATATATATATTTACTCCCAAAAAGTACATTTTAGGCTAAGATGCTTATGTGTGTGGGGCCTGTTGTTTTCTCTTTACATGAAAATACTTGATTAGTTTTAATTTTCTCAAAAATATTTATTATAATTTGTATTATAATGCCATGCATTAAGTTTTTCCATTTCTAAGAAAATGTATATCTTTAGTTTTCTGGTAACGACCATTCATTCTTAATAATATTCGATAGTTACTAAACCGCAAGACATACAGAACAACTTATAAAACATAGGAAACAATACAACATACAGTTTATGCCAAAAAGTTTTTTTTACCATTTCCGAGTTATTTGCCTTTCATTCATTTGAAAAACACACTCTTACTTTTCTCGAGAAAAACAGTTCTTCAGTTTTATTTCTTCTACCGAGTATATAAAATGGTAGAAAAAGTATTGCGTTCCCCCAAATCTCGATATACAGTTTTTACCGGGAACACATGATTTGAAGACACGTGAAATCAAAAAACATGTATTATGCACACAGAGGTAGAGAAGGTATTTTATTCCACCCAAAAATTTAACGTTGGGATTTCACCAGAAATATATATTTTGAAGCTCCCCAAGTCCAAAAAAATTAAGTTTTTTTTGAAAAAGTTCGGCATGTGGCCAGCACAGCTCAAATCCAAGAAGACTGTTATATTTAAGCATAGTATTTTCTAAGGATACGACACCAAAATTATCAAGAAGATTACCCTAAACCAAACGGACCTTAATATGGAAAAAGTTTGATAATTATATTTTTCTCTAAAATGGCTCAAAATATTTCGTGTCAAATAAGGTATTTTAAAGTTATGTACACCATAAATAAAATGCATATCTTGAATTTTTCTGGAATAGACTCTGAAGATCTCTTCTTTCTGGATGAATTTTGCTAAATTTTGCATAGCTGGTAAACTTTAAGAAATAGACAAACGTTTACCACACAAACATTGAAAATCTCATTAAAACACATAATTTATGTCACATAGTTTGTTTACTTGTTTGTTTTTTCTGGTTTTTTTTTGTTTGTTTCTTTTTGTAGAATTTATTTTTCAAAAATATTCTTTATTTGTTTCAAATGAAAAGTACATAATGTTTTCAAATGGGAGGTTACCTTTTGTTTCATATCTTTTGTTTATTTAGTGCATACAGCTACAACTTTTAAAAGATTTGACTATCACTTTATTTCCGTTCTGCTTAGAAGGAAGAAAATTATAAGACAAGTTCTGTTATCAAACTTTTAAAAAAAAGGTTCCTGTTTGATGAATAACATAATTCAAAAAAGAAAATGAAATGCAAAATTTGGTAATGAAATTTGGTGTATTCCAAAACTACGACATAAAATTTTTAGGAAAATCCGCACACTCCCAACTATCCTTTATGTGGAAGATGTTTCATAATTTCAGAATTTCCGAAAAATGGCTCTAACAATTTTTATCAAAGTGTCATGTAGTAGAGATATTTGAAATTTAAATAAAATGTAAATATTGAATTTTCGTGTAATATCCTTTATTGCGAAGATCTTACTACATAAATGCAGATTTCGTTAAAATACACTGTTTATATCACATACATATTTTGATTAGTTAAAATTTTAAGATTTATTCCTTGTTATTGGTTGAAATTTCACAATACTTTCACTTTTCTTGATTCTGGTCATGCAAAGAGTAGGGCATTTCAATTGCATTACAGTGTGACCTGTTTTGAAAATATTTGTTTTTTGTTAACTTAATTTCTTTTATAACACAAGCCGTGTGTAGGACAGAAGCTGGATAGGTATAGTCAGATGGAAAAATTCATCACCATAGCCGGTATTAGAACAATGGTCTCCTCGTCTCTATAATATTTTGTTTACAGTTATAGAAGAAGTATAAGGTTATTTTCCAAGAGCTATCCTTATAATAAGAAGTATGAGCATCATTGCAGTCAAATATTTCGGAGACACCCTTATAATATGACAAAGTTCATATGGATATGCTGTGATGTACTCTGTGCAAATTCCTGGAGAGCTTACTATTCTGACAAATCCAGTAGGAACACGCTCACGCTGATTGTCATTATGCGGCACAGGATCGCACAACCCAGAAGCTTTAAACGTCATTAGTCGAAGAAATCCATTTGAATTAAATCAGAGCTCGAGCAGGCTATGCAATTCATCCTCCTCGACCAATCCACTTATGCAGGAGTTTATCTTTCTAGAAATTTGTGTTATTTGTCTGAAATAAGCACCATCGTGTAAAGCCTAAATACTTTGAACGACGAGTAGAGACACATCATCAATTAGATGATATAATTCATTTCTGAGAAACTGTAGATACGCGGTAAGCACGGAGGAGAGAAATAGGGGCAAATATACTGGTCGTAGATGAGTTCACCCCAAATGTTTAGACAGAAAAATCTGTTGATGTCTGTCCTGTTGCACCTCGTGCGGGCTTTCATAGGCCCAAGTTATGAGTGTTATTTTGAAGATACTGTCGCGAGTAAACCCTTATCTAAGATGTATATTAAAACTGTCATGAACATAGTATATTTCTGTATCATGTGATGGCAGAAATTCCTTTTTGAAGCTTAAATCCATCACATTTAATCCTTGTATACGCTGAAGGAGTTAATAGCACACATTACTTTCATGGAGAATTTTCAAGATAATCACATGATCAACATTAGTCTCCCCTTAACTGGAATGATGTTAGAATGTCAATGCTTCGCATCTTTCTTAGGTGTCCCAATATCCGAAACACTCCCCGCAAATGAATCCCTCTCTCTCTCTCTCTCTCTCTCTCTCTCTCTCTCTCTCTCTCTCTCTCTCTTTCTCTCTTTCTCTCGCCTTGGTGAATTCGTGAGAATGTTCGTCAATTGGTAATTGTCTATTCACATCTCATGATGCATTCCCATCTGCAAGTCCCATGCATGTAATGTATATTGTTCTGTTCACACATGGAATACATTTCATCCTGTCTTCCAAATTTCCACACTAAAACAATATAAATCAATCAGCGGAAACATTTCAATTCAAGTAATTAGTATTGGTGTCACGAAGAGTGAACTCCACTAATAAGCCTTTAACAAACTATTTTCAGAGCCTTATTCATGTGAATTTTCGCAACGTTTTGATATCGGGGGCCCATTACCGAAATATTTGGCGGATAGATACAATCTGTACGCTAGAAAACCACAAATCACGTCCGAGAGTTTAATTGGCAACAGCTTCTGATTTTGCACTTTCAGTATTGACCACTCCACTCTAAAAAAATTATATATTCTCACTTGTTTCCCTGGACCATTTCTTTTTGTTTCTGTTGATAGCAATATATCCTTCTTCCATTTGTTTATCTCCCTTATTATACCCCAAAAGCTTGCAGATTCCCGGTATGACACACTGACATAGCTGCAGATTAACCTATTTATTATTTTTTACGTTGGAAAACATTGCCAAAGCTTTTTCTTGGAGCCGGAAGCCTGCTTACTGCTAAACCCCATACTAGGAGATCCGTATCGTTGTCTCTTCTGCCGGTTTTCACGCTTCCTATTTGATCTTCGCGGCTATCGTAGCAGTCTTTGGGCAAACGTAGTCCCCAACACACTCCTCTCAAAAAGGCATTCCCTTACTTCTCTGCACTAAGACTGTTAACAAATAAGTTACAGATCTTGTATTTAATGAAATAAGAGCAGGTTCAAAAAATACAATTTTTTTTTTAATTTAAATGCATGAATGCATGATCCCATTTTGTCTCAAAGGCCTAACCGTTCCTAAAAGGGATAGTTTGCTTAAAAGTTCCAGTGATAAGCTTTTCGATATTATACAAATTACGAGGTACGTCCAGAAAGTAAGTTCCGTTTCAATTTATCTCCGCTGCAGCGCTGCGATCGCAGTTCCGCACGTGCGCGGTAGACGCTCTGTATCAAGGAGAAGAAACGTGCGCCATTTTGAGATTGCTGTCAGCCACATACGCTTTGTTGTGCATGTTTACAATGTCGGTGTTGATCGAAAATTCCGCCGCTTGTGAAATCAGATCTGTGATTCGTTTTCTGAACGCTAGGAAAGTGAAACCAATTGAAATTTATCGGCAAATTTGCGAAGTTTACGGACAAAATGCAATGAGTGATTCAATGGTGAGAATATGGATCCGACAGTTCAATGAAGGACGTAGTGAAGTGCACGATGAAGAACGAAGTGGGCGTCCATCTTTGGTTACAGAAGAACTGGTTCACGCGATTGATGACAATATCCAGGAAAACCGCAAGTTTTACAATTAGTGCTCTCGCTATGGAATTTCCCCAAAGCTCACGATCACTAATTCATGAAATTGTTACCGAAAAACTTAAATTTCATAAACTTTGCTCACGTTGGGTATAGGCGGCAAACTTCTATGAAGAAGGTATACAAAAACTTGTGCCAAGGTGTGACAAATGCCGGCAAAATTTCGGCAGTTATGTAGAAAAGTAGTTTAAGAGTTGTAGAATTTTGTGCAATAAATAATTATTCTATATCTGTACACAATTTAATTTTATTACCAAATGGAACTTACTTTCTGGACGTACCTCGTATTACTAATATAGCTTACAGGAGTAGCATGTGTGTCTTTGATCTCTAGTATAGCTTTGATTTCCCCTAAGAAGATACCACTCTTCAATACTTTGCTATGATTGTATATGAAAAACTGTTTTCAGACTAACCATGACAATATATATTATGGCCCAATGGGGAGTTTGGAATGATGTTCATTTTTCCATATCAAAGGGTGTAAATTTAGTTATAGCAAATTGTTTTAATTAATATAGCGAGCCTTATTTGAAATATATATGTATTTGTTATTTCTGTATATTAATGACTCAATAATTGAAGTAGCACGTAGTGGAATAACATGCACAAACAATACATGAATGTTTATATAAAACGGAACGAGCTCAGGGAATATGAATAACAGCTGAATCATATTTGTAATGCTTTGCATTTTACAATTAATTTGTTAAAAGTTGAAGCCTTTTATAGTGTAATTAAACAATAATGATTAAATAATGGAGCAATTCAGCAATTTTGCTGGTTCATTCGATTTTAAAATTCTGTTTAACTGTTATAGTCCAATTAAAGGCTGCAGACTTTACCAAAGAGTATCTCCGGTATGACGTTTTGCGTTTATCAAAGCTACGCAAAAGTCCGTTTTTGCTCTCTCCATAGCTTTTGCGCTGTTTGAGATGGTTTTTAGTTCTTCTATCCCTTACCTTGAGTAGGTGGAGGAAAGTTCGCAATCATAGTTGTAGAAACCTCTTACATGGAAATTATTATTTTAATTCGTTTGGTTTATTGCGATGCTAATATATGTATTGTATATAATTTTATAATTCCTTTGTGTTTTATAGTTAGAGGTTGATATTTAATTCAAAATGTATTATTTTTTTAGAGTTATTATTTCTACTAAAGTCATAGACAACATTTTCAAATATACATATGTATAGCAAAAGCTTTAGATTATTTTGCTGCATAAACCAAAAGTTAATTAATAAGCGTAGAAATCTGGATTATTATTTAAGCAATTCCATCACGCCATGTCCGCGTTTTTGGGATACCGGTTATTGTGTTTTCTTGATAAGAAATTTTCTGGTTACCTAGTTCGCCACATGGTGACGAGAGATCAACTTATCGCCCATAGATGACACTAGGTATAGAATGAAGTAACGACTTGCGGAAGTGAAGTATGGTGAATTTAGACCATACGCTTTTCTTTCAGAGTAAGGGTTCTTTTACGTGCACTTTCTTTTTTTACGGGACCAACGGCTTTACTTTCCTTACGAAGGAAGCTAGCCAAGGACTTTTATATTTATGTAGGTACAACTGTAATAGCATTATTATTATTAATATTATTATTATTATCATTACTACTACTACTATTACTTTTTTGTACCTTAACTTTCTTTAATCTGATTAGTCATATTGGACGATGAATAAAATTGGTGAAATATGCTCAAACGATCTCAGGGTCTATGGAGCTTAAAGTTATTCGACATTCGTCTTCTCAGAATAAGGGAATACCCCGAAAGAGTCTTATCCGAATAATTGTCAGTGAGCGAGATTCGAACTCTAGACCATCACACTACTCAGGCATTATTTTACTTCTATTTTTTAATTCTAGTGAATCCCCACAAGCAGTCGTCCCTAACAAAAATTGGCTAGACTTAAGCCACATTTTAAGGGCAAATAAAATAAAATCCAATGTTTCGAGAGAGTTTCAGTAAAACTACACGTGCCTGTAGAGGAAACATAAAACTCTTGCGAAGCTTTAAGATTGGTTTTATATAACCTTAAAAAGTGCAATAAAATATTTTAATTGTTATTTACGAATAAAATAATAGTAATCTTAGTAACAGACAACTGCTCTAAACAGTTATTTGTAACTTTGGTACTTTATGTTATTTAGGAACACAGTTCTTCCATCTGCTGCAGTTTTTCAGGTTCTGGTGCTTGTTTGCTTTCTATTCCTTTTCACCCACTTTTAGAACTTAAGCTAGTGAGGCATACTAAATGCGATTGGAGGCAAATGGGAAGAAGGATTTACAAGGATTATTTCACCACAAAAGTAGGTGTGCTGTTGGCTTCTCGAAAGTAGAGCACAAGCGATGAATTTTCACTCTCTATGAGTGATAGAATAAATACAGTTGTTCATTTGCTTTGGAGAGCCAAAGCGTACATAGAATACTAAATCTCATGTGGAAACAAAGCCTTTTGTGATACAGCGTTGGTAGTGGTTGGATCTAGTAGCTGTACCATTTTAAAACCACAGTTAAAATCACATGTTCGTTATTATAGCGACTGGTTCAGGGCAAACAGCGATATATAAGCAAGAATTATTCCTATGATCATGATCGTTATTTTGTTACATTTACGCCTCCGTGAGTGCGGTTTACAGTTGAAATACTCGTTATGTGTATGAAACGATGTGTTTGCGCAGCGGGGGCTTCCAGTGCTAATAATAACACGATATTCCAGCATTAAATTTGGACTTGGGTGCCTTCGGGAAAATAAAAGCACGGATGGATGTGTTTACCTAGCGGATATAGACCTCCACATTTTGGTTTTGTTTATACAACCAAATACAAAGAAATTTCTTATGTGAATTATTTTCCTTTCTGCACCAGTGCCCTCATTTTGTAGGTAGATTTTTATTTTTACATGCTTTTCTCTAGCTGTTCTACAAACTTCTTACAAAGCAGTATTTTTCTTTCTACACTATGCTAGTCGAGATAAACATTAGCAGAATGTTACTTAGTTCCTGATAAGTAGAAGGGAACTAAGGGAATACACTAGGCTAAAGCGCTAGTCAATTGTTTTATAAGCTGACGTAATGTGATTGTCATTGTAATTCACTTCTTTTCTTGGCTTCTTTACATTTTATTGCCAGTAATTAGAGATTTAATTCGAAATATTTGTACGAACACGTTTGTTCTGTATTGTTTACGACTTTCTCTGCCGTTTCTTTGTTAGTAAAATCCATTCTTTTGTTTGAAATCTTGAGTGAAAATCTTAGGAGAGAAGGCTAACATTGGTTGTTAATATTTACACAAAATAAACGCTCGGAGCATAGTTTTCCGAGCCAATTAAAACATGTTTTTTTTAAGAATACAGTACTTTGAATTTCTGCCCGGAAGTGATCGTTGGTGCATTGGTAATTGGTTGTTAATTCCATGTTGAAGTTGGCATGACTGTGAACACGATGAGTGTAGAAACTAACATAATTTCTTGCTTTAAGGTATGAGACAACAATATTACACCAAATTGAAGAAGTATGTTTATTATTAAAATTCGTTAATCACATTAGACATAAATTTTCGTAATAAAACATTTTCTGTACAGCAAAAACGTACAGAAAATATACGTATAATCTTGTCAGGAACATAAGTCAATCCAAATAAGATTTACTCTGAAGAGCTTGGGACTATTGTATCTGTCTAATTCACGATTTTACTGACAAAAATTGCAAATATGTTGACTCTTTTAAATGCTTATAGTTATAGTTTTTTGTTTGTAAAAATAAAAATCTCATGTATGACACTTACATGACTTTCTCTAGTTACTCTATAAACTTCTTACAAAAGTTTATTCTTCTTTTTACAAAATTCTAATCGAGATAAACATTAGCAGAATGCTATTACTTAGTTCCTTATACGTATAAGGAAATTAAGGGAATGCACTAGGTTAAGGTGATAGTCAAATATTTTAAAAGCTATTGTTCTGCGACTGTCATTGCAAATCGCTTCTTTGTTTGGCCAGGAGTAGAAGAAAAGAAAAACACTTTCTGTCTCACAAAGATATACATACTTCACAATTAAACCAATAAAAAGGAATATCTCGGAAACGGTTACCACCACAACAAAAACGTAAAGAACATGAATTGTGTGTTTTGACGAGATCTATATTTTTTGTGCAGTAAGTTTTGGACTATCTCTTACGTTTATCAGTAAAGCAAAATTCGGCAAAATTCATCCAGAGTAAAGAGGTCTTCAGAGGCTATTCCCAGAGAATTCAAGATATACGGGATGTAAGTATGTTTAATACATGGGATTTTAATCAAAATTGTTTTTTCCATATAAAGGGCAGTTTGTAGTGGGGCAATATTCTTGAAAATATTCGTGTCGCATCTTTGGAAGATATTAACTAACAAGTTTGGTATTTAATGGTGTTTTTGTTTTTGAGTTATGCTGTCCACACACACACACATATAAACACACTGGTCTTTTTCTAAAATAGTTTTTTTCTGACTACGGGGATCCCAAAACACGTGTTTCCAGTGAAATCTCCACATAGAAGTTTTGGGTGGAATACAATAGCTTCTCTATGCACTGTGTAGATTGTACATGTGGGCTAAAGAAAGTAAAAACCAACAAAATACTTTGAAAAATAAATCATTATTTAGGTGAAACAGTAATAACTTAAGTGTCATGTCGGTATTTTGCTATGCTAGCTCAGTGATTAGAGCAACTGTATTCGTGGTTTAAATCTCTGCTATGACATAGAATTTTTCAGTCCTTTCCAATAAGAACTTGGGTTTAACATTACTCAAAATTCCACGGATAAAACTCTAACGTGTTCTGTGCAAGGAAATAGGTAACATATTTGCATTCAGAATAAATCGTCCTTTTATCCTCAGGATAAAAAGCGCAAAGTTATGGAAATCCGAGTCCTACTATTAAAAACAAACCCCGCACTCGACCTGCATCCATGATGACTTCTCGTGCAAAGCGGCCTCAAGTGGCACCAACTTTAAGTATTTTAAAAAGAAACACGCAAAACTGGGTGGAGAAATAAACACGGAGCTAAGACTGCCACTGCAAAGTGAGAGAAGTGGAGAAAGGACGAAAAAAAAGTTATCTAGAAGCACTCCGTTTTCCAGACAGGAAGGGGAGATGTAGGATATATAAGAGTCTCGGAAAATAGAAGTGGGGAGCATACAGACCGGTCTGTTCTTCTTGGTTTCCTCACTAATATTTCCCTTTTGTACTTCTTACGCTGTCAAAAAAAGGCAAACGCTATTTTGTTGGAGATTGCTGGAGTGCAGTGACAAATGGGAACCCTGCAATGAGTTTCAGACCATGAGTTTGTTGCAACTTAGTGTGGGATTCAGTTTTCCTAAAAATTCCTTTTATAGTACATGGTAAAACAATATCTTGTGCAATGATTATGCCTGTTGGAAACGCTTCCCTAACCACACTGATTACTTATGGTTCTCTATTTTATCTAGTAATACTATCTTAATCTATAAATACATAGAATAAATGCTTAGAAGGTAATATTTGCAGCTCGGTATTTGCTCAGTTGACATTCTTCGGACTAATTTTTTCATAGTGCATATTAATTTAATAAAATATTCATTTAAATAATTTAATTATACGCATAAAGTGTATATTTATGTGTACATAAATGGTGGCGCATAAACGAGGGAGCGATTTATGTTGGTAGCGAATCTTCTAGCTCACCCTAAAAGTCGGCGAGATATAATAACAATAATATTAATAATAATAACAACAATAATATTAATAATAATAGCAATAATATATTCGTTTCGTAATGGACTTACCCTCCCTGTATTTGTAGAACCAACACTCCCCTAGGGATACATTTTTGAACATCCATGCATCAAATTTCCGCTAGCTTTTGGGCTCGTACTTGTCCTTCATAAACAGGCTTTCTGGCAGCAAAGTATCAGCCCGTTACATGTTGTTATTCCAGCCCATTTCTTTACTTATGTATATATATATATATATATATATATATATATATATATATATATATAAAGTCCTTACAAATTCGCGTTTATAACCATTTCAATTACATTTCTTATTTCTTTCTTTCATTAATGTGTTTCAAAGCCTGCCGGGGATCTAACGGCACGAAACCACAGAATGGAGAACGTGTTATCAGGGGTCGGTCCGTAGCCAGGCATGAACATGAGGAAGTGGATGATATGAAATGTAATAGTATAGTACAACAATAAAAACTGTGTTCTAAGCAATGATTATGCATATTGGAAACGATTCCCTAACTTCACCGACTACTTATTGTTTTATATTTCATCTAGAAATACTTTATTAATCTATAAATGCATATATTAAATACATAGAAAAGAATATGTGCAGCACGGTATTAATTCAGTTGACATTTTTCGGGCTAATTTTTTTACATTCTGCACATTAATCTAATAAAACATCCATTTAAATAATACAATCATAAGGATAAACTATGTGCTTTCTATTATATATTATAAATAGTGGCGCATAAAGGACGCAGCGATTTATGTTGGTAAAGAAGCGTGTAGCTCCGTCCTTTCCAACTTTTCATCTCCTGTCTCACGGAGGAGATAGTATAAAATGATACAGAATTTTCCTAACTCATTATATGAGTCGAAGATATAATAATAATAATAATAATAATAATATAACAATTTATGTATTGATTACAGTTATTAACCTTCTCACCATCACATCCGAAATAATAACCTCTTTCTTAATATCCTTTCCCAAACGTGGCTCTATTCTTACTTTCTCTACAAACTACATGGTACGTGGGCAAAGAAGATATTGCATTCCAATCTAGAATTTGATATGGGTATTACATCAACATACTCGTTTTAGGGTACCTTGAATCCAAAAAAGGTATTTTTAGAAAAAGGTCCATGCGTGTGTGTATCCGTGTGTCTGTGAAGACGATAACTCAAAAACGATAAGTTGGTAAAACACCAAACTTAGTATTTAAGTTTAGTATTTTCAAAATATGTAAATATTTTGAGGAAAATCCCCCACCCCAAAGTACCCTTTACGTTTAACAATTTTCGGTAGTTTTATTTTTCTCAAAAATGGCTCTAACGATTTTTATTTAAATGCCGTGTATTAAAGATATTTAAATGGCAAATAAAATGTATATTTTGATTTATCGGGAAATAGCTTCTTAAATCTGGATGGATTTTGCTGAATTTTGCACCAGTAATAAATCTTAGCATATAGACAAAACTTACTACACAAAAAATGTAGATTTCATTAAGGTACACAATTCATATATATTTTTTCATTTTTGAGATATTCATTGTTATTAGTTTTCGTTGTAAAACACTTAAAACGTTCTCATACGGGATTTTTAAACCCTGGCAATGCAAAGGAAAGGACTTCAGCTACATGGCAATCAGTTTTAAAAATATTTGACCGTCGCTTTAGCCTAATAGTATTCCTTTATTTCTCTTTTACTTACAAGGAAGCAAAAGACAATACTATTTCTGCTAATGTTTTTCTCAATTAGCGTGAAGTAGATAGAAGAAAAAGCGTTTTAACAATAATTTGTTATAGAGTAGAGAAAGTCATATGAATGGTGCGCGACACCAATCGGCAGCTGATGCAGATGTATTTCGTTTATATTTTACATATATTTTTTATATCTGAAATTAATGTTGTGTGAAAGTAAGTGTATAAATTTTGGTTCATTTGATCTTTGCCTGTATTGAAAACACTCTTTTAAATTTTCATCTTAACTCATGTATTTTATTACTACGTTTTAATTCAAATTGTTACTTGTTTATGCATGAAACCAAATTGTAATTTCCTTGATATGTGATATGTTCACGAGTCTCTAAGGCCATCAATAATGTAAATCTAAACCCAAGACTAAAATGCTTATGTTATTTGTGACTTCCAGTATTTTAATTTCTGTTTCAGCAGACCAAAAATTGGCAACCCAAGGTGGCGTAATGCAGTATATGTGTTGCAGTACATATTATTGCCATCTGTATTTTGAGGCTACGCCAGTGCACAAACAATGATTGGCTTTGTTTTGGGAAACAGTGTGCAGTTTTAATGGCATATGGCAGACCATGTATGGCTTTTGGAGAGAGCATAGTACTTAACTGCCTGCCTTCATCCGGCAATAAAACGGTGTATTTATCGGACATCCCGTTTAGATGATACGTATACGTACCCTAACCGACAGCGTCTGCCCCATTCAAACTGCAATGCCACTGGATATTCAATGGATTCCAAACAATTATTCTTGTATTATATCTGTCTCAAAATGGATGCTACATTAATCAAATTGACAGTGCACAACATTTTAACGAGCAGACACTCAAAACAGCACCCTAAAAGAGAAGCTTTCAGACCCCATTAGTACTCTGAAGATTCAGTGTTTGAAACTGGGACAATAGCAATATCGGAATAATTGTAAACCCTGTTGATGCTGCGTAATAGTTTTGTGCTAAAGAATACCTTTACTGCATTGTAATTTGAACTGAGGCAGTAATAATGAATACAAGAAGATGTAAATAAAAAAAAAATCTGATGTGTTACACTCACATGACTTTCTCTAGCTCTTCTATAAACGTCTTACATAAGATTATTCTTCCTTCTGCGCCTTGCTAATAGAAATAAACATTAGTAGAATGTTCTTTTTACTTAGTTACTCATCAATCAGTAGGAAGAAAATAAGGGAATACACTAGCCTAAACCCATAGTCAAATGTTTTAAAAGTGGTCGTTATTCGATTGTCATTGCAAATCGCTTCTTTACTTAACCAGGAGTAAAACAAAAGAAAAATGGACACTTCCTGTCTGAGAAAAGCATAAACACACACAACTGAAACCAAGAACAAAGAATATCTTGGAAAGGGTTACCTCCACAACAAAAATGCAAATGATATAAATTGTGTGTTTTGATCAGATCAACATTTTCTGTGGAGTACGTTTTTGTCTATCTCTTACCGTTTAGCAGTTAAGCAACACTTAGCAAAATTCATCCAGAATAAAGAGCTCTTCGGAAGCTATTTCTAGCAAATTCAAGATATACATTTTATTTGCTGTGTAAATATTTTTAATATACGAGATTTTAATCAAAATCGTTAGAGCCATTTTTTAGATAATCCAAATTTTCGAAACTTTTTCTATGTAAAGGGTAGTTGGGGGTGGGGGAATTTTCTTGAAAATCTTCGTGTCGCATCCTTGGAAGATACCAAACCTAAATACCAACTTCAGTATTTAACGGTCTTTTCGTTTTTGAGCTATGCTGTCCATAGACACACACACACGGACCCTTTTCTGAAAATGCTTTTTTTTTTAATTCAGGGGGTCCTAAAACATGTATTTCTGGTGAAATCTCGGTAACGAACTTTTGGGTGGAATACAATACTTCCTCGATACACTATGTACATAGTACGTATAGAGAAAGTAAAAATCGGATGTGTTCCATTCACATGAATTTCTCTGCATCTCTGTAACAAATTATTGTTAGAAAGCTTATGCTTCTACTTACTGCATGCTTATAGAGAAACAATTAACATAATACTCTTATTACTTGCTTCCTTATAAATAGAAGGAAATAAGGGAGTACCATAGGTTAAATTGATAGCTAAAAGCTGGTTGCTATGTGACTGAAACTCCTTTGTTTGTATGGACAGCAGTTGATAAATTCCTGTATGAGAATAGTTTTTCAAAGCTGAAAACAAAAACGAGGAATATTAAAAAACGACCAACTCCACGAAAAAATGTATATTACATAAACTGTGATTTTTAATGTGCTCTATATTTTTTGTGTGGTAAGTTTTTGTTCATCTCTTACGGTTTAGCAGTTATGGAAAATTCCGTAAAATTCATCCAGAATAAAGTAGTCTTCAGAGGATATTCCCATTAAATTCAAGATATACATTTCATTTGTCAGGCAACTATCTTTAATATACGTTATTTTAATCAAAATCGTTAGAGCCATTTTTGAGTAAATGAAATTTCTTTATAAAAGTTTCATGTAAAGAGTATTTTGCGATGGGGGATTTTCTTGAAAATCTTCATGTCGCTTCTTGGAAGTCCTTTCGTTTTTGAGCTATGCTTCTCACAGACACACACACTCACATACACACTCACATACTCATAAATGGCCATTTTACTAAATATGCTTTTTTTTTTTTTTTTTTTTTTTTTATTCAGGGGATCAAAAACATGTATTTCCGGTGAAATTTCGGTATCGAATTTTTTGGTGCATTACAATACCTTCTCTATACACTATGTGCATAGTACTTGTAGAGAAAGTAATATATGCAATATAGAAATGAGATTATATTATTAGAGGATGTTAACATAAGCTTAGTTATAACACAGAGAGGTAGCTGAACTGTACCTGGGTATTCAGAGAGAAATCTTTCACAAGTTTTGGTGGACAATAGACAAGGTGTGGTGAAGCGTATAAAAGAATGTGCTTGAGTTAAAAGTCTAATGTGTTCCATTCACATGACTTTCTCTACGTTGCTGTAGCAAATTATTATTAAAACATATTCTTCTATTCATATTCTACTCTCTGATAATTGGGATAAACGTTAATTACTCGCTTCCTTGTAAATAGAAGGGAAATAAGGGAATACACTATGCCAAAGTGATAGTCAAATCTTTTAAAATATGTTGCCATGTAGTTAAAATTTGTTTCTATGAAAAGCCAAGAGTTTACAACTTTTCGTATGAGAAAAATTTAATAGCTGGTTGCCATGTAGTTGAAATCCGATGCTATGCAGTGCCAGGAGTTTACAACTTTCTGTGTGAGAAAAGTTCAACTATTTTAAATCTGAAAACAATAACAAGGAATATCTAATAAATTATCAACTTCACGATAAAATGTATATGACATAAATGTGTGTTTTAGCGTGATCTACATTTTGTCTATCTCATTCCGTTTGCCTGTCACTCAAAATTTAGCAACAATTATTCAGAATAAAGAGGTCTTTAGAGGCTATTCTCAGAAAATTCAACATATACATTTTATTTACAATATAAATACTTTCAATATACGATATTTTAATCAAAATCGTTAGAGACATTTTTGAGAAAATCAAAATTTTCGAGTTTTTTTCTTTGTAAGGGGTAGTTTGGGGTGGGGAGATTTTTCTCAAAACCTTCGTTTCGCATCTCTGAAACACACTAAACTGAAATTCCAAGTTAGCATTTTACCGACTCTTCGTTTCTGAGTTATCGTGTTCACAGACACACGGAAACACGTAGACACACGGACCTTTGTCTAAAAATTCTTTTTTTGGATACAGGGGACCAAAAAAAATGTCTACTTTTGGTGAAATCTCGGTATCAAATTTTTGGTTGGAATGCAATACCTTCTCTATACACTATGGACATAGTATACGTGTAGAGAAAGTAAGAAAACAACATAAGTTTTAGAGGGGATGGTGAGATTGTGAAAGTTACTGAAAAACAACTAAAATAATATTGGTTCATGAAAATAGACACTACTTTGGGCTTCAAAAGGTAATAAAAACAAATTCCGTTCACGCTCGTGAAGATCTTATATCATTATTATGACTGAGAAATTCGGAAAACAATTGCAAATAAAATAGTATAAAATAAGCGCATGCGATGCAATATTTTGGAAAAAAATAGTATGAAACTAAGCAAATTATAATCTGGTTAAGAAACATATAGATTTAAGAACCAATTACGGATTTGCTTCTCCCGCCATTTAAATTCAAGAAGGCGACTGACTAATAAACGGTTCGTGTGGGCAGTAAACATCACGTGAAGTTTTAAGAGACTACTTTTTCGAAAACGTTATTCCTTAGATTAATTTGATTAATGCCTTTTAAATTTTTCCTATTAATTTGTGTTGAATTTCATTTGCATTTTAAGTGTATATTTGTTTAGGTTGTTTGTAAGGAACAAAAAGTAAATCTGCATGTAGTATTTCATAATTTCTCGGATTGTAAGTAGCTGCATCCAATAAACAATATGTAAAGTTTAAAAAGTTTTAGCATTCCAAACTTTATTTCATTGTGCATTTTTTATGAGAATGCATATTGAATTTTAGAAAGTTTGCGGAAAAATGAAGTATATGTTAATGTTTTATTAATACTTACAAATATCAATACATATAAGCTCGTTGTTGTAAACTGTTTTTATTAAACTACCAATGATAGTATCAGAAAAGTTTGATAAAATGTATCTTTGACTAAAACTTCATTTCTGTTCTTGCAGGTAAGCTGCTTCCCTCAAATGGATGTTAAATAGTTGGCAATCTCCTAACAGATACCATCCGGGACATATTATATTATAAGGTAATAAGGCAATATTTATTTTAGTATTTATGTTTACTGTTTTACCCATACTATGACTTAAACGTTGTGTGGGCTGATGGCCTTAAGCCCACTTTATATATTTTAGCAATTGCACCTTGATTAAAGGGTGATAATCTGTCTCCATATTTAAGCTCTTCTTTATGCCTAAATGTTCTTCAGACTATGCCGGGAGATTCAAAACAAAATGGCAGCTTGACTTTTTCAAGAGCTAAAATGTAATTAATGCGTCTTGCAGTTAACTGCTGTGTTTAAGAGGTTTCAGATCTTAATTCGGCGAGAATCACATATAACCTTTGCATTTACATTTAGGAATTATTCTACCATTCAACGATTGAAACAACTATTTATATTTGTGTGTCATTCAATTTATTTATATACAATTTATCCTAGAAATAATTATAGTACTTCTTGAATTGTATAAGCCAATAAACCAAACTTTAACCTCAAAAGAATAATTAAATTAATTGTGCACATAAATTGGCTTTTAGATATAGGAAGTTTGTTGAATTATAATTCAAATACTTTTAACTAATTAGAATGCATATCGTGGTTTAACCTATATTTAACCTACCGGTCACGTGTCGAAATCACATCGCTCTTACACGTCACACGAACCAGCTAAGGAAACAACAGAACACAACAAAAATCACCGTCCATCAGCCATTTTTTATAACAAAGCATCACTTGCGGAAGTTTGTACAAAGGTGTTTCAACTTTCGTCCCGATAATTAGAGTTAAACGGTAGCGTATTTGATTAACGCGTGGTGTTAGCTTGAATTCCAAGATGCTCTATTCAGGTTCGAATTTTATCAAAACATTTGACAATTTTTGGCCGGTCCCCATGGCCGCGCTCGCCAAGGCGTCCCGCTTTGGTGCTTCGTAGCGCTGGGGATCGTGGGTTCGAGTCGCGCCTTGGGCATGGGTGTTATATGTTTGTGTATATGTGTGTGTTGTAAAAGTAAGAAAACAGTAATAAACAGTAATAATACGGCAAAACAAATTAAAAAGAAAAAGGTAAATAAAAGTAGAGTATACAGTGCCGGAGTCCTGATCAGACTCCGGTACTGTATTTTTTAAGAAAAAAAATAATAAAAAATAAGAGATCCGGATAGTTCGGTAGCCTGAGATCACTCGCGCGTCTCTATCTTAAATGCATCCCAAGATGGGACTACTAATATACAAAACGGATAAAACAACTACATGAGACCGCTATAACATAATCTTGCCTCTTGCAAATGAACAGATTGCCGACAAAAATATTGAATTCTTATAATATATTGTGTCTTATATACGTATAGGAAATAAAATAATAAGAAAATACTTCAATTTGAACTTTATTTTTGACGTAATTGAGATATATGTTATAATAATCATGTGCAAAGAATGAATGAAGAATGCCCAAATGCCATAAAATCTAATGCCTGTCTATTACAGTGGTCTATCACATGATGACATAACGAATTATAACCTCGAACTTGAAGAAAAAGAAGATGCATATGATCTTATTTTATGGATTTTAGCTCCTTTTATTAATCAAATGGTCGTGCCATATTAAAGTTATGATTTTCAAATGTTCTACACAAATCCTGATAACAATAATAAAAATATGATTCATAATATTAACTTTGATAAATTTTATTGTTGTTTCATTTTGATCTTAAAATTATGTAGTCTCAATAATATATGTTATTATGCACTTTAAATATTCACTTAACACCATAATAAATGTCTGAGTTCCTATTGGTATAAACGTTATCTTATTTTGTTTCACCATAAGAAAGGAATATTTTTTCTCTCATAAGCGGTTCATATCATCCGCCTATTGCCTATAGTATGTAAAACAAAATACAACTAATAGGAATGATTTAATTACTTATGTTTATGGTACTTAAAATAGTTTTCTTTATGAACTGTACTTTAGCCAGTGGTTCCCAAAATGCTGTGACTTTTATTTGTGGACTTTAAATCTATTATGCTTCTTCAATTGCACTATTTGCTCTTACAACTGGATTAACACACTATGTCCTTTTATCATCTTCATTATAAATCCAAACTAACAGAACATAGTGATATTAAAATTGATTCCAAAATGTATTTAAAAGATGCCATAATTATAGCATTTTTGGATCCTTAGACAATACCATTATTTACCGCTAAGCAATAGTAAGGAATCAGTGCAACGCATTATTCTCATAAGGAAAATAACTTTTAACTTTTAACCTGCAGTGACAATGGAAACGCCCACAAAAAATCTCCCGCCAAATCTCTTCCGAATTTTGCTCGGAAGATAGATGTACACCGGAAGCATCACCTAAAATTTGCACCGCAAATATTTCGAAAACAGTAATTGCGGTTTTCGCAGAACTGAATTATAGTCAGTGGCTCGCATTTGCAGGCTGTAAACAGAATTGAATAATGCTTAGAATCTTTAGATATTTTATTAATATATACTTTTAAATCAAACAATGCCTTTTATTAACAAAATAAAAGTAAAAAAAAATTAGAATGTCTATGTGTTTGTTGGAGAATTCTAGTGCAAATAGTTTACGAGAAATGTAATTTTGAAAAGTTTCCACACCGGCAGTTTGTTCCATTCAGCTCTGACCGAAAGTTCTCCAAAACATGATGGCCTTCAAACGAGACCGCTCCCCTCTACCACTGTGAAATATCTATTAGCAAACAAAAGACGAGCCTGTACTAGGGGTGAGAGGCAACTTAGTAAAATCTCTGCTTTCTGGAGACTCAAAGATTCTGTATGAAAGTCGAGATTGGCGCCCCATTTAAGGGTCCAGTAAGTGGAACACTTGGCAATTGTGAGTGTTGGTTTCTAACCGCAAACTACCGAAACCCAAACTTCAAAGTCACGCCGAGGGCGATTATGTTCTGAAAAGTACTATACTAATAGTTCTGCGCTGAAAGTTCTCTTCCTTAACCCTTGAACACTCTTCCGCCATTCTGCCCCTTCCTCACCATTGATTCTTCCCCACAACTAAAGGCCGAGTGAAGCGGAGCAAAGCCCAGTCGAACCGATGCACGGTGCACAGCACCTTGCACCTCGATCTTACGCACTTTATAGTTTCTACCCAATACAGTGACCAATACAGGAAACCAAAACACACTTTATTATCATATATAAGCAGGTTACACTTCAACTAATTACACCACACTGAAGTATTTCATGTCTCCATATAATTCCACAGGAATAATAAATCACTACGCTTTTCATGTATTCACCGGTTTGATTTACAGTGGCTTTGTTGTTTTTAATGACTGTAAAATTTCCTCGTACCTAATTTAGCCCAGTTTCAGACATTGAAGGAATTAACTCTAACGTGCACTGTGTTCCTGACATTTCACTCTGACGTATACCCATTAACAGATAAGAGTAATTACTACATAAGCCGCTCTCTAGTGTTTCCTCATGTACAAAATTAGGCAAATAGTTCTCTATGCAGTTGTCGGAGTTACAGAAAGGTAGATCAATAATGACACCTTTCATTAAAGTTTAATTTCGAAGACAAACATTACATTCCTAAAGGAGTAGGGTCTGTATATTACCCTATAATCTCCTCTGTGGAATTTAATTATATTTAACTTTAGCAGAACTGATACCACAGTATGTGGGATGTTCTTATTAAAACAGAAACGCGAGAAATATTTTCAAGCAGATATACCTCAACAGATTTATTCTCAATCCTTTAATTTAGAAACCTTGTGATACAAAATCAAATAATAAAAGTAACAGCAACATAGAAGATGCTTTAAAACAAATTGAGACACGTGAAAAATAATACAGTCCATTCCAAGTTAAAATAAATAGACAAATAATTAAAATTTTTCCATTGGCCAGATCTACGATGTCTACGGAAAAATATATTGAGTGTCACAAATACTGAAGTCTTATGTCTGTTAAAAAAGTGATGTGTTACTCCCATATGACTTTATCGTCATAATGTATATTTTCAGTATCTCTTTTAAACATGAATCGTAAAATGGTTTTTAGTTCTTAATTCCTGTGCCTTGTACATATAATTTACGTAGTAGGTACCGGAATTATTGTATTCCACCCAAAAATTTGAAACCGACATTTCAACACGACTAAAAGCATTTTTATAAAAAGTTGCATGTGAAACTATGATTTTATAGAAAATCCCTCACCCCAAATTACGCACCACACGGAATATTCTTCGAAAATTTTGATTTTCTCAAAAATGAAACTAACGATGGTAAACCATAAGACATGAAAAAAATATTACTGCTTAAAAATATAACTGCGCTCGTTAAAACACGGACTTTGACAAATATACCTATATGCATTTATTTAGCGTAACCATTTGCGAGCTATTTCTTGTTAGTGGTGTAAATTTTGCCATACATAAGCTTTTCTCGAAAAGAAGTGGTCGTACGTAACATAAAAGAAAAGGGAACGGAATTCCTATATCATCACTTTAGCATCCAGTTTTTAAAAGAATTGAATACTGCTTTAGCCTAGTGTATTATTTTTCTTAGACATGTAAGGAAATAAATAATAAAACTATTTCTGCCAATGTTTATCTTGATTGGCTTGGAGCCGATAGAAGAATAATCTTTTGTAAGATTAATGTGTTACAGAACTGGTAGAGAAAGTCATGCGAATGAAACACACCAACTCTTTATCGGGCTACCGGAAAAAATGCATATCCGTTGGAGGACCTTTATATTATGTTGGTCAATTGTCATGGTAGCACCAAACGATAGGCGCAAGTGGGCGGAAACCGGGAAATTCATGGTTTAAATCCCGGCTATGGTATTGCAATTGTTCAGTCTACCTTTCCAGCTGAACTTAAAATTAGTTATTTTTCTATCTACTAAATATTAATGGAGATACAGGTGTGTAAAACCAGGTCATAACAAATATTGTTGTCGATAAAAGCGAAATGGAGTACTCTGGGGAAATAGTAAAATGTTAAAAGGGGTGAACTTACTGGCCTTGATAAATATTCCATATGTTTCGCATAGTATCAATTATGCTACAAAAATTTATATTGCATTCTTGGAAAGTTAAAACTAGTAATAACATATAATCATGGATTAGACAATGGGCCTTCCGCAACAAAAATGTTGTTTTTTGAGTCACCAATAGAGTTTTTTTTTCTTTTATATTACATAATTTCATATTTGTTGTAAATAACTATTATATCTAGCTTACAAAGCCATAAACTGGCAGCTGTGATTTATTGTTTATATATCTTGTATACATATATAACTCTGCCACCGGGTGATACCCACTTGCAGAGAAATAAATACATACATACAATATTATCCTTTTTTGGTTATCAATTAATGATGACCCTTTCCATATTTGCTTCCAAAGCTGGCAATATACCACTTATTTTAGTGTCTGTTGCAATTGTCTGAGAATTGTCTATTATTGCACAGAATTATTAAATGTACCGTAAGAATACAATTTCACCTCATTTCCTTTACAGAATTGAATATTACAACAGGATCGGTATATGAGGGTGCGTTAAGTAAAACTTGTGATGTGTTCCATTCACATGACTTTTTGTACATCTCTATAACAATTATTAAAAAGCTTATTCTTCTATCCAATTTCTGCTAATCGAAATAAACATTAGCAGAAATTGTCTTATTACTTGCTTCCTTATAAGTAGAAGGCAAATAAAGGAATACATTAAGAATAAAGCGATAATCAAATATTTTAAAAGCGAGAAGTTTACAAATTACCATATAAAAAACGTTTTAGTATTTTAAAACTGAAGTCAATAAAAACAAATATTTCAAAGCGGTCAACTCCGCGGAAAATATGGATTTTATAAATTGAATGTTTAATCTAGATCTAAATTTTTCTGTAGTAAGTTCTTGTATATACCTCCTACGGCAACATCCAGTAAAATTCATTCAGAATAAACAGGCCTTCTGAGGCTATTCCCAGGAAATTCAAGATATATATTTCATTTTTCATGTAAATATCTTTAATATTCAGTAGTTTAATCAAAATCGTTAGTCATTCTTGAGAAAAACAAAAGAAAGACATTAAATTTAAACACCATGTTTGGTATCTTACCGACTTATCGTGTTCGTAGGCACACGGACACACGCGCACACACACAAACCTTTTGCCCAATATGCTTCATTGAGTTTTGGATGGAGTGCAATACCTTCTCTACCCACGAACAATGTAATTTGTAGAGAAAATAAAAATGAGGACTTTTTGCGTATACTAATACTCGTTTAAACATCGAGGTAAATGAACAAAGGCCTGCACAACAGGGATCCTGATTTCAGAAGGCGCTTCTATTTGTTAACGAAAGCAATGTGTGTGTGTGTGTGTGTTTTTTTTTTTTTTTTTTTTTTTTTTTTTGCGAATCTGCAGTTACCTGGAAGTTAAATAACCGCAGTTATAGTAAACAAATTAATTTAGAATTTGCCCTAAATTATGAAAATCTTAGTGAGATTGCTATTCTGTTCTGCGTTAAGGCTTATGCTCGCTGTTCTGATAAACAACCGCGAATTACACTAATAACACTTGGGGGAAACATTCGACAGTAAAAGACATCTGCTGGCTGTAAGCCACAAATGTACATTAAGGCAACGGCTTTCTCAGATGATACTGCTTCAGCAAATTGTACAAGTTTACCGCCTGTTTCCCTATAATTTTGAAGCAATGGAAAACTCTGTTATTTCTCATTAGCACTGCATTTTCACCAAATATTTAGTCAAATTCAACGTGAAAAAATCTGATGTTACATCCAGAAAACTTTCTCTACGTGTTCTACCACCAAATTTCATACAAAATAGCATTCTCGTTTCTAATCCATGGTAATAGAAATAAGCTTTAGCTTAATTCTCTTATGACATAGTTTCTTATAAGTAGAAGGGAACTAAGAGAATACGCAGCACTAAAGGTGTAGTCAAATGTTTTGAAAGCTGTCGTTATGTGATTGTCATAAGAAATTCCACGAGTTTTTGTCGATAATTCAGTAAAATACACTATTAATAAATTATATTAAATAGGAAGGAAGATTTTATCAGGTTATGATTGTAATACTCATATAATTCTCAAATGGTTGGTGGCAGATTCTACCATGTTTATTGACCAATTTTTTTTCTTCACTGCCTCCTGAATTATAATATAGCCAACCATGCCTACACCCAATGTATGAATATCGATAGCAACAATAGAAATAGGGGACACTTATTTTATTTCAGCTTTTAAAAACTAATACATGAAATTGAAAGAAATGCGACTTTATTTGAGGTTATTGCACTCATCTCATACATAATAAATACAAATAATGACTATTTCACTCCTTTTTTTAAACTAGATACATTATGAACCGTATAAAACTTTAAATAAAAATTGTAACTGAATTAATGATAATTGTGGAATTGGCAGTTATTAAAAGTGAAGATTGGCTCGCTGGATTGTCACCTTGTTACCAATAACCAAGACACGAGATTAAACAAACGAACGTCAGGTCGACAAGATTTGGTCCAATAAGATGTTTCAACAATATCGCTCCAGTCAGATGACCGCGATTGGTTCAAATTGCCTAATCTCGACCATTGCTTTGGCGCTTTAACAGTTGAGCGAAATTGTCATTGAAACGTACTTCCTTGAATGGCATGGAGTATTGCAATATAAACAAGGACGGTTTCTTGTTCGAGAAAAGTACGTTTCTTAAAATTAAAACAATAGAAATGAATATGATGAAAACGTTTAGCTCTACAACAAAAATATAAGATATAAATTGTGTGTTTTGACGACGTGCACATTTTTGTGTTGAATTTTTGTCTAGTTCTTATAGTTTAGCAGTTATACAGAGGACTTCAGAGGTAGTTACCAGAAAGTTCCAAGTATACAGTTCATTTGTCTTGCAAATATCCTTAATATACGGTATTTTAATCAAAATTGTTAGTAATTTTTGAGAAAATCAAAATTTTCCATGTAAAGGGTACTTTAGGATAGAAGTAGGGGGATTTTCTTGAGAAACTTCGTGTCGTGTATTTAGGAGAAACTAAACTTAAATACCAAATTTGATATTTAACGGACTTGCCATTTTTAGTTATGTTGTGCGCAGAGACACACGCGCGCACACACACATACACACTGACGTTTTTATAAAGATGTTTTTATTGGATTCAGGGGTTCTCAAAATTTATATTTACAGTGAAATCTCGGTATAAATTTTGGGGTGTAATACAGTACCATATGTACCTACCTACAATCCGATGTATTCTGTTCACATCATATTCTTTACAAAGTATTGTTACTTAAAATTATTTCTTTATCTATATCGTGGTAATGGAGATAAATATTAGCAGAATTGTTGAATTAGTAATTACAAAGGAAAAATACATTAACTTAAAGCGATAGTGAAATATTTAAAAGCTGGTTGCTATGCGAAACAACTGAAATTCGGTTTTCTTTGCATGTCAAGTAGTAACACAACAGATATATGAAACAAAGATGACATTTGTTTTGAGGAAAATTTTAAGCAATTTGAAGTGAAATAAATAATGAAGAATATCTCAGAAACGCTGAACTCAACATAAAATGCATACGGCATATTTTATGTGTTTTAATGAGGTTTAAATTTCTGTGCAGCAAATTTGTTATATCTCTTGCGGTTTACCAGTCATACAAAAGTTATACAGATGGAATACGTCTTCAGAAGCTATTCCGAGAAAATTCAAGACATACATTTCGTTTGTCATAAAATATCTTAAACAGAGTGTATAATCAAAAGCGTTAGAGTAATTTTTGAGAAAATCAATATTTTCGAGAAATATTCCATATATAGGGGGATTTTCAGAAAAAGATCAATGTGTGTATGTGTGTGAGGGTCCGTTTGCCTGAAAACTCAAAAATTAAAAGTACCTAGAACAAATACCAAACTTGATATTTAAGTTTACCATCTTTCTGGGCAAGGACGTGGAAGACCAATAGATTTGCTGCGGTTTCAGCTTAAAAAATAAAAAAAATTGCCAAATTTAGTGCATCGTTAGCTGTTCATCTTATAGTTGGAATTCTAGGGCCAACCAATGGAGACACTTGCATGCCATGAATGATGATATAACATCCAGATCTAAATAGTGTCCCAACGAAACTGTCAAGTAGCTTATGAGACAACATACCCGCATACGACATACAGTGTGGAGATTAAATGTAGCTCTGCCAGTTCCCCAGAAATATCTCAATTGGCAACCTCTTGAACAGGAAATATACTAACAAGTCCGATAAATTTACATTTAACCTAAGGTACTCCACGTAACCATTGTGTGTTAGCAAAACATAAAATGTCAGGAATTAGGATATGTATATATCAATTACTACAAATAAACAGTAATAGTTACAGAGAATTTACGAGACGCTATGGAAATATGGGAACATAAGGAGATGAGGAAATCATGCAGAATACAGATAAACAATGTTTTGTAAAGACATTCAGCAGCACCAAACCGGGCGAGGATAGTAGACATATCGGGGAGAACAGAGAGAGTATTGAAATATTGGTATAGGTACATATAGGGCGATAATGAAAATCTGCTAAAGCATGTATGTAACAGCTGAAGATAATTAAGACGAAAGGTGATGTAGGGTTCAGCTAGAGAAAATGTTATCGAAAATAGGAATGAGAGATATATAGAGGAAGGGAGAAGAAACTCCACAATGATTCTGGAAATCAATAAGCAATATGAAGGAAGACAAGATACATAACAATGGGGGTGAGTTAGGAAATAAAGTCACTTTATTTATATCGAAAAATAAAGAAAGAATGTTTAACAGAGGGGTATGTAAATATATGTGATAAACAAGAGAGCTTGGATGAGGAAAAGGACATTATTTTGCATGCTATGAAAGGCAATGAATTAAAACGTTATATTTTATGCGGGGAGCAGAACATTTCACTGCTTAAATGAATGTAAAGAGATAAATGGCGGAAGAAAATTTGGGAGAACAAATAGAATAATATGCTAGGAGAACTTATGGTAATGACGAAAATATTGAATATCAAGGGAAAAAGAAGAATTAAAGAATTAGGGTAATGTTTTGAAAAGGTAAAGGAACAGCTGATAAGTAGGGAGAAAAGGAGAGGGAGAGAACAGAGAAAATACAGAGTGGGATAGAAGAGGTAGCATAAACAAAAGAGGGCTACATTTACTAATGGTCAGGGAGCTGATTAGATATAGCGTCTAAGGGGTACACAAACCTAATTGTACAAGTTTAGATAACAGGACATACTTTTGTAAATAAATGAAAAGTAGCATAGGTGTAATAAATTATTAGTATTGTTGTTATTACTATGCTAGAAGGCTACCATTAAGCAATAATTGCAAAACAGTAATGTATAAACAGTATTCTGTATAACTAAGGATTTATTAATTTGATAATAATGCACTCAGGCATAGAGAAGGTATTGCATTTCATCTAAAAATTCGATACCGAGCATTTTTGGAAAAAGGTCCGTGTGTGTTCACGTGTCCGTGTTGGTATTTAAGTGCAGTATCTTCCAGGGATTCACCACGAAAATTTTGAGGAAAAATCCCCCAATTCCAAACTACCCTTTACATGGAAAAAATTCCAAAACTTTGATTTTCTCACAATTGGCCCTAACGATTTTTATTAAAATACCGTATATTAAAGATATTTATATGGCAAATATAATGTATATCTTTAATTTTCTGGGAATAGTCTCTAAATACCGTTTTATTCTGGATTTTACGAAACTTTGCATAACTGGCAAACCGTAAGGGACAAAAACTTACTCAACAGAATATGTAGAGCTCGTTAAAACACATAATTTATGCTATATACATTTTTTCTAGGAGTGAATTGTTACTGATTTCAGTTTAAAAAAAAACATACTTTTCTCATACGGGAATTTGTCAACTCCTGTCCATAGAAACAAACGAACTTCAATCACATAGCAATCAGCTTTCGTCTAAAGCTTTAGCCTATGCTACTCCCTTATTTCCCTTCCACTTACAAGGAAGCAAATAATAAGACTATTTCTGCCCGTTTTTTCTCGATTATGATGAGGTAAAAAATCTGATGTGTTCCGTTCATATGACTTTCTCTACATATCTGCAGAAAATTATTGTTAAAAAGCTTATGCTTCTATTTACTTCATGCTAATGAGAAAAATTAGCAGTAATAGTCTTATTCCTTGCTTCCTTGAAACTAGAAGCGAAATAATGAAGTACCATAGGTTAAAGTGATAGTGAAAAGCTGATTGCTATGTGACTGGAGTTCCTTAGTCTGTATGGACCGGAGTTGACAAATTCCTATATGAGAAAAGTATAAGTTTCTGAAAGCTGAAACCAAAAAAACAGGAATATCTTAAAAACGATCAACTCCAATGTAAATGACATAAATTTTGTGATTTATCCTGATCTACATTTTTTGTGTAGTGAGTTTTTGTCCATCGCTTACGGTTTACCAAATATACAAAATTCAATAAAAATCATCCAGAATAAAGAGGCTTTTAGAGGCTATTCCCAGAAGATTCAAGATAAACATTTTATTTGGCAAGTAATATAAGGGATTTTAATCAAAATCGTTAGAGCCATTTTTAAGAAAATCAGAATTTGCGAATGTTTTTTCCATGTAAAGGGTAGTTGGGGGCGGGGAATTTCCTTGAAAGTCTTCGTGTCGCATCCGTGGAAGATACCAAACTTAAATACCAAGTTTGGTTTTCGTTTTTGAACTATGCTGCCCAAAGACACACACACGCACAATTTTTATAAAAATGGCTTTCTTGGATTCAGGGGATCTCAAAACATATATTTCCCGTGAAATCTCAGTATCGAATTTTGCTAGCATCACAATACCTTCTCTATACACTATGTACATAGTACGTGTAGAGAAAGTAAAGAAAAGCATAAGCTTATTAACACTAATTATTACAGCCATGTAGAGAAAGGCTTGTGAATGGAACACATCAGATTTTTTTGATAACGCTTCTATTGCGTACGGTAGTTTTTGCGTAAGTTCTACATTTCATTTGAACCGCAGCGATGTATGCAACCCACAATTCACTCTTTCGTGAGGTAGACAGCCGTTTTCTCCTGAACAGCAGGACCCGCTTTCTCGAAACGGACTGCCAGTACTTGCTGGATAATACAGAGTTTTCTCCCAACTTTTACAACAGCAATCAAGTGGGATTCAGGTCAGGAGTCAGGTAGATCAAAAGATCGTGGTTTCAAAGGCCACCCAGTTTCCACATGAGGCTCAGGCGCAGAAACAAAAGGGCTTAGCACTAGCCACCCTCTTGAGAGTTGTGGAGTGACCAGGGAATACAGCGTAAATCATTTATTTTAAGCCACTCTCGGGAGATCTGAAAGTAGTAATGGACACAATGACTCAACATAAAAGCTCATTCACGTTAATGTTTGATTTGTAAGCTAAAATGTAATAAATTCACAGTGTTAAGCTGTTTATACTTTTGGGCATATTTTGTAGCACAGCCATCCAAAATGAATTAACGAATTTTTCTCTTTACTTTCCCTTCTTGCTACACAAAAATGTTGTTGTTAAGTTGGTGTTTTGAGTAACTGCAGCCAATAATTGTGTCTTGGAAGTCTTGAAGGGGATTAAGCTCATCTTCGTGTAGTCTCTTCTTGAGTGAATGAATGAATGAATAAGTGTATTTATTAATATAGCAATATCATACATAGAATTTCAACAGTCGCACGGGTCCACAGACCGTACGTGCTTTTGTAATACACATTACAAGCAATATTAAAACAACAACCACAACAAAGAATTAAAAGAGTAAACACGAAAATAAAAAGACAAAGGAAATACACAGTCAAAAGCAATATTAAACAACAATAAAAATTAGGAGTGAATCCGAAAATAAAGATACAAAGATATTCAAATATACCAATTTAAATTTACAGCACAGAGTACACCTCCATAAATGCACCCTCTTATCATAGATAATTACACTTAAAAGACATATATACACATAATATATACAACCCTAGCACAACAGTGACCTAAGTCTGATATAATATACATGTATGTAGAACATTGTAGTCACTTTTGTTTAGTTGATCTTATCCCCCCCCCTTCTCTATTGGCAGCCTCCTCAGATCTCAGCTGTCTTGCCTTAAGTATAAATTTACCTAGCCCGTCCATGTTTTCCGTGCCTGCCAGTAGCGTCCAACATGCTTCTATCCCTACATTCGCAGTGGTAAAAAATCGCGGCAAATATTTTTCCCGCCATTCCTCCGTACCCCTACATCTTGCCAAGATGTGAGTCCACGACTCTTCCTCCTCGCAAATGGGACACATTCTTATACCATTCACGTCAGAAATTTTCGTGCTCCTCCATGCTCCTAGTCTAATCCACGCGAGCCCCTCTCTAATGAGTGTGGTACCTGTTTTGATGTATTGCTCCATACCCCACTCCGATTTCAGCCCAGACTGTACTTCTAATGACACCTTCTTTGTGCATTGCGCAATTATTTGCTGTCTGTCAATATCACAGAGACGTTTCTTAATTTTTCTCCAAATACTTCGCCTGTTTTCCTGCCCCGCCATCCAAATGTCTCCCATCCCAATGGTTTCCAACCCTTTCTTTAATTTTGATGCCCACGTCAAATTACCTTCCATTCGCAACTGTTCACGGTAGCAGACTGCCCTAATTAGAGATTGGTTTCCGTGAACGATTCTCATCCAATATTTAACTGCTCTGATTTTGCACTCTATCGTTTCACTATGTACCCCGAATTCCCTCATTATTCCGCAGTTTGCCGTACCCCTCCCTACACCCAGAATTCCTTTCAAAAATTGGGTCCTCACTTGATCCAGATTCCCTGTTTGTTCCCACCCCCATATTTCTCCTCCGTATGTCATCGTGGATCTAACTGTCGCTCCGTATACAGTTTCCATTAAGGTTATGGAGATATTCGGAATTCTGCAGCGTATCCGGAGAGCTTCCGCCGCTTTCACCCTTGCCTTGTGTTTCGTAATGTCAATGTGTTTTGTCCATTTTCCGTTCATTGTAAATGTGAGTCCTAAGTACACAAAGGATTTGACATTGTCCAGTATCTGTCCTGCATATGTCCAAGTCTCCTCCCTGCTATAAACACAACCCTTTTTGAAAGTCATTGCCTTAGTCTTATTCACATTAACTGTAAGTAGCCATTCATCGCAATAGTTCTTAAGTTTGTCCAGTCCTCGTTGCAATCCGTTTACTGTCGTAGAGCACAATACTAAATCGTCTGCGTATAAAAGTGTTGGGATCTGCAAATCCGCTACTACTGGTGCTTGAATATTCTCTGCTATCATTGTATCAGTAATATCATCCACAAAGAGATTAAATAGCAAGGGAGATAAAATACAGCCCTGCCTCACTCCCCTATAGCTTCGGCAGCTCTCGGACACTCTGTTTCTGTCGTACTTCACACAGAATTGGACATTTTGATATATTGCCTGCAATGCTCTAACCATTTTACTTGATAACCCCTTTCTGCCTAGTTTGTACCATAATGCATTTCGATTGATAGAGTCAAATGCCTTCTTAAAGTCCACAAAAGCACAATGAAGCTTTCCCCGCTTAACTAACAGTTGCTGCGTCCTTAAAGTGTCTAATATAAAAGCGGCATCTATGGTACTGTGTCCTTCTCTGAAACCCATTTGAAATTTTGAAAGTTTGCCAAATTTAGATTCCCAGTCCTTTATCCGGTTATATAACACTCTACAATAATTTTTTTCCATAATTGGCAACAGAGTAACCCCCCTATAGTTATCCGGATTTCCAATAGTTCCCTTCCCTTTATAAATGGGATGAATAATGCCCTTTCCCCAGCAGGTAGGGTAATTCCCCTCAATAAACAATTTGTTACATATCTGGAGCATACTCCTACCAAACTCAATAACATTGGCTGCGGCTTTAAAAACTTCCGGGGGCAGCCCATCCAACCCTGGAGCTTTGCCTACCTTCAGACTCCTTAGCGCCTGTGCTATTTCTCGTGCTGATATTTCCTCGTCCAGTATTGGGATCTCAAGATTTCCCAAAATTTGCACTTCCTTTATAAAAATTCCTTCCCTTTCACCTTTCCCGAATATTCCCATAAAATGCATTGCCCATTTTCTGGGAGAAATTTCGTTGGGCGCCTGACGGTTGCCTCTTAAATGTTTTACTACTTGCCACATCTCAGCGTTATCCCCCCGCGTTAAAATATTACTAATTGTCTGAGTAATTTTGTCTTGCCATGTAGTTCTCTTTTCCCGTAAGAACTGTTTATACTCCCTTCGCTTTTTTGTAAACATTTTCCTAATGTCATCTCCCCCCTCCCTCCTGAATTTTAACAGAGCCTCCTCTGCTTGTTTCTTTACAGTTCTGCATTGCTGGTCATACCAACCATTGCATCGTTTTACCTTACCATGCATTTGGACTTTCATTGTCCCCGCAGCCGTTGCTATTATATGCGTTAGTTCCTCCGCTGTGTCTGCGTTCCTTTCCCCTAATCTTCTTTCTAATTTATCAACAAATACTTCTTTTTCTATCGGTTTCCATATAAATTTACTAATGAATCTCCCTTCGTCCCCCTGCCCCTCTTCAGGTGCATGCGCCACCATGGCCGTCTCTATATTCAGTTCCAGGACAACCGGACAGTGATGTGACTCGATACGATCCCCCACCCAAAAATTTCTAATTCTGCCAATTAAACCCTGACTTACTAAAATAAAATCTATTACACTACCCCCATTTTCATTTATGAAAGTGAGTTCTCCCTCTCGATCCTCACCGTACTTGCCATTCATTATTTCTAAAGAGAAGGCATCACAGAAAGCAAGTAATTGTCTGCCCTCCCCATTAATAAAACTATCCTTGCTCTTTCGTTGACCTTCGCGGAATTCCTCCCCCCATTGATGACCCCCCGTTAGAGAAATATTCTCCCCTCCTAACCTCGCATAAACGCGTTATCAGCGGAAAGCGAAAGCGAACGAGTGTTAGAACACCTTACATTCGCGTACGCGATTTGTGCCTGCGCCTCTGCCAGAGACTTAAGTTCGTGACCTTGAGACTATTCGCGTGCAAAAAGGGCGGGGGGTCCGTGGTTGAAATCCCGGCAATGACATTGAATTTTTCATTTTCACTGTGCTTATCCAACTCCTGTTCTACACATGGCTTCTGTGAAAAAATAATTAAATTAACACTAATTGACTATAATATTTGGCTAACCTATGACACCTGGGACTTAAAATACTTATGACATTGTAAGTCATCATTGGGGTTACTCTTTGACACAGGTCACTAAGAGGCTTGGTCTAACGCCCGGCCGCTGCGTCCTCCATCTCGGCATTACATGCGTCATGGACGGGATGCAGTATTAGGGGGTGAGACGTAGTCAGCACTTCGATCCCCCAGGGCGGTTAATGCGGTCTTCACGACCTGGAGCCGCTACTTCTCTATCAAGTAGCTCCTCAACTAGCCTCCCAGGGACCTCACGAAGCTGAGTGCACCCCGGTCCAGGACTTCCAGCGGGGGTATCATTGGGGTAGTCATTTGAAAATTATGTGAGGTCCCTTGCCGTTTACCAAGAAACATGCGAGTCTGTTGAGATATTTAGTGCGCTACTGGCATGTTGCCATGGTAGTTCATTGGTTCAAATTCCGGCTATGGCATTGAATTTTTCAGTTTGACCCTACTTATCCAAATGAGTATTTTTGTTTTGATGTATTTTCACTATGAATTTGCAGCTCAGTCTGCGAAATTAAAGCAACTGATTCTTTGACATACATACACAAACAAGTACACAGGGATTTTTACTAAATTGTTGGAGGGTTCAGAAATCGCAAACCATACTTAATTTGTCGACATCAAAATTATGGGTAGAATACATTTTAGTATTGTTGAAACCATTGCTGTTGAAATTCTTCTTGAATCATTTGCATTTAAATATCTTTAAATAATAACATGTGACATAGATAACTCCAATAGCCCAATAATATCTCTGTCCCCAAAATATATTAACAATATTGTTGCACACACTTATTTTTTATCTAGCGTTGCCATTGTCATCAAGTGTTCGACTGTCTAATTTGGTGGGTCTAAGATCGTTGTTCGTTATAAAATCCTCTAACCATTTCATGGGATAATAGCTGCAACTCCTATTGTCCCATGTGTGTGTTTATCGTTTTGTCTTGTTTGTAATAGTTTGTGGCACTCCACTTTTCCTTTTTGTTGCTTCCAAATTTCTTTTGAGCCAAGTCATGTAAAATAAATATGTAGCATTGGAGACAAAGGTCCAATTCTTTTGTTGCGTATGACCCTGCTCCCCAATGGACGTCACAGTGGTCACGTGACCTGTGTAGGAAGGCAGTTCTCTCCGTGACCGGCTTCACAATCATCTACAGCACAGAGTGTGGGTACTGGAATACTCGGACCCTTGAGGGCATACGAGTGGAGTTAACTGCCCATCGTTGTTCTCTTGGTTCCTGTTTCATTTTGTTTCATTTTTCAGTTATAGGAATTAAATACTCCTCATAGGATCTGTTGAAACAATTATGTTACTAAAATCTCAATCTTACCTTGATATGATTTCTCATTGGTAGAGATTAAACCTCGTTACCATCGATTCCTCGATACTCGGAGTAATGACGTGTGTATAATACAAAGTGATATATATACACTTGACGGTTATTAAAAATATAATAGTATAATCACTTTGCAATATACATGTAGTTTCAAATTACATGAATCACAATTTGATTTCTTCTTTTTACTTTCTCTAGTGCGTATCTTCAATGTACTTAGTGGATAGTGCAGGTATTGTACTCTACCCAAAATTTCGATGTCGAGATTTCAACGGAAATATATATTTTGGTCTTACCTGAGTAAAAAAAAAGGTATTTTTAGAAAGAAGTGTGTATGTGTGTGTGTGTGTGTGTGTGTCTGTCTGTGGACAGCATAGCTCAAAAACGAAAAGGCCGCTAAATACCACATTTGGTATTTAGGTTTAGTATCTTCCAAAGATGCGAGGTGAAGATTTTCAAGAAACCCTCCCGCTACAAACTTCCCTTGGAAAAATGTTCGAGAATTTCGATTTTCTCAAAAATAGCTCTAACGATTTTATTAAAATCATGTATGTTAAAGTTCTTTACATCCCAAACAAAATGTATATCTGGAATTTTCTGGGAATAGCCTCTGAATACCTCTTTATTCTGGATGGATTTTTTTGAATTTTGCTTAGCTGTTAACCGTAAGAGATAGACAAAATCTTACTACACGAAAATATACGTCCTTTTGTTACTAGTTGCTCCATGTTATTAATCTCGATTGTGAAGTACGTGTACTTTTCTCGGACAGGAAGTGTCCGTTTTTCTTTTGTTCTACTTATGGCTAAGCAAAGATTTGTAATGAAAATCGCATAACGATAGCTTTTAAAAGTTGACTATCACTTTAGCATAAGTCATTTCTTTAGTTCTCGTCTACTTATAAGGAACTAGATAATAAGAACATCCTGCTAATTTTATCTCGATTAGCATTGTGTGGAAAGAAGAATAATCTTTTGTTAGAAGTTTGTCTGTAGATCAGCTAGAGAAAGTCATATGAGTATAACACAACAGGTGTTTTGTTTTAGATTGGTAAAACGGTTGACAGTTGTGGTTATTGTCTAACGGTGCACTAGATTCAGTTCAGTTGCATGGAGCGTTGGCCTGTTCATTTAGCAAAAGCATTGATCAGAACAATTGAGCTGTAGCTGTTCAGCGGGAATTCCAGAGGCATTTCAATAGACGCAACGCTCCGTCCAGAAACACTGTTTTACTGTGGGTTAGGAACTGGTGTGAAGAAGGTTCTGTACAAACTTATTTGTTTTGATAAACATTACTACTGAATGAATACGCTCCATGCACAGAACTGGAAGCAGAGCACTGTCAAACCACATCTACCAATTGTGTTACCAACCTAAAATACCAGGTAAAACCATCGGTGAACGTCATCTGAAACTCCGTGCCATTGTATACATTACAATATAACCGAGATATTATCCAATCACACAGTGTTCCGATTGACTTTAGAATTGGCAGGTATTTATACCCCACCTGCATATTGAAGTAAATCTTCGATACTACTTTGATTAGTTTAACTTTTTATGCTGTCATCTTTGTTACAGACACCACAATGGCATCTTTTGTAGTTGAATTTGCACTAGTCCAAGTGGAAAGAAGATGGGTGAGATCTAATATTATGTCTAGCATATAGGTATTACCAAAATGTTGCTTGATTCATCATTTTAGTCCACTGCCTTTGATAGTGTTTCCATGTAATATTCATCACCTGGTTTATCTAAATGAAACAAACAAACCTGTAACTATTTCATCACGCTCAAGTTACACTTTTTACAGGTGCACTAGAATCTCTGCAATCTTCATCAACAAATTAATAAATAAATTTCTCGCCACTACATTGTCATAATGGTCACATCTGAAAATAAAGAAATATTACAGTCCTATAGTTTCAACGACATTCACATTAAAATAAAATAGTTAAAGGTATAATCTCTTATAAACCACTTGATCTAATCACGTGAAGTGAATAACTAGCCCGAAATGTGCGAAATCCAAAATACATGAAAAAGTATAGTGCCTTAAATATGAGCGATTATAAGACATTGTTCAATATCTATATAAATCATATTACGAAGGCTTTGGTTCATAATAAATGCAATATAATATGAAATAACAAAACTAAAGAAAATTGTGGTTTTCATTTACATCATTAAGGTATCATTTGCCCCTCATTATAATGCGCAATTAATAAGGCGATAACCATGGCTTCTTCTTACAAGCTGTATTAGTTTAGTGAATGCCAATTAAGTTAGAATAGCGCACTTCAGCATTATTCAAAAGCTGCCAAGTTAAAATCTGGGTCACGGTGAGTTGCCCGGACGAGCTTTTCCCCTTATTCTGAGAGGGTGAGCTTGTGACATAACTCTGAGAAATATGGACCCCAGGCTCATTTAAAAATAACTGCACGCATTTCATTCACTTATCATTTCATATGACCTACCGGGACAAGGTGGCCAAAAAAAAAAAAAAAGGTGCCGCTAAATCTATTTAAGGGACCGTAGACCCAACCACTAACTATAGCCAAGGAATGCCCTGAAAGGTAAGAGGGAGAGGGGGCATATATTTAAAATGCTTGTACAAAACCTGTAAATAAATCTGACTGGAGTCAGAAAATACCCCCGCCAGCCCTTCAAGGCCTACACATGGAATTTGGTGGTACAAAACCAAATAGTTAACATATTCTCGTGTTTAGATTTAGATCAGTTTAACTATTACTCTTAAAAATTGGTAGCTCGTTGCAATAGATCTTTTATTAGCCTCCATTTCTAAGTGAATTTAACGGTGATGTCTATTCTTACCCACAATATTGTTAAACTGCTGATTATACGTTGTCTCAAAGTGGAGCGTCGGAGTGCACGAAAATAAATAAATAAATAAAGAACACAAAGGAAATATAAAATCTGATGTGTTCTATTCACATAACTTTCTCTAGCTGTTCCATTAAAAAGCTATTCTTACAACAAAATATTCTTTTATGAGTATCTATATCATCTAAACAAGATATACATTAGCAGAATTGATCTTATTACTTACTTCTTTTTAAATAGAAGGAACATTAGAAATAGTCAAATCTTTTAAAAGCTGATCAATATGTAAAACAATAAAGGTTCGCTTCACTTTGCACGGTCCTATTTGAGAAAGGTTGGTTTAAAATTGAATCAAACAAAAAGGAATATCTCGAAAACGGCAGTTCTATAAGAACAAAACGTATATTACATAAAGTATGTGTTTTAATGAGATCTATATATTTCTGTAGTAAGTTTTTGACTATCACTTATGGATAAACCGTTATGCAAAATTCTACAAAACTCGTCCAAAATAAGGACATCTTCAGAGGTTATTGTCAAAAAAATTCAAAACCTACATTTTATTTGTGATGTAAATATCTTTAACACACCGTGTTTTCATTAAAATCATAAGAGCCTTTTTTTTTTGAGAAAAACAACATTTTCAAACATTTTTCTATGTAAAGGATCGTTTGTGCTGGCAGGATTTGCTTGGAAATTATCGTGTTGCATTCTTATAAGATACGGAATATGAATACCAAGTTTGGCATTTAACGATACTTTCTTTTTTTAGGTATGCTGTCCAAAGACACACACACACACACACACACACACACACACACAAACACACACACGCTGTTTTGCAAACAAACCTTTTGTTCAAAATATTAATATTTTATCAACATCATGCTAATAGAATAAGCATAATCAGAATTAGTCTTATTACTTGATTTCTTCTAAGTAGAAGGGAAATAAGGGAACGCATAGGCTAAAGCGTAGGGGCGGAATTGAAAAATACAATCTGCTGTATAGGCTGTGGATAAATGGTGTAATTATTTTCTTTTAAATGCTTTTTACTGATTTGAATTTGCCGCTATATATGAAGTTGGTAACTCCTGCTGTTGGCGAAACTGTAATTAACTATTTGCGCCAGACTTAATTGTTGGAGCCGTTGTAAGGTTATTATCGGCAGCGAATTAACTTATTATGCACAGCTTAGTCACATTTACTGAAAATTCTGCTAACTTTAGTCCGTGAGTACGAGAATCTTAACCTCCATGCTTGGATGGTAGTATGTAATATTAATGAAATTAATAAGAAGGTTTCCTGTTGTATATGAACTTTTATTTCTACACTTTTCCAAACAATGTGATAAATTATGGCATGCTATTTGTACAGAATCCCTTTTCTAGAAAACTGTGTCAAATATGTACACTCTAATGTGTACTTACAATATATCTCTTGTTGATTATTAGTACAATGTTATATTTCTCACTAAGTAGCCGTATAAGAGGTCTCGATTTGCGAGATTATATCTTCGCGTCCGTATCCCTGGCGTCTATCTTATAGACTGCGTCCCGGAAGCTTATTAAATTTTTCACATATATACAATAGTTGAAGATCAATGCTTTATAACATTGTAATCTGTCCGTCACCATGAGAAAGGCAGATTTCCTATACCACATTTCGTAAAATGCAAATTTATAATACATTTTTATATATTCATTATAAATAAAGTTAATGCATTTGTATAGTTTACGTGGAAATGTTCTTATAAATAGCTAACATATCTTAAACAAATATTTATTTAACTCTGTTATTATGCTTTGTTACCGGTATAAACAACTAATAGCATACGGTATCTCGTTCACTTTTATGATTCTTCTTCTTCTCTCATATTACTGCTTTTAATTATGTTTTATTATAAATATGCTTTTCTAAACACAATTTCTTATCTAGACTTTATACATTATAATGTTTTGTATACGTTACATAGCCTTGGCTATGCTTTTTTCCTAAAATCGTGGCACTTTAGGCTATATTCGTGCGTATCGTGAGGCGATGACGTCACGCTGCCATTTTTATACATACGATTCTTTGGCTTACATTGCGAAACAAAATGTTTTATTATTTTATAACATTCTTTTAGGGCAGTATTGTTCCATTTTCTCTTGACTTGGTTTACCTTAAATCCTGCGTCAGGCGATAGTCAAGACCTTTAAAGGCCGGTCGCTAAGTGAACAATTGAAATTACATTCTCTTTGCTTGCCAGAAGTAAAAATAAGAGAGAAGAGAAGAAAGATTTCTTCCCGTTTGAGTAAAGTTTAAAAATGCTTAAAATTGAAACAAATAATCTTGAATATCTCGAAAACGATTTACTCTACAAATAAAGAAAAACATTATATAACACAAATTGTGTGTTTTAACAAGATCTACACTCTTTGTGAAGTAATTATTTGTCTATCTCTTAGGATTTACCAGTTATGCAAAAGTTATTCAAAAGTCACCAAGAATGAAGAGATCACTTGGGGCTATTTCCAGAATATTCAAGATATACATTTTGTTTGTCATAAAATTGTTAAACATATGCTATTTAAGCAAAATTATTAGAGCCGTTTTTGAGTTAATCTAAGTTTTCGAAAAATGTTCCATACAAAGGGTAGTTGGAGGAGGAGGATTTTCCTGAAAATCTTGGTGTTGCATTCTTGTGAGACACTAAACTTAAATACCAAGTTTGATAAATAATCGATTTTTCTTTTTGAGCTATGCCGCCCACAACCACACTCTCTCACTTACACTCACAAACACACACACACACATGCTTCTAAACTTTTTTTTATTCTGGGGATCTGAAAACAGGTATTTTTTGTAAAATCTCGGTATCGAATTTTTGTTGGATTCCAATACCTATTGTATCTACTATGTACACTGTACATGCCTACTAGAGAAAACAAAAATGACTTTTTTTGGACTCAGGAGATCCCAAAATATATATTTCTAGTGAAATCTTGCCATGAATTTTTGGGTGGAATGCATACCTTCTCTAATAAAAAAACACACGTAAGCCAGATATAAAACCCCAGCTAGCTTTACTAAATCTGTAATTCATAATGAATATATATGAATATCCTGCGTTTTCTTCTTTTAGGAATTCTACCTTTTACGAATTAGAAAGTTCTTGAAATTGCATTTGCTGAGTAGTTGTTTTTACGAAAAATAAAGTACATTTAATTTTAACAAAGAGGAAATCATGTGATTGGGTTCCAGATTTTAATGTTCCTGGGAGAGATGAGGCCAGAGATTAATATGAGTGTTATCCTGTATTTAATTTTAACTTACTATTTATTTCAAAATTTATATAATGATTATAGACTAAGAGTTCACAATTCTATTATGTGATAGCCACGAGACATGAATACATGTTGCATTTGTCTGTTAGTTCCTCACAGCCGGTATGAGAATGTGAAGAATTGCAAAATGTCTGGTTCTATGGTGGATTTACTCTGGCCAAATTGATATCATATAATAATTAAATAAACAGATAAAATGTAATGATTAGAATAATAATAATAACAATAAACCCGGATAGAACAGAAATGTCTTCGTTCTTTAGTACATTTTAGTAGCATAAACTAAAGAAATGCTTTTTTAATATTCAAAACTAAGAAGCGATAGCTTATTACATTCGCTATACGCAACAATACATCAGAATGCAACATAGTGCAGAGGGGAGTCAAACAGGTTTGCATATTATCTCCGTTACTTTTTAATTTGTTTATCGATGACATTGTTAATATAATTGTGGAGGAAGATATAGATGCGCCGACAGTTGAAGGCGAACAAATACTAATTCTTTTGTACGCTGATGACATTGTTATTCTTTCTAAAAGAGTAAATGGTTTTCAATCTGGCTTAAACGCACTGCAACGATTTTGTAGACAATGGGACATGGAAGTGTATATTCCTAAAACTAAAGCACTCGCATTTAAAAATGGTTACGTCTATGGTCAGTAGGAAAAGTGGACATACGGGGAGAAAGAAATTAAAAATGTTAAACATTTCGACTATCTAGGTATAAGGTTTGACATGGCAGGAAAATGACACAAGTACCCTAAGTTTGTAAAACACGAAGGGATTGGACAACTTTCTGAAATATTGAAGTTATTGACCCGGATACCAGATATGCCAGTCAAAACATTAAACACCATGTATGAGGCAATGGTTAGGTCTTCATTACTATCTGGAAGCGAGATGTGGGGATAGGATGGGGTATATAATCTAAATAAAATACAATGTCGTTTCTGGAAACGTATTCTGGGATTGGGGAGGGGTATTTCTAATCACGGTGTTCTTCGTGAGGTAGGATGCTGGGAAGATGCTGTATATGATAAATTAAATGTAGTAAGATACTGGCTGCAAATAATTAAAGGTGATCAAACAACCCTTAGAGCAATATGTTATAGGCATCAGATGAATAACATGGAGCATCCCAAATGGTGGGCGGCGGGGCTACAGCGGGGATTAGAAAAAATTGGCTTAAGCGATATTTGGTAAAGGGGCAGTTGTGAATAAAGTAAAAAGACGACTATGTGATGCAAACAGGCAGAAAATAGAATCTGAATGTAGAAACAAATCGCCACTGCACTTACAAAACGAATTAAAAATTGAGTGGGGTAAAGAAACATATATTTTAAAATTGGGTATGAAACAAAGGTCGGGAATAGCGTGACTCAGGTTGGGAGGCTGGAAACCCCGTAAGGTAGTTGATGAAGCTGGTAGGCGGATTTGCCCATTATGCGGGGATCAGGAAGACTGGACGCATATTTTGGCAGATTGCGTGCAGATGGAGGATGCCAGGAAAAAAATATTGTTGGAAGTATTTTTAGCTTCAAACAGGCGAAGGACAGCATTATAGAATTTGATTCTAAACAGCCAAAACTGGCCAAGCCTGGTCACATACTTGATGGAAGTACGTGCACTAAGAGATAGAATATTTGTGTAAATATTGTATAGACTTATTTGGTGTTTGACTAATATGTGGTGTAGTTGTGGGTACAAGTGTGCGTGTGTGTGTGTGTGTGTGTGTGTGTGTGTGTGTGTGTGTGTGTTATCAGTGTTCTTTCTTTTATTGTTCCGTGGTTCTGTTGTCGCAGCGAGCGTGCAAGTGTATTTGTGTGTGTGTGTGTGTGTGTGTGTGTATCTGTGTATTTCTAATGTTTTTAAGAGATGTAAAACATACATGTAGGTAATATTTTATACTCAAGTAGTTTTCGACAGCATGTACGGTCACCCGATCCATGCGACTGTGTGACGCAATTATTGAATTAGTGTAAACTTAATAAAATACTACTACCACTACTACTACTATATACATAGGCATAGAGAAGGTATTGTATTGCACCTAAAAATTCGATACCGAGATTTCACCGCAAATATATGTTTTGAGACCTCCTGAAATGTGTGTGTGGCTGTCAGTCTGCCTGACTGTCTTTCAGTGTGTGTGTGTGTGTGTGTGTGTGTGGGCAGAATAGCTTAAAAACGAAAACTCCGTTAAACATCATACTTTGTATTTATCTTTTAAGGATGTCACACGAAGATTTTCAAGAAAATTCCTTCACCCTCAACTACCCTTATTTGGAAACATTTTCGAATTTTTTTTTTCTCAAAAATGACTAACGATTTTGATTAAAGAGTCGTATATTGAAGATATTTAAATGACACGTAGAATGTGTATCTTGAATTTTCTGAAGCCATGTTTATTCTGGATGATTTGTCTGAAATAGACAAAATGTTACTTAATGGAAAATGTAGAACTCCTTATAACACGAAATTTATGTTCTATACATATTTTTCGTGGAATTGGTCGTTTTTAGATATTGCTTGTTATTGGTTTCACCTATGAAATTCTTATACTTTTCTCACACGGTAATTTGTCAACTTTTGTCCATACAAGCAAAGGAACTTGTATCCCATTGCAACCAGCTTTTGACTATGACTTTAACCTATGGTACACCTTTATTTCCCTTCTACTAACATGTAAGCAAGCAACAAGACAAAATTAATTTTTTCTTGATTAGCATGAAGTAAATAGAAAAATAACCTTTTTAACAGTAATTTGTTGTAGAGATGTCGAGAAAGTCATGTGAATGGCACATATCAGATTGTTTTTTTTTTTTTTGTATTTTGTAACTTTCAGTGTTGTAGATATTTTAACTTAAAATATTGCAGCAATGAAAAGAGTTATATATGTTTTCAGTATGTTAAAAATAAATGTATATGGTTTAGTAGACGGATTTATTTTTATAACTTAAGGTGGTGGAGAAACAAATTTGCGAAATGAAAATTTACTGTGAGGTCGATAAAGCCACGTGAGTGTAATGCATCAGATGTTTTAATATGGCGTACACATACTTTATATTCTACCAGTATGCATTTTATTTACCATAAGGATTGGACCAGAACTGCGTATATTACGACGAAAATAACTGCTATCCATTTTATAAATCATAAGCACATTTTCCAAACTCGGATGAAATCTCTTCCTCTGTTTACGCAACATAATTGGCCACAGGGATGAGAATCTTCTGCAACCTGGAGTTATTTTCATATCCACTAAAAAATGCAAATATTCTATAGAGATTTTTTTTACTTTGTAGCTGTAGCACTCGAGGAAAAAATCCATAACTTTGGAGAACGGAGATGCGAATACAGATTTAATTTTAGCGGCAAATGTGGCAGCGGGAATGATATTTTTTGAACAAATGTTTACTTTCCATTATTGACGCGTGCATTTACTGCATCGAATTTAAATTCGATTAATGAAGTAACGTACTTCAGAAAGACTACATTTACATACCGGGTTTGTTGATGTTTTCAATAGGCACCGCACACTCCAAGCTCATTATCTATTCCGTCCGCAAACTTTCAGCACGCAGTCACTGTTTATAGTAAAGAGTGCGCCACTCAAACCCGTTTCTTTTCTGTTTATGTCCCTCCATGTTTATTTCATAGCTTTCAGAACGTGTCAAGATTTACTTATATGTTATACAATGGGGCAAAAGTGATTCCACAAATATGCTTTTATGCTTATCTGGAAACAGGGCTTTTAGTGCTCTAAATAAAACAGGAATGTGACTTAAATACATACACACTATTGAATCAATTTAAAATCACTGTGGTTTATTTGAATAAAAAATTCTCGTATCCCCTATATTTCATATGAAAAGTTATCCGAGATTAGGAGTTGAAATTTAGGCCATGACCTTTTTACTTTCTCTACACATGCTATGTGCATAGTGTATAGAAACGGTATTGTATTCCGTTTTAGGGTTCCCTGAATCCAAAAAAAAAAAAAAAAAATTAGAAAATGGTTCATGTGTGTGTGACCGTGTGATGAGCATGATAGCTCAAAAACGAAAAGTCGGTAAAATTCTAAACTTGGTATATATGATTATTACCTTCCAACGATTCGACACCAAGATTTTGAGGAAAATCCCACTACACCAAACTACCCTTTACATGAAAAAGTAATCGAAATTTTTGATTTTTTCATAAAGGCTTTAAAGACTTTTCTTAAAATATCGTATATTAAAGATATTTACACGAAAAATAGAATGCATATCTTGAATTTTCAGGTAATAGCTTCTAATAACTTCTTTATTCAGGATGAATTCTGCTGGATTTTGCATAACTAGTAAACCGTAAGTGATAGACAAAACCGTACCACACAAAACATGTAGATCTCGTTGAAACACACACTTTATGTCATATACGTTTTTTTCGAGGAGTTTATCATTTTTGAGATATTCCTTGTTATTGGTTTCAGCTTTAAAATACGTAACCAATTTTTAAAAGAGTTTACTAATTTAGCCTAATGTATCCCTTATTCCCTTCCACTCACAAAAACTCATTTCTACTAATGTTTACCTGGATTAGCATGAAGTACATTGAAGCACAAGTTTTTAACAATAATTTGTTGCAGAGATGTAGAGAAAGTCATTTAAATGGAACACAGATTACTTGTTAATCAAATGAAGCTTTTATTTCGTGTGTACCTTATGTTTATAAAATAATTGATTTATACAAGTTTGAATCCAAAGAGAGATTTTGGAGATAGTTATGACGTGAGAATAAAATAATCGCAGGTTCCAAAAGTTGCACAGATAGTGTTTTTATTTACAAGTCATAATAAACATTTACAATGAAATTTACAATGGGAATTCAAAATCAAAATATACTATTGACATTACTTCCGGACACTTTTTTTATTAAATTAGCTTTCAAATTTGAACTCTTATTCAGGATAACTCCTATCTAATAAATTAAGGCCAGAAATGTTTATCTTAATACAATATTGAACCATTTACAATATACAGGAGCTAATTTGGCCATTAATAGATTGCATTTGCCTAACCGTAGGAAACATATTATTTTTATAAGTATATTGTTTTTTATAATTTTATGTTCTGTCTAAAAGCAGTTTTGGATTATTGCTGTCATATTATTATCAGGGGGCCCAAAATGTGTAGAAATCTATTAATTTTTATCATTATGGTACTTCAACGCCATGAACACATTAATCTTATGAATTTCCTCGACTTGAAATCCCGTATTAAATGGTAGAAAAAAATTAATTATGTTTCATATTGGCGAATATTGGAGTCTAAAATATAGAAGCATATATGGAAAGTAATAGTTTTTATTTTATACTACATCCAATATGAAATTAAATTAATTTTAGTCTCATGTAATAGGATGCTTCAAATTGGGAAAAGGTTAGACCACAAGCCTCCCCCTGCTTCGATTCCAAGCGCCCGCATGTGGGATTTGTGGTGGAACGGAACGGAGTCTGGTCGATTTTTCTCCAGGTCCTCCGCTTTCCCCCGCCACTCATGCCACCAATAACTCCATCAACACCTTTTCAACTGTCCGTTTCGCTTTCATTTCATATCATTGATTTCTTCACGTTCATAACTGGCTACGTGCCGACCACTCCTTCAAGGTTCTTCGTTCTGTGGTTTCGTGTCGTTGTCTCCCCGACAGGATTCTGACCCGTAGGCATTCGCTTATTTGTCCTTGAAGGATGTCAGTTCTACATGGGCTAATTCGACTGTAAAACGAAACTAGAATCTAAAGTTTTTAAGATTATGGTGTTCATTGAAATGTCATAATTTTTAAACTACTAGGTATACCCTATTTTAAAGCTCCTCTATTATAATATGACTGCAATAATTCCGGTTTTTACGTGGACGCAACATTAAATATATATGTTTATAAGAAATATGCTTTTGGCCAAACGAACTAATTAAGAACCAAATTACTTTCCTTTATGGTAAAATATTCAATTTTGTACTATGGCAACTTATTAGATAAAAATTATCCTGAATAAAAGTTGAAAACTAATTTAATCAAACAAGTGACTGGAATTGTTGCCCTACTATATATTGTGAGATGTCAGCATGCAAAGAGTATTCCAAATATGAAATCTAACATATATTCAGAGAGCTTTCATTCTTTTATTTTTTATTTGATTACCTGCTCTACGTACCTACTAAAAATGTGAATTGACACAATTTCGAAAAATATCAATCATGTTTAGCATAAAAAACAAACCTGTCATACGAATAATTTTGAGAATAAATGTGAAAGTATATTTTAATGGGTACAAAAAGATGTCATTATAACATCTTTTTTGCTTTCTCTACTGCGTATAGAACATTTTAATTTTCTCAAAAATGGCTCTAACAATTTTGTTTAAAATATCATATATTAACGATATATACATAACAAATAAACTTTATATTTTGAATTTCCAGGGAATAGCCTACGATGACATCTTTATTCTAGATGAATTTTTCGGAATTTTGCGTAACCAGTAAACCGTAAGAGATAGACAAAAACTTACCGCACAAAATATGTAGAGCTCGTTATAACACACAATTTATGTCATATACGTTTTTTTCGTGGAATTGACCATTTCTGAGATATTCCTTGTTATGAGTTTCAGGTTTAAAATACTTTAAACTTCACTCATCTGGAAAGTTGTAAAGTCATTCCCATGAAGTGAATTTAATGGTTCACTCCATGTTTCATCCATACTTCTAGAAAAGACTTTGTAAAAAGTTTAAGTTGTAAATTTTAAAACCTCAGAAGCTTCTTTGAAACACAGGGAATAGTATCCCTTCTCTTATTGTAGCTCTTTACCTTGTGTATGAGTAAAAATTAGTTAAATTTAGCTACTTTTGCAAGTCAACTCTACAGCAAAATTAAAAGTATTTCAGCAAATACTTAACTCAGCAAGTAATCACTGAATGTTGTTCAAACAAATTTTAAGTATTTGCTGGAAAAACTAATAATTATTGAACAAATAAAACCAATAACTTATCAGTAATCAGTAAAGCCTCAACTGTAAGTAATTTGTTATGCTTTATTCAATTCGATATTAGTATTCTTAAAATAATGTAAGTAAAAGTGTTTACTGACTTTTATTTAACTGGCCTATTATCTCCAATAGAGTATATAAATTAGATAGAGGATTAGACTTTTAACAATAATTTGTTACAGAGATGTAGAGAAGGTCATGTGAATGGAACACATCATATTTTTTTATGTGAGCAACACTACCAGGTGCTTGCGTTATTGAGCTCGCCAAACATGGCTATCGGCGAGGGGAGCGCTGATTTATCATTTCATTCCTGTTTACGGCGAGGCTGTAATGTATTCCAGTAGTATGCATTAATCACAAAAAGTCTTCATAAAAATGTGTAACCATTTTCATAGGGACCGAAATGTAATACCATAAACCTGTACAACATTGGCTAATGCAAGCATTTTAATATCTGTAAACAAAAACAAAAGCCAGTTGTATAATTAAGTTCGGAGCTGAATGAGTCGAAAGAGCCTTTATCCCTTTTAATGATTATTTTGTTACGGAGTTGTAACGGAGTTACTGAAATGGGGAATGATAAAATATGCATTTATCGTGTCAAATAAATAAATAATCCCCTTTACGTTACTTCATTTGCAATTCTAATAAGCCCATATTTTCAGAGAATCCATGCACGGTTCTGGTACACTTTAGCACGAAATACTGATAATAGCTTGCATGTAAATAAGCATCTAAAACTTTGTTTATGGATTACAAAAACAACTTTTCTCTACAGATTTTCTGACACAAGCAGTATGGCTATTATAGTATTTTTACTTTCTCTACACGTACTATGTATATAGTGTATACCGAAGGTATTGCATTCCACCCAAAAATTTAAGAGCTGTATCCAAAAAAGCATTTTAGATAAAGGTCCATGCAAGTAATGTGTGTATCCAAGTGTCTGTGAATATGATAACTCGAGAACGAAAAGTCAGTAAAATACCAAACTTGGTATATAAGCTTAGTATCTTAAGGATGCGACAAGAAGATTTTGTAGAAAATACCCCCACCTAAACTACCCTTTACACGGACAAATTTTCAAAAATTTTAATTTTCTCAAAAATGGATCTAACAATTTTGATTAAACTACTGGACCTATTGTTATACTTTCCTTGCCAGGTCCCAGAGCAAATACCCTTAGCTGCTGCTGTGGCAGGGAGCACGATATACTTACATGTTCTGGGTGCCTACCATTGGAGAGGTACTGTGAAACAGAAGAAATAATGAAATCAGGAGCTTGATTGCCACAAGCATAAAACAAAAAGGGTACATGAGGAAGTGAATGATTTGTCCAACGGTGGTAACAGCAGGCGCATCGACATCATTGCCTATAAGACATCTGATGGTAGTGGAGTGACCCTCGATCCTACTGTTCGCTTTGAGTCCCACCGTGAATAACCTGAAGAAATGGACACAGAAAAAAGGCAATTTATGAATCTACTAATCCCCTTCACAAGAACAAATATCTTAAAAATCTTATGTGTTACACTCACATGACTTTCTCTAGCTGTTCTACAAACTTCTTGCATAAGATTATTCTTCTTTCTGCATCTTGATAATCGAGGTACTCATTAGCACAACGTTCTTATTACTTAGTTACTTATAAGTAGGAAAAAATAAGGGAATATACTAGGCTAAAGTCATAGTCAAATGTTTTAAAAGCGGTCGTTATGCGATTGTCATTGCAAATCCCTTCTTTTCTTGGCCAGGAGTAAGAAAACCGCACACTCCCGTCTGAGAAAACTATAAGCACTTCACAATTGAAACTAATAACAATGAATACCTCGAAAACTGTAAGCTCCACGAGAAAAATGTATATGACCTACATTTTTTGTATAGCAAGTTTTTGTCTTATCTCTTACGGTTTACTAGTTATGCCAAATTAAGCAAAATTCATCCAGAATAAACAGGTCTTTAGAAGCTATTCCCAGAAAATTCAAGATATACATATTATTTGTTAGCTAAATATCTTTAATATACGATATTTTAATCAAAATCGTTAGTGCCATTTTTAAGAAAATCAAAATTTTCGGAAAAAGTTCCATGTAAAGGGTAGTTTGGGGTGGGGGGATTTTTCTCAAAATCTCCGTGTCGCATTCCTGGAAGATACTAAACTTAAATAACAAGTTTGGTGCTTTACCGACTTTTCGTTTTTGAGTTATCGTGTTCACAGACACACGGACATACACACGGACTTTTTGTGAAAATGCTTCTTTTGGATACAAGGGACCCTAAAACATATATTTCCGGTGAAATCTCGACATCGAATTTTTTGGTGGAATACAATACTTCTCTATCCCTATGTACATTGTACATATGGGGTTAGAGAAAGTAAAAATATATCAGTCACCGGATTAATGTTAAGGGCCCAGAGGCACAATACCCCAAAAAATACACCAATTTTGGTTAGATAATAGTCTGGATACAATAACGATCATGGAAATTAGAGGATCTATTCTCATTCTCAGAAATCATTTGTATTCGTTGTAATGCTGATGCTGTATAAATTCACTAACTTTTGTTATATGATTTTGAAACTAATAGTGTTATTATGTCAATATTGGTATATACTATTTGTATTACATTTTAAGTTTATCTTTTCTAATTTGATATGTTTTCTATACAATTTATTTTTGTCGTAAATTATTTTTAAAAATGTTAATTATGTAGTTATACTTTGTTTATATGGCAGCCCCCAACTTAGGAAAGTAATTAATAAATAGAGATGGATTAATTGATTTTTTATACAAGCCGTGTGTAGGACAGTAGTTGGATAGGTAGGGTCAAACTGAAAAATTCTATACCATAACCGGGATTTGAAATACGGATCTCCAATTCTCTAGCCGGTAGCTCTTTCACTGAGCTACCTTGGCGACATAGCATTGAATTTCTCAACTGACTCGCATGTTTCCCTGTAAATCACAGGGTATTCTGAAATTATTTTGAGATAGCAACCCCAATGGCGACTTACAATATTGCAAGTACTTTAAGTCCCAGGATTCATAGTATATCTTGAATTTTCTGGGAATAGCCTCTGAAGACCTCTTTATTCTAGATGAATTTTTCCATACGAGATGGACAAAAACTTATACACAAAATATGTAGATCTCGTTGAAACACATAATTTATGTCATGTACATATTGTTCTTGGATGAGGCCATTTTTACTTTCTCTATACGTGCTATGTACATAGTGTGTATAGAAGGTATTGCACTCCACCCAAAATGTCGATACCGAGATTTCACCGCAAATATATGTTTTAGGGTCCCCTGTATCCAAAAAAAGGATTTTCAGAAATAGGTCCGTGTGTGTGTGTCCAAGTGTCCGTGTCCGTGAGTCAGTGTGCCCGTGTCCGTGAGTCAGTGTGCCCGTGTGTCTGTGAACACGATAACTCAAGAACGAAAAGTCGGTAAAATACCAAACTTGGTATTTAAGTTTAGTATTTCCCAGGGATGCGACACGAAGATTTTGAGAAAAATCCCTCCACCCCAAACTACCCTTTTCATTGAACTTTTTTCGAAATTTTTGATTTTATGAAAAATGGCTCCAATGGTTTTGATTAAAATATCGTATATTAAAGATATTTACCTGACAAATAAAATGTATATTTCGAATTTCTGGGAATAGCCTCTGAAGACTACTTTATTCTGGGTCAATTTTACGGAATTTTGCATAACTGCTAAATTGTAAGAGATGGACAGAAGCTTACCACACAACAAATGAGGAGCACCTTAAAACACACAATTTATGTTATATACATTTTTTTCGTGGAGTTGAATGCTTTTGAGATATTCCTTGTTTTTGGTTTCAGCTATAAAAACTTTTACTTTTCTCATACAGGACTTTGTGAACTCGTGTCCATACAAACAAAGGCACTTCAGTCGCAGAGCAACCAGATTTTGAATATCACTTTAACCTATTGTACCCGCTTATTTCACTTCTACTAACAAGGAAGCAAGTAATAAGACTATTTCTGCTAATTTTTGCGCCATTAGATGAAGTAAATAGAATAATTTGTTGCAGTGATATAGAGAAAGTATTGTGAATAGAATACATCAGATTTTTGAGATTTTCGGTGTTATTGCTTACAGTTTAAAATACTTAAAACTTTTCACATACGGGAATTTGTCAACTCCCGGCAATGCAAAGAAGCAAATTTCATGCACATGGCAACCACCTTTTAAAATATTTAACCATGGTTTTGGTCTAATGTATTCCATGATATCCCTTCTGCCTACAGGAAAGCGTTTCTACTAAGCTATATCTCCATGAGCATTACTTAATGCTAAGCTGATAGAAGAATAAGCTTTTAACAATAATTTGTTACAGAGATGTCGAGAAACTCATGAGAATGGAACACATCAGATTATTTTAACATTGGCCTTTATTTGAATAACTTTAAACATCTAATCAGGTTACAACGAAACCATTTGTGTGCAAGAAAGGACGTTATAATTATTGAAATCTAGAAGTAACCCAGCTCTATTGAGTTATAGCTGTCAATGTTCTATGTACTGCTTTCTCCCTTGAAGCTATTAGTATCAAAAACCGAGATTTCCACTTACCTAAATGTTTCAGTAGAACCCAATTTGTGATACAGCTTTTCCTTCTAACTTGTTCTTCTTGATTTTTGTCTTGCATATTTATCAAGTGATCCTAATATAAGTAACTAGAGGAACTCAAAATTGGATAAATAGTTTATTAGATATTTTAATACAAATGTTGGAAATTGTCCATTTTGATTCACACTTTACGGTTTTGCTCCATTTGACACCAACATGCATGGACATTGCTCTTTCTGTTAATGAAAAAAGGGATTCTTGTACCTGGGCATTTATTTTAATAAAACTGCAGTCATTGAATAATATTACTATTTTGCACTGAATACATGGTCAATAATGGTAAAATAACGTGGGATACTTAGTACTCTTAAAAAAATGAAATAGAATACTATCTAAACTGCAATGGGGGGGGGGGGAAGAGGAAATGAAACTGTTTGCCATTGAGGTTAGGCAACTTGAGTTATAGAGAACATATTGTATTGCACCCAATACCACGATTTTCCGGAAATATATGTTTCAAGACCCCCGGAATAAAAAAAAATGTTTAAACAAGTTCCTTTTAGGTGTCTGTCTGTCAGTGTTTGCGTGCTTGGGGAGTATAACTCAAATACGAAAAGTCCGGTAAATACTAAAGTTGGCATTTAAATTCAGGATCTTCCAAGGATGCGACACGATGATTTTCAAGAAAATCCTTCCACCCCCAGCTTTACATAGAAAAAAAATCTAAAAATACGACAGATAAAATGTATATCTTGAATTTTGTGGGAATAGCCTCTGAAGACCTCTTTAATCTGAATGAATTTTGCGGAATTTTGCACGACAGCTAAACCGTAAGAGATATATAAAAACTTATTTAACAAAAGTATAGAGCTCGTTAAAACACATCACTCCTGGAGTGGGTTGCTTTAAGATATTCTTTATTATTGTTTTCAGCTGTAAAATACTTATACTTTACTCATATGGAAATTTGTGCTCTCCTGTCCATATAGATAAAGGAACTACGGTTTCCAACATCCAATACTATAATGGGTGTGAAAAAGGCCTCTCTACCAGGCTTGAGGTTCTTTTACGTGCTGTGAAACTACGACACGGGACCAACGGCCTTACTTCGCTTCCGAGGGAAACCATGCTAAGGATTTTTATCACCGAAAACATCCATCGTCCTCCATTCCTCCTCATTCCAACGGTGCTCCATCATCATTCACGTATCATCAGTGTCACCGCCTGCGGTGCCATAAGCAGTTAAAGCGGGCGTTAAACACTACAAAAAAATGAACCCGCGACCTTGGCTATATGAGGTTTGCATGCTAACAATTACACCACGGAAGGCGACATATGGAACTGCTTTATTTACCTTCTACTTACATGGAAGTGAGTAATAAGAGTGCTATTTTTACTTTCTCTACACATACTATGTACATAGTATATAGAGAAGGTAATTGTAATGCACCCACATATTCAATACCGATATTTCATCGGAAATACATGTTTTGAGACACCCTGTATCCAAAAAAAGAATATTTAGAAAAATGTCCATGCCAAACTTGGTATTTAAGTTTGGTATCTTCCAAGGATGCGACACGAAGATTTTCAAGAAAATCCCCTCACCTCAAACTACCTTTTACATGGAAAAAATTTCTACAATTTTGATTTTCTCAAAAATGGCCCTAAAGATTTTGATTAAAATATCCTATGTTAAAGGTATTTAACTGACAAATAACAGATATATCTTGAATTTTATGGGAATATCCTCGGAAGACTACTTTATTCTGAATCAATTTTACGGAATTTTGCATAGCCGCTAGACCATAACACATGGACAAAAACTTACCACACAAAAAAGTAGAGCACATTAAAACACACTGTTTGTCAACTCCTGTCCGTGCAAACAAAGGAACTTCCGTCACATAGCAACCAGCATTTGACTATCATTTTAACCTATGATGCTCTCTTATTTTGCTTCTACTTAGAAGGAATAAGACTATTTCTGCTTATTTTTTCTGGATTAGCATGAAGTAAATAGAAGCATAAGCTTTATAATAATATTTGTTGCAGAGATGCAGAGAATGTCATGTGAATGGAACACATCAGATTTTTTTTACTTTCTCTATGTACAACGTAGCATGTAGAGACGTATTGCATTCTACCCAAAAATTCGATATGCAGATTTCAGCGGAAATACATTTTAGGGAACCCTGAAACTTTTTAAGTATTACTTGGCATAGAGTAGTGTGGGGTTATTATTGTTAAGCAATATTAACTCTTCAGTATTTTAGTTGGACGCAATTAAAATCGAAGTTTAAAGTTATTTGATTTTGGCTGTAAATTCCAGTCATACATTCGGATAGTGCTGTTATAAAAGCATCATGCGACAAATTAACTATGCTAGAAATTCAGGGAGTAAATCGTGCTATAAATTTGATGGGGGAATACATTCTGTGCGAATACCTTCACATCTTCGGTAGCATTCAAATAAGGCCAACAGTGATGTTTGTTTTGCAAGAGGAAATAAATGTTGTCAATATTTGCTGTGGTCATCTAACCTCCATGTTAATTGAATCATCGATAACCTCTCTTTGGTAGCACAAGTCATGTACTGATTCGCGATTTGTCAGATTGTATAAGCTTGTAAGTATTACTCTCTTTCATAAGTTTACCAATTATAACAAATATGAGAGGACATATCAAGCGTGAAATCTGTCAAACACTGATTTAGTTGTCATATCCCATAAAGGTAGGTTATAAATCTGAGTGCATCCAATAATACATCACTTTTAATACAATTAAAATACTAACAATGAATAGCTTTCATTTTTGTAGTTCAGGCATTTTATTCCGTATGCTTTCTGTCACAGAAATTGCTGTAGCATTGCGCGAATACCCGTATTTCATAAGCCTACAGTTAAAATTAATCTGATGTGTTCCATTCATTGACTTTCTCTACTATTCTGCAGCAAACTACTCTGTTACCTGCTTCATGCATGACCTACATTTTATTTTAGATTGTGAAGAGACGAAATTATTGAGGGATCAATTGGCACCAGCTAAGTGGTTGTGGTTACTGAGGGAAATAATTAAAGTGAGAATTAGAAAGTCTAAGAATATAGTTGAGATTAGAAATATAAAAGAAGAAATTTTAAATCTTAAATTCATAATTAGAAGGATGCCTACCAAGAATTTTGGTATACTTAATTATAAAGGAGTTAGAAAATAGGTAGATAGTGAACTTGATGTATAATATATTAATAGCAACAGTGTTTACTTATGTTAGTACATAACTCAAATGTAAATATACAGGTTGTGTTAGCAAAAGGAAGAGATGATGTATGTATATGTAATAGAGTTAAGCTGTACAGTAATTACGGTTATGTAGTTGAAGTGAAGTAAATTCAGAGCAAGAAACTCTTAGTGACTCAAGAATCGCACCTGACGAGGAAGTCTAGGCGGCAGTGCATAACTGGTTACACACGCGCCCCCAAGAATTTTTTATGGAAATAAAACTCTTATCCAGCGCTGGCATAAGTGCATAAAACTTCATAGGGATTACGCTAAAAAACAATAGCTTTCCACTCTCGTAATAAAAAATAAATTAAAAATATTTCCGGTTATTTATTGAAAGACCCTAGTTGAACAAATAAACCAATAAATAAATAGAATCAAGTCATTGTCCAAGAAACCTAAGATGGTTCTCTATTAGCCATTGCGTTCGAACATCAGAAATCATTTCTTCGGGCATCTTCGGGACCGATTAAGGGACACATACGGATACCAGTTGCATACCTAGCGAGTAGAGACCGAGCTGCGTTGTCGACTGCATGCCCCGCATGTAAACAACCTGTAGTAACGCGTTGGGGAACGTGGCTCGACGCAACAGTGTGCCATACTATATGTTACAATATTGTTTTACAGGTAATTAATGACTTTGATAATAGTGCATGTTCCTCGAACCAAGTTTGCAAAATATGTGGCTTCAAATGGATTGCACGAAGATTTGCAATTTATTCAGAAAATTTTGCAGATATATGTCTACGACAATAACACATATTTGGAAACATCGGATATTTAAATTGCCTCGAGTCCTAAAAGCTGTCGATGAACTTGTGTAAGCAATTAATTAGAGACACGTGACCTGTTTTAGACCGCGTGGAAAAGAAAGTGAAGATAGTTTTTGGAGAAAAAAAAAGTCGGATTTTCAATAATGCGAGAAATACGAAAGGTGCTACGAGGTGTTGCTACGGAAATAATTGCTAAATGATGTGTCCTATTTCCGTTTTGTTTCAATCACATCTTGTGATGTGAAGCAAAATGTTTCATAATATAAAGCCTGTTTACGCGTCAATCGGAGACGATTCGCATTTGAGACGTTGCGAATGTATGTTGTAATCTATGTAGCTTGAGAGAAAATGATAATATAGTGATGACTTGTTGCACAACAGCAATTGAATGTATGTAAATATTAAAACTGTTATCAGTCATATTTATGTTTACCATCCCCGCCCCACCTAAATTGCCTTCCACTGCTAGTGAAAACATCACAATCTACCACGCGACCACTGCACCATTTTCCTTCTATTGGTACCACTACCTACACACTGCATTATTAACACATCACATCGGTATACCATGCTGTGCTGACTTCTGTCCCCAAGATGCTGTCTTAGTAATCAGTAATGTTACAGGCATAGATAGAAGTAGGGAACATCAGTATGGATTAGGCTAAAGTGAGTCCATGAGATGATAAATATCTAAATCAGCACTGTATTTGAAACCATGTCTAATAGAAGGGGAGATTGCCAGTGTAAAGTGTGTTCTTAATAGTGTTTTATGTATTTTTGAAAGCAATATTACAGGTATCAGTAGGCAGATGAAACTGCAAGTGCACTTATTACATTTTTTTTCCCTGTTTGTTTGTTTTTCGGTTTTATCTGTTCTATTAATAAGTTAAATATTACCTGTGATATTTAAATTCTACTTGCTAAGGGTTTATGCAATCACTAAGCATTTATTTATGGCAAAAATAGTGGAGTTTAAATGTAGTTTGTGTGTGTGTTCATAATTTGTTTAATTCCACATTAAAACCTAAACACAATGTCCTACACACTTCAGGAATATGTCTCATATCATGTTTTAACTGATGATATCAACGCCTTGAGTTTCAATTACTATCACTTTTACTAAGCGAAAAGTTAAACATTTATGTTTGTGAATCTAATTCAAATATCCACGTTCGATTTAGATTATTCCTACCACCCTGGCCTTGGATGTTCTCGTCTAAATCCGAGTTTGATAGTTTGTTGTTCATTTGTTTAATAGTATTTCTCTTTGATTTCCTTTGAATACTGCTAGACCAGATAACAGGGTTAGTGCGCTGCAGTTGTACGCTTTTAGTTGCACCACATATCGGATTTTTTCCAATTTTCTCTTCACAGTGGGAACAGTTTTAGACCACTTCTCGGAAGATGCTCGTTCATGTTGTTTGGCACTGACATCAACCAGGCATAATCTGAAATCGTTAGGGACCCGGCCTTCGCTGAGCACGTTCACATCCATCTCTGGCTGACTGTCTTGCCTTATCTCCTCTGCCCGGAGTTACAGTTCTGTCTAGCGGACTTCCGTGTGTTTCCTTTTCCTGTATCCTATGCTATGACACATGATGTGAAGAAAATCCTATGTGCTCCGAAAAGTTCAATTATTGAGGTCCTCTTGTTTTAGAAAGTCAAAGAATCTTAGTTATTGCATACTCTTATTTTAACGAATGTTCCACACAATGTCCGAAGGCCGCACCGTGGCCGAGTGGTTAAACCACTCGCCTCTCACCTATACGGCTCGGGGTCGATCCGGGAGATTTTGGTGAACAAAGCGGCCCAAGGGCGGGTTTTCTTCGAGTTCTCCAGTTTTCCCCGTCAATGCACTCCACCGGTGCTCCATCTTCAATCCAAGTAACACTAGCCTGCGGTGCTACAAGTAGTAAAATCTGAACACTACCAAAGAAAACAATCTTGGGATAATAATCTAAGCATTCTTTCACCCACAATGTATTCCCTAGTTGTGAAGTTATTTAATTCCCATACTTCATATTTCGGCGCTGTGCTTACATGGATTCAAAGGACCTCAAAAGTCTACATTTCAATATCTAATTTTTGGATCGACTGTTTAATTCTATTGATTTTGAGAGGAGCGTATGTTTGGAATTAATAAACTGATCCAATCCCTTTTCCATAACATTAAATCTGCACAGTATTTAAGCTGAAAAATAATGAAAGCTGCTTACTTGAATGTGCTTGATGTTCCATTATCTAATTGCTCGGCTGGCTAATTACGACGGTAAGCCAATAGTTAATTAGAGGGATAATGTGCCACCTTCATTCTGTTACTGGGCTTTGGCCTTTTTTAACCGTGAAATATAATCGCAGAGATAAAGTGTGTGAATAACAGAGCATAGCTGCTTTTTTACAGTATTGTATAGCAACCATTTGCGATGGTTGATGCTTGCCTAGATTGTATCAGACTACTTCTACACTTAAAAACCGAAAAGTTAAGTAATAAATGAAACAGAAGCATCTCTAATTAAAACAAATAAAAAACACCTTAACAAAGCAGACAAAGAGAATACAGTAGGTATATCTGCTTTAACATAAACTATAGACTAATTCCAAAAAAAATCTGATGTGTACCACTCACATGACTTTTTCTATATCCCTGCAACAAATTATTCTTAAAAAGCTTATACTTCTATTTACCTTATGCTAATCAGAAAAAAATTAGCAGGAATAGCCTTATTACTCGCTTACTTGTAAGTAGAAGCGAAATAAGGGACAACCATAGGTTAAAATGATAGTCAAAAGCTGGTTGCTATATCAATGAAGTTCCTTTGTTTATATGGATATAGTTGACAAGTTCCTCTATGAGAAAAATATACGTTTTTCATAGCAGAAACCAAAAATAAGGAATGTCTCAAAAACGACGAACTCCAAGAAAAAAATGTATATAACATAAATTGTGTGCTTTAACGTGCTCTACATTTTTTGTTTAGTAAGTTTTAATCCATTTCTTACGGTTTAGCAGTTATTCAAAATCCAGTAAAATTCATCCAGAATAAACTATTCTTCAGAGGCTAATCCCAGAAAATTCAAGATATACATTTTACTTCTCAGGTAAATATGTTTAATACACGAAATTTTAATCAAAATCGTTAGAGCCATTTTTGAGAAAATAAAAAATTTTGAAAAAAGTTCCATGTAAAGGGTAGTTGGGGGTGGGGGGATTTTTCTCAAAATCTTCGTGTCGCATCCCTGGAATATACTAAACTTAAATACAAAGTTTGGTGTTTTACCGACTTTTCGTTTTTGAGTTGTCGTGTTCAAAGACACACGGACACACTGACACACGGACCTTTTTATGAAAATGCCTTTTTTGGATATTGGAGACCCTAAAACATATATTTCCGGTGAAATATCGGTATCGAATTTTTGGGTGGAGTGCAATACTTTCTTTATACACTATGTACATAGTGCGTATGGAGAAAGTAATAAGTGTATAATTTATAAAAATCCTGTGGTTAGTGTTCGTAGTTCCCTGGGACGAATTACGATTGGTAGAGTTTATTTTATTGGATATTCCCCCTAGTCTGCTTAAAAGAATGTAAATAAGTGCGTAGTCTGTTGGATAGAGGGGGAGGAGAGAGAGAGAGAGAGAGAGAGAGAGAGAGCACTGAAAAGTTGAAAGTTTAAAACCGAAGCACTTAAGTCCAAAGGTAAGAATAAATACATATGGATTAATATTACTCATATTGTTTAGGATAATTGACACATACATGTACTGCCTTGAAATTTCAGCATAGTTATAAAAGAAACAGAAAGCGCTCATGTAAAAAGTACAAAATCTCACATCTTACTCTTTCCACCTCATGTACTGGCTCTAAAACTTATTGAAAGCTGCTTTAACAAATGCTGTTTTTGTGATTATATTTGTTTACAACCTCTTGTCCAGAATATCTGTGTTTACGCGCTAGATGTCTCGAAACGAGAAGGATAATGACTGTACGTAGTAAAAAGATCTGATGTGTTCCATTCACATGACTTTCTCTACATCTCTACAATAAATTATTGTTAAAAAGCTTATTGTTCTGTTTACTTAATACTTATCGAGAACAAAACTAGCAGAAAGGGTGTTATTACTTGATTCCTTAAAAATAGACGGGAAATAAGGGAGCACCATAGGTTAAATATATAGTCAAATGTTTTAAAAGCTGGCTGCTATGTGACTGAAATTCCGTTGTTTGTATGGTTAGGAGTTGACAGATTCCTGTATGAGAAAAGTATGTGTTTTAAAGCAGAAACCAATAACAAGGAATGTCTCAAAAACGATCAGCTCCACGAAAAAAATATATATATATATATATATATATATATATATATATATACATATAACATAAATTGCGTGTTTTATCAAGATCTACACCTTTCCTTAAGTACATTTTTACCTATATTTTACGGTTTATGAGTTATGTAAAATTGCGCAAAATTCATCGAGAATAAACAGCTCTTCAGAGGCTTTTCCCAGAAAATTGAAGATATACATTTTATTTGTCATTAAAATCGTTAGAGCCATTTTATAGAAAATCAACATTTTCGAAATTTTTTCCAAGTAAAGGATAGTTGGGGGTGGGAGGATTTTCTTGAAAATCTTCGTGTTGCATCCTTGGAAGGTACCGAACTTAAATGCCAAGTTTGGTATCTAATGGTCTTTTCGAGCTATGCTGCCCACAGACACACACACACACGGACATTTTTCTAAAAAGGCTTTTTTTTGGGGGATTCAGGGAGTCTCAAACGTGTATTTCCGGAGAAATCTCGGTATCGAATTTTTGGGTGAATACAATACCTTCTCTATACACTATGTACATAGTACGTATAGAGAAAGTAAAAAAGTGTAGACTTTGTTATAAGCGTTGTATTCCTTAGTTGAATAGCAGAACCAACCACTACATTAATAGTTGATGCACAGCATTTCTCAACACATCTACAACGACCGGTGGTATTTATATTATTATTCTGTTTAGTGTTTCAACTTTACAGTATCCATTTGTATGGCTATCCTTAAATTAGAATTAACAACCGTGGCCTTGTACACAAATGCAGTGCCCATCGAGGTGCTCCTAATTTACGTTAAAACTCAAAGGAGTACAAGAGAAGCCTGACGTCTCTATCAACAGTTTTAATCTAACATGTGTCACCCAGACCTCCAAGATTGGAGAACGCTTAAGTCTGCGACTGTCCTGAAAAACCAGTGCAAACTACATGACGACTAAGTTTGGTGTGGATGTTCAGTTATGTTGTAAATAAAACGAACAATACCCCGAGCTACTACTTGTCTGGCAAAAGAATGCAGTTGTGTGGGGAGGTCGCTGGTATAGCATGCCATGGTTTAGAACGGTCAGAGAAGGCTGGAATATAGTGCAGTAGAGTCTGACCATCTAAACATCAATACAGTGTGTGTAAACAGGAATACCACAACAGGATATATGACTACGCACGGCAGTGTTTCCATTTTGACTTTATTTTAACCTGTCCACTGTAAGAGACTCAAATGCTGCATTCCAGTATTGTCGAACTATATAGGGCATGCACCGGGAGTGATGACGTAATGCCGCTTATGTGAGTGTTTACGCAAGCTTCCACTCGTGGCCGTCTGTATTCACTTTTCAGACAGGTAATATGTACTTCTGTTGGCGATGCACAAGCATCTTGAGAACTTTCATGTGTTTATTCAACTGTTATCTAGTTACTTACCTATATTACTTTGGTTTTCTACTTAATTATTTTCTGTACGTTAAGCTACCGACTTCTCCATATTTCAGAGAATCTGGCATGTAAACAAATATTTTCTGGAAAGGTTTATTAACAACATTTTTATCACAAGGTAGGCATCTACTTATCGCCTAGTCCTATAACGTACAGTTATTAGCTCTGTGTTTAAGTACGCATATAAACACTTATTTTTATACCCGTTACATTATTACTAAAAACTGTTTCAAATTAAGTAATATGAGCGTAACTAGGCATCCTCCAAAAGAAGACAACTGACTGTTATGTTAAAGCAAAATCGAAGGGAAAAAAATGTTTTAATAATGTTACATCAAATTTCAGCTTGCTCAGGAATAGCTCAGGAACGACTGGTATTGAAAAAAAAAGCTTTTGTGATGCACGCCACTTGTATTCATGCGTTATATATTTTTTCTACGTTTTCACGATATCGTATAAATGTCAATATGAATAAAGCGCATTTTACAAGGTACTGCACAAGTGTTAAATGATATAATTTTATTTGCCATTAAAACATGCAAACGGTACTTTGTAACCATTTCATCATAATCATCACATTTTTCTTCTTTTTCTTCTTAATTACGGTCTAGGCGTATCCAGTAATCAATTCTAGCTGACACCACAATATTTTACTGCGTATTCTATTGATATTGTTGTTTATGCGATACAGCTGTATATAGTTTTTGATAAATAGTTGTTGAACCCTGCATGCATCATGCGTGTTTTTTTTTTTCTTTGTATTTTGGATTTCTTTAGAGTCTCCAAAATGTTTCATATTTATAATTCAGTTCTAATTTTTTCATTTTCTTCTCTTGTCTAGCAGCTTATATCCAGCTACAAATTTTTAAACATTTCATTTCAGCTACTATATCCCTTTTTTCATCTTCCTCAGCACCAAATTTTTCGCTACTATATAGTAAAGTGTTAAAGCCACGTTTTCATAAAAATGTAATAAAATCTCTTTTTGTATTTTTCTTCATAATGTCCGGCGTATGGTTTTACAGAAATAATTAAAACTCTGGTAAATACTTAAAACATATTTTTATAAATTACTTATAACCCAAAGTTTTGAATGTTTGTATCTATATTCTCTTTTTGCCACCGTTTTCAGCTAGTATACTATAGGCTACTTTAGCCTTTTCAGTTGGTGGCTTCATCTGATATTTTATCTACCTCATTTAATTTTTAATAAAATATTTTCTGTAAATCAGGTACCCTTTCATGCCTATGGTTGCTGAGTTGTCTACAAATAATACACTGTAAAATTTACATTATTAATTTTGTAATACAATGTTAAATATTAGTTTATCAAGTTCTCATTATCTCATTCATATCAATCATAAAGTATGAGATAAATTAAATCCAATTAGTCGTTTTTACTAGGATGATATCAGCGACGCCGGTGTACCAGAATTGTGTCCCGTGGGAATTTTTTACGTGGCAGTAACTACTGTAACAGAAATAATTCTAAACCCCAGAGAAAACCTAAAGTTATTTAAATAAAAAAAGGGGGAATTCAAATACATTTATAGCCATAAATACATCATTTTGTTGTGTAAATATTACTGTATGTTGAATGAATGAGTTACAAATTATGTACAAGTGTTAATGATTAAATTGTTTCGTTGCTATCCTAAAAATGAAAGATAAAGTACAAGAAAATGTGTGTAAAATCTGCAATTATAATTATTAAGCGTTATTTTCGTGTCCTTTTTATTATGAAAAAAGCTATAATATTAATGTATATAACTATAATAGAATTTAAATATTCGAATTAGCAAAATGCCTACAAATGTAAAGAGGAAGAAAACAAATGTAAGGAGACGTTCATTGTTTTGTCTTAGTAACGAAATAAAAGTTGAGAAATGTTGTTGATTTGAGTAGCTTAGGAGACGCCACTACATAAATGCACGCTTCGGCTACGAAAATCAGCGTGCATTGATAAAAGTAATAATTGTGCATAAAGTATTGCAATTATTTAAAAAACTGTTATTAAAACAACAGGTATAGAAGAAGCTTACTTTGTTGAAGAATTAATATTATGAATGTGCAGTAAGTCATAGTGTTATTGTGAATTACGACACTAAAAGCTTGATAAATACAATAAAAGTTATCATCTTCAACTCATCTTCAATAGTGCTTATCGGTCGTGAGTTCGAATCTCGCTTAGGGTGAGTTACTCGGATAAGGTTTTTTTCTGGGTTTTCCCTTATCCTGAGAAGACAAGAGTCGAGTAAATGTAAGCTCCATGGACCCCGAGATCATTTCAGCATCATTTCACTAATTTCATTCATCGTCCGATATGACCAACTAGGTTAAAGGACGTTAAGATACTAAAAAAAAAAAAAAAAAAAAAAAAAAAAATTCTTATTCACCAAAAATAGTTTTCCGGTCCTAAACCTGAAAAGAATCTCATGCCAAAAAATCTAGGAAAGAAAATACTTTGCTACGTCAAGGCACATTACGCCGTTAACTCAGACCCATAACTGGAATAAGAACTCGTTGGAAGGAGAAGCTATATTGTTGCTGCGGATGGAATGGATTGCCGCCACAGTTTGCTTAACTGTGTAAAAGTAAAATTCCCTTCCACCACCACGTTAAAATACCATAGCCGCATCTGACAGGGCTGCACTTTTATGCACAAAACCCAAACGACATTCTTGTCTGACACCCTGATTAATTTTCGACATTTTCTACTTGCCATTTTGGAACGTTATTTGTATTCCGTTGTTTTGATAGAGGCTCTAGAGACATTTTTGAGGCTATCGACTTTGGAATTTTTCCATGTAAAAATTTGTGTGAACAAGGGAGGGAGATTTTATGAGAGATTTACTTGCTTCTTGAACTTTTATGCTTCTGTTTGGTAATCAGCCGTTTTCTATTCATGATTCTTTCAAAAGATGCAATAAGAATATATTTTTATATTAGTTATGCTAATACGAGGTTCATTCAGAAAGTAACTAACGATATGGAATAACTAAATAACGAAATATATAAAAAAAAACTTTATTTACAAATTTGGAGTATCATACTCTATTTCTCAACGTAATCGTCATTACTATCAAGGCATTCATTGTCACTTGGTACAAGTTTTTCAATGCAGATGGTGTACTCTTCCGCCGCTAAAATTCTGAACCAAGAGGTTTTCATCGGTTGGGATATCTTTCTCACTACGGTGCCCAAAGAGAGAAACACCAGTTTTTCTGAAATCTTTTATTAATATTTACTTTCGGCTCCTCCATAATGATTGATTAACTTTCACTCCGGCCTTTGTTGTGCAAACTGGTTCTTCCTTGATTACTCATAAATTATGAGGCATTTTCTCACTGAAGATTCGTTCATTGTATTGTCACCATGCCTTAGTGGCGGTAGAAAAGTATAACATCGGCATTTAAATACTGGTGAACGTGCCAATAAATGTCTTGACAGAATGGGGACTACTTTGGGAAATAGAGTAAGATACTGTATAACTTTATACATAGAGTTTTTTTGTTGATATCTTTCATTAGTATTCAGTTATGCCAAATTTTCATTACTTTCTGAATGGCTCTCGTTTTCAAACAAGTGATTTGATCCAAACCGTTAAAATAGTTTTTTAGAAAACAGTTAATTGGGGAAACAACCTGAATTATTTTCACCTGGTATTAACATGTGAAATGTACACGACTTTTCAGGTTTTAGTTTTAAACTATACACGAGCATACTAATATACCAAAAATGTTTTGCCAGTGAGCTATTTTTTTTTTTTTTTGTGTCTAGTATCATACGGAGAATAAAATCATCAAATCACATATATGAGTTTTACATTCTGTACATAGTACCTACATGATACGTAGGTAGAGAAGGTATTGCACTCCATTAAAAATTCGATACCAAGTTTTCATCGGAAATACACGTTTTAGGGTAATCTGTATCCAAAAAATAAGCATTTTTAGGAACAAATGTGTTTGTGTGTGTGTGTGTGTCCAAGTGTCTGGAAAACGATAGCTCAACAACGAAAAGTCGGTGAAATTCCAAGCTTGGTATTGAAGTTTAGCATCTGAAGATTTTGAGGAAAATTCCCCCACAATGACTAACGTTTACATGGAAAAAATCTAGATTTTCCGAAAAGTGGTTACCGAATTTTATTAATATTCCGTATATTAAATATATTAACATGACAAATAAAATGTATATCTTGAACTTTCTTGGAATAGCCTCTGAAGACCTGTTTATTACGAATGATTTTTGCATAATTGGTAGACCATAAGAGATGGACGTAAACTTACTGCACAAAAATGTAGATCTCGTTCAAACACGGAGTTGAACATTTCCAAGACGTTCCTTACTATTGTTTTCAGTTTTAAAACACTTGAACTTTTCTCTTACGGGACTTTTTAAAACTTCTGGTCATACAAGGAACGAATTTCAACCACGTGACAACCTGCTTTAATAGATTTGTGTATCGCTTTAATCTAGTTTACTCTCTATTTACCATCTCCTTACTAGGAAGCAAGTAATTAGACCATTTCTACCAATTTATATCTCCATTTGCATGAAATAGATAAGAAGTATAATGTTTTTAGCAATAATTTGTTATAGAAATGAAAGTCATGTGAATGGAACACATCAGATTTTCTACTTAACATTTGATACCTAACATTGGGTATTAACAACGTCTGCCATAACACGTCGAGCTTTGAAACAACATTACTATTTGCTCTTTCTTATTAACCTACGTGTCAGGAACGGCTGGATAGTACCTCGAGTTGAGCAGCTCTACCCTTAGAAGTAAACAAAACGTGTGAACTCTCATAGTATTACAGAAAACCCTATCACACAACAAGTCCATGCATAGACACGCTTGCAATATGTAAAATACATAGCTATATAGGTTCATGGGGACCGTTTACATATTTTGGTGGCTGGCAAAGGACCCAATCTCAGTTGGTCGCCCTCTGTCTTTGTACATTCACACTTTCCTACAGAATACTTAACGTCTGATTTACGCTCCGTTTGAAAATATATTAACAAGTACTGTATTCCCATTTAATGTACTTATTTTAAATTAGAGACCTGTGTTAATACTATTCGCCGAAGACAGGTAAGTTGGATAAGTAGGTCAGACTGAAAAATTCATTGCCATAACTGGGATTTGAACCACGAATCTCCCGGACTCTAGCCGGTTGCTCTACCACGACTACCTGATGACATAGCATTAATTGCCTTAACTGATTAGCCTGTTTCCCGGTGAACCACAAGGTGTTCTCAAATATTTCTATACCCCAATAATGACCTACAGTGTCGTTAGAAATGCAGTCCTGGGTTTCATAGTTTAGCCAACTATTATGAACAATTAGTGTTAATTTCATTTCTTTTTTCATATAAGCGTTGGATAAGCAGAGTCAGACTAGCAAGTCAGCTGAGGAACTGGTTATCATATATCCATCACTTCGTGATAATTATGAAAGTTCAACCATTATGTTTTCTCTACTTAGTTCATAGCACACAGGTAGAGAAAGTATTGCATTCCATTTAAAATTTTGATACCCATATCTCATTGAAAGTACACTTTAGAAACTCCAGAACAAAAAAAAAAAAAAAACCACCACAACAACAAAAAACAAAAAAAAAAAAAAACAGAAAACAAAAATGTTTAGAGAAAAATCCATGTATGTGTGTATGTGTATCTGTACCCGTGTCAATGTAGTGTATCTATGTGACACGAAAACTCAAAAACGAAAAGTTTATTATATACCAAACTTGAACTTTAAGTTTACAGCTTCCAAGGATGCGATACGGCAATTTTAAAGAAATTTCCCCTAACACAAACTACCGTCTACATGGAAAAAGTTAAAAATAATCGAAAATATTGAATTTCTCCAAAATGGTTCTACGATTTTGATTAAAACGTTAATTAAAATTCGGTATTTTAAAGTAATGTACATAAAATGCATATCTTGAAATTCCTGGGAATAGCCTCTAATGTCCATGCATTTTGAATGACTTATGCATAACTTACTACACAAGAAATGTGGATGTTGTTAAATTACACAATTTTAAAATACTTACAATTTTCTTAACGGGTATTCGTCAGCTCTTGGCCATTTCAATCACATTTTGCAGGTTTTAAAGCACTTAACTATCAATTTAGCTTAGTGTGTTCTATAATTTCACTTCTGCTTATAATCAACTAAGTAATACATGATTTCTGCTAATTTCTATCTATATTAGAAGAATACGCTTTTTAATAATAATTTGTAACAGGTTGTAGAGAATGTTATGTGTGGGAACATATCAATTTTTATATGTGTTTTTAGTTTTTCACAATAAACCATTTGCAATAAAAAAGTTTTAAATTTGTAATTAAAGGGAAGTTTAACGTAAGTGGGCTAGTATGGGGTCAATAAATGATAAAGTAACCCGTCTCGAGGCCTCTCTCCACTGCGCGAGAGATCCGAGCGTCGCTGGAGAAGTTCTGCCTTCAAAGCCAACCTTGCCTTAAAATAAATGTGAACCTTCTGCATATCAAGTAAAATATTCTCTCTGACTCGTCTAAGCTCGACAAATGGAATTATTGTGTAATCTAATGGAACTTAGTGATAAGATCTTGCATGAAATCGCTTCGATCCTTTTATTCTTCATTAATATACATATATATTTATTTAAATTCAATTTAACCAGTTGGTCTATGTCATTGTCCTTACTTAAGATATTTAACAATCAAAGTAACCGAGCTCCTTGATTTGTTCTAAAACTTTATCTCTTATGGTAAGTTTGAAGGAAGATGTTTCTGTTCTTTAAAAGTCAAACTTTTTTTCTATCTTTTAAATCATCAAATTATAATCGGAAATCGTGTATGTTTTCAATGCAGTATGGCTATATTTGACATTATTACCCACAAAAATAGTTAAAACATAAAATAATATCATTGAAATTTCATTCTCCGAAGTTCACTTGAAAGAAGGACTTCATTGTTGTATTTTTCTTGTAAATTCCTGTAATTAATATGCTGCTTACTTTTATTTAATTTAATGTTTATAATAAAATCAATTTCTTGTTTCAATTCTAATCAGGGTCGGAGGAATGTGCTAGTGATGCATTCCTACTGCTAGATTTGAAAGCTCTCAAACTTCAAAGTACCTGTCACGTGTAGATTTTCACTGGTTTTTTTTTTTTGTTTTGTTTTTCATTTACTTGTTTCGTTACCGAGATATCACCGCAAAAACATGTTTGGGTCCCCTTGAATCCAAAAAAAAAAAAAAAAGAATTTTTGGAAAAATAACCTTGTGAGAGTGTGTGGTATTTAAGTTTAGCATCTTCCAAGGATGCGACACGAAGATTTTCAAGAAAATACCCTCACCCCCAACTACACTTTAAATGGGAAAACTTTCGAATTTTTTTATTTTCTCAAAAATGGTTCTAACGGTTTTGATTAAAGTCTCTTATATTTAAGATATTTACATGGCAAATAAAATGTATATATTCAGTTTTCTGGGAATAACCTCTAAAGACATGTTTATTCTGATTAACTCTGTGGAATTTTGCATAACTGGTAAACCGTTAGAGATAAGACAACACTTACCACACAAAAAATGTAGAGCACATTAAAACACACAGTTTTGTTTAATGGAGTTGATTGTTTCTTAGATATTCCTTGTTTTTGGTTTCAACTTTAAAAAAAAACTTTTACTTTTCTTATACAGGAATTTGTCAACTCGTATCCATAAAAACAAAGGAACTTCAGTCACATAGCAACCAGATGTAACTATCACTTTCAGCTATGGCACTCCCTTATTTCGCTTCTATTTACAAGGAAGCAAGCAATACGACTGTTTCTGCTAATTGTTTCTCGATTAGCATGAAGTAAATAGAAGTATTAGCTTTTTAACAATAATTTGTTGCAGAGCCGTAGAGAAAGCCATGTGAATGGAACACAGCAATTTTTTATGGATATAGCGGACCCAAAAATGTCTTATTTCCGTGAAATCTCGGTATCAAATTTTTGAGTGCAATGCAATAGCTTCTCTATACATTATGTACATAGTACCTGTAGAGAAAGTAAAAAAAGTGTAGGAAAGAATGCTCTGGAATGCTGAAAGTCCAACTGGGAATCAGCTACATTAGAAAGCACAAGACGTGCAGGGAGAACGCTATGAGCATTTCAATGAGCGGAGCTAGGGCGTCAGGGATTAGGCAGGGATGGGGGCTTTCGTTAAGTTTGGCCTGATGCCAACCCTAGCCAACAACTGTACACATTGACCCAAATAGTGCGGCCCATGGCGTTGTGGGGCTGCGAACAGCTTTGTCAAACGCCTCTTACTGAGACGTCAAGAGATTAGCGCTTGCGGCTGTATCCACGATGGGGTCAAAAACCCAGTTGCTCTTATTTTGCGTAATGAGGCGGCATCGCACGCACTGGAATAAGCACCAATTTTGCCAGACCATTTTCTGTTTTGGCATTCGGCTCCAGAATTAGCATTTGTTTTCAAAATCAGGCTGGAATATAAGGTTCTTAATTTGTCGCCACCACTTTGTGTTAAGTTTCATACGATATTAGCCCTAGAATGGATACATGATAAATGCACACATTAGAGCTTACCTGATTTTTTTAGCAAAATAGGCATTCCTATAAAAAATCTTTATAAACTTAGGAAATACATGCTTAAGAACGCTTTTGCTTATTTTCATTTACAATTATTTTCAGTTTGCAAAAATTGAGACAGACCTTTTTGCGATGATCAACACACACTGGTATTTGCACTCACAATACGATGTCCTTGTTTTGTGGTCCCTGCTTCTTTCACAGAGGGTGCATCTTGTCTGCTTAGACGTCTTTGGTGGTGGTAATAAAGTAAATTCTAACTCTTCTGATTGGCACAGAAGCTCCAAAATGTGTTATACTTGAAACCATAGTATCGTTGAACAATATTTTCAGTTTTCCAGTTCTTAAGATACACGTTTTGCAGCTCCTTTGCCTCCAGGAAACCTAACAGCGATGCCTCTCTGTGGTGTTTTAGATGATCGAGGTTCATCACTCTTCGTTTTATAATGTACATAGACGTAAAATTCTCTGCATTATTATCTAAGAGCCCACTTTCTGAAATAACGCTGCTGTGCTCACTTACCCTTACAATCATATTTGTGGTTGAATTGTCTGTGTTACTCTCGTTGAACCACTGAATAAACTTTTCTTCAAAGCTGGGATCTGTTGTACGAACTCTTTCCATGACCATTCTAAGAAACAATGCACCTTAAATAGCATACAAGGGTTACTGGTCATCCCACACGCAGCTTCTTGCAATGCACAACTGCAAATGTGGACTGATGTAACCGTCAACAGAAAGTGTCTCTCATTGTTGGCGAATACCAAGAGTCTTAAGTTTATCAATATAACAATGAACAGTTGCTATTAATAGAACGTTATGATGAGGTTACGCATAACCCCAGTATGCATTCTAGAGTTAAGAATAATAAGTAATTAAAAGTCTGATGTTTTACTTCATTTAGCTTTCTTAACCCAAATATATTTTCTTTTATAGACTATTTTATAGAAAGCCTATTTACAGAATAGGAAAACTAATAAATAAACAGAAAATTAAAACAAAATTTGTTCCAACACGATAATTAAAACAGATTTACAAATCCGCTAAACACCTATTGGACCCATTCCCTACCACTAGTGTTTACAAAATACCCTGTACATGCGACCAATCTCACATAGGCACAACAAAACATAACATAAAATCCTGTATCACCGTACGCAAAAGATGTTGGATAGGTAGAGTCAGACTGAAAAATTCAATGCCATAGCCGTGATTTGAACCACGGATCTCCCGGTCTCTAAGCGGTTGCTCTTCCACTGAACTACCATGGTAACATGCCGGCATAGCTAGAGACCGGGAGATCCGTGTTTCAAATCCCAGCTATGGCATTTAATTTTTCAGTCCGAGTCTACCTATCCAACTCCTGCCGTATAAACGGCTTATGTGAAAAAAAAAAAAAAATAATTAGTCCACAAAATATGTTATCGCCTCGATCATTCAGATAAATCAGCCTTTGCAGATTATGCCCTCGTGAAAAAAACAGAAGTCTTCGCAACAACCAAACATAGAATCAATAGAGATAAACGAACATCACAATACTTTTAATAGAGAAGACGGATTTAAGCTAAACCAGACGCCTTACACGTCTTTGCACCGGCCAGCGCAACAGCCAATCAGAACACACTAGTCCAATTATTGCCCTCCCGCTACTCCAACAGTATAAACTGCCGTCGTTAGCCGTTCCTGCGGATGTCCTCCACAGCTGAGGAAGAAACTTCAGCTTTTTATACTTTTATTCGACCAAGGCTTACATGCCCGGACATGTTATATTTTATAAATAATAACACCTACGAGCATATTTATTATTTGTTTTATGCCTACTGAAATAAAACTTATCAGAAATGCTTTAACTTTCTCGTGTTATTGTAACTACAAGGGAAATCGAATCAATTTTCAAGATGTTTATATGAGTGAAATTTTGAATACATTTAATAAAAAAGTTTAAAAAATTCTTTGTATGGGAAATAGGTGTTGGAATCTCTGGGCTCCATATAAAAACAATATCAGCTGTCCTTCTTGCTTCGGGTTTTACATCATTTAAATTTCGTACAGACACCTGTTTCCTAGCACACTGCTTTATAAAACAGCGTTTTTCTTAAAACACGCTTTCAAAATGTTCCACGCATATTACTTTGTAGTTAAATACAACCACATTTTGCAGAATATGAAAAAATATATATTCTAATACCTACCTCTCTATATTATACTACACTACATCAATAACCTAATAGTAACAATAATTTTTCAAAACACATCTTTTTAAAAAATATTAATTTTAATGACAAATGTCTTTAAATTAAAAAAAAATATATATAATTAACATTCAGTAATAAAAATTATTGAAAAAAAAATCTAATGTGTTCATTCATATCACTTTCTCTATATCTCTGTAAATTATTATTGTTAATAGCCTTATCTTTTATTTATTTCATGCTAATCGAGAAAAATTAGCAGATATAGTCTTATTTATTGTAAGTAGAAGCGAAATAAGGGAGTATCATAGGTTAAAGTGAAAGCCAAAAGCTGGTTGCTATGTGACTGATGTTCCTTTGTTTGTATGGACAGGAGTTGACAAATTCCTGTATGAGAAAAGTATAAGTTTTTCAGAGCTGAAACCAAGAAAAAGGAATATCTCAAAAACGATACACTCCACGAAAAAAATGTATATAACATAAATTGTGTGTTTTAATGTGCTCTACATTTTTTGTGGGTTAAGTAAGTTTTTGTCCATCTCTTACGATTTAGTAGATATGCAAAATTCATCCAGAATAAAGTAGTATTCAGAGAATATTCCCAGAAAATACAAAATATACATTTTATTTGTCAGGTAAATATCTTTAATATATGATATTTTAATCAAAATCGTTAGAGCCATTTTTTTAGAAAATCAAAATTTCCGAAAAATGTTCCACGTAAAGGGTAGTTTGGGGTGGGGGGATTTTTCTCAAAATCTTCGTGTCGCATCCCTGGAAGATACTAAACTTAAATACCAAGTTTGGTGTTTTACCGACTTTTCGTTTTTGAGTTATCGTGTTCACAGACACACGGACACACGGACATGCTGACACACGGACACACTGACACACACACACACACACACACACACACACACACACACACACACACACACACACACACGGACCATTTTGGGAAAATGCTTTTTTTAGATAAAGGGGACCCTAAAACATATATTTCCGGTGAAATCTCGGTATAGAATTTTTTGGTGGAGTGCAATACTTTCCCTATTCACTATGTACATATTGCCTATAGAGAAAGTAAGAATCTGATGTGTACCATTCACATGACTTTCTCCATATCCCTGCAACAAATAATTCTTAAAAAGCTTATACTTCTATTTACTTTAGGCTAATCAGAAAAAAAAAAAACAGCAGAAATAGGCTAATTATTCGCTTCCTTGTAACTAGAAGCGAAATAAGGGACAGCCGTAGGTTAAAGCGATAGTCAAAAGTTGGTTGCTATGTCAATGAAGTTCCTTTGTTTATATGGATAGGAGTTGACAATTTCCTGTATGAGAAAAAGTATACGTTTTTCATAGCAGAAACCAAAAATAAGGAATGCCACAAAAACGACGAACTCCACGAAAAAAATGTATATAACATAAATTGTGTGTTTTAATGTGCTCTACATTTTTTGTGCAGCAAGTTTTTGTCCATCTCTTACGGTTTAGCAGTTATTCAAAATTTAGTAAAACTCATCCAGAATAAACTACTCTTCAGAGGATATTCCCAGAAAATTCAAGATATACATTTTATTTGTCAGGTAAATATGTTTAAAATACGAAATTTTAATGAAAATCTTTAGGGCCATTTTTAAGAAAATCAAAATTTTAGAAAAAAGTTCCATGTAGAGGGTAGTTGGGGGTGGGGGGATTTTTCTCAAAATCTTCGTGTCGCATCCCCGGAAGATACTAAACTTAAATACCAAGTTTGGTGTTTTACCGACTTTTCGTTTTTGAGTTATCGTGTTCACAGACACACGGACACACGTACATGCTGACACACGGACACACTGACACACACACACACACACACACACACACACACACACACACACACGGACCATTTTGGGAAAATGCTTTTTTTAGATAAAGGGGACCCTAAAACATATATTTCCGGTGAAATCTCGGTATAGAATTTTTTGGTGGAGTGCAATACTTTCCCTATTCACTATGTACATATTGCCTATAGAGAAAGTAAGAATCTGATGTGTACCATTCACATGACTTTCTCCATATCCCTGCAACAAATAATTCTTAAAAAGCTTATACTTCTATTTACTTTAGGCTAATCAGAAAAAAAAAAAAAAAAAACAGCAGAAATAGGCTAATTATTCGCTTCCTTGTAACTAGAAACGAAATAAGGGACAGCCGTAGGTTAAAGCGATAGTCAAAAGTTGGTTGCTATGTCAATGAAGTTCCTTTGTTTATATGGATAGGAGTTGACAATTTCCTGTATGAGAAAAAGTATACGTTTTTCATAGCAGAAACCAAAAATAAGGAATGTCACAAAAACGACGAACTCCACGAAAAAAATGTATATAACATAAATTGTGTGTTTTAATGTGCTCTACATTTTTTGTGCAGCAAGTTTTTGTCCATCTCTTACGGTTTAGCAGTTATTCAAAATTTAGTAAAACTCATCCAGAATAAACTACTCTTCAGAGGATATTCCCAGAAAATTCAAGATATACATTTTATTTGTCAGGTAAATATGTTTAAAATACGAAATTTTAATGAAAATCTTTAGGGCCATTTTTGAGAAAATCAAAATTTTAGAAAAAAGTTCCATGTAAAGGGTAGTTGGGGGTGGGGGGATTTTTCTCAAAATCTTCGTGTCGCATCCCTGGAAGATACTAAACTTAAATACCAAGTTTGGTATTTTACCGACTTTTAGTTTTTGAGTTATCATGTTCACAGACACACGGACACACGGACACACGGACACACACACACACACACACGGACCTTTTTGTGAAAATGCTTTATTTGAATATTGGGGACCCTAAAACATATATTTCCGGTGAAATCTCGGTGTCGAATTTTTTGGTGGAGTGCAATACTTTCTCTATACACTATGTACATAGTGCGTATGGAGAAAGTAAAACTGAACAAATTTTCTCAAATTTTTAGGCAAGTAGAGTATTTTGATTATACAATATATTTGCATAATACATTTATGAAATAGTTTATGTCTGGCAAATTTATTTACCCAATTTGCATGAAATTTGATATTCATATTAACATAACACAAATGCACTCACAGTAAATGTTTAAAAAATGTATTCAAAAGTATAAAAATTAGAACTTCATTCCAGTGTCCTATTAAGGAGAGTAGCTGGACGTTCTTTAACATAGTTGATCCTATCGAACGATGAATTAAAAGGATAATTATATCTTTTAAAAGCTGTTTGCCATGTAGATAAAATCCGTTTCTTTGCGTTACCAAGAGTTGACAAATTCCCGTATGTGAAAAGTTCTAACAACGAATTTCGAAAATGGTCAACTCCACGAAAAAAATGTCTACGACATATAGTGTGTGTTTCAACGGGATATACATTTTCGTGTAGTAAACTTTTGTCTATTTCTTACGGTTTTCTAATTATGTAAACTCAAAATCCATTCAGAATAAAGAGGTCTTCAGAGGCTGTTCCCAAAACATTCAAAATATGCATTTAGGTGTATAACTATCTTTGATATACGGCATTTTATCAAAGAAGAGCCATTTTTGAGAAAATAAAATTTTTTGAGAATTTTTCCAAGTAAAGGGTAGCTTGGAGTGTGGGGCTTTTCTTCAAAATGTTTGTGTCACATCCTTGGATGATACTAAATTTATATACCAAGTTTGGTATTTTGCCAACTTTTCGTTTTTGGGTTGATGTGTTCGCAGACAGACGGATAGACACACGGACCTTTTTTGGATACAGAGAACCCTAAAACTCTATATTCGGTGAAAACTCGGTATCGAACTTTTGGAGGAATGCAATAACTTCTCTAAATACTATGTACTTGGCACGGGATGAGTAAGTAACAAAATAGAGATATTATACAGGTGATAAAAACCTAACGTGTTCCATTCACATCTCTACAACATATCTCTACAACATATTATGGTTAAATAGCTTATGCCTCTATGTATTCATGCTAATTGAGAAGAAATTAACAGAAGTAGTCTTACTACTTGTTTCCTTGTAAGTAGAAGAGAAATAAGGGAGTAGTGTGATAGTCAAAAGCTAGTATGTTTGCTATGTGACTAGAGTTCCTTTGTTTGTATGGACACGAGTTGACCAATTCCCGTATGAGAAAAGAATTAGTATTTTAAAGCTGAAACCAATAATTACGAATATCTCTAAAACGATCAACCCCACGAAAAAAATGTATGTAACATAAGATGTGTGTTTTAACGACCTCTACATTAAGTTATCTTTTGTATATCTCTTACGGTTAACCAGGTATACAAAATTCGTAAAATTCATCCAAAATAAAGTAGTCTTCTCAGGCTATTCCCATAAAATTCAAGATACACATTCTATTTGGCAGTTAGATATCTTTATTATATAATATTGTAATTAAAATAATTAGAGCCAGTTTGAAAAAATCAAAATTGTTGAATTTTTTCCCATATAACGGATAATTGGGGGTGTGAGTTTTTTTAAATCTTCGTGTCATATCCCTGGCAGATACTAAATTTAAATACCAAGTTGGGTATTTTACCAATTTTTCGTTTTTGAGTTATCGTGTTCACAGACACACGGACACACACGGACATTTTTCTTATTTTTTTTTCAAACAGGGGAGCCATTAAACTTGACATCTTGTTATCGAAGTTTTGGGTGAATGCAATACCTTCCCTATACATTATGTACATAGTACGTGTATAGATAGTAAAAACTAAGAAAATGGTGATATAGAGGTGAAAATAAAAATTCACTCAATTAAGCGTTGCATTCTGTAGAAAATTGTGCTGTTCCCGACAATGTATGTTCACCATCTACGTTTATTTGATTTACCTTACTCCCCTTATTGTAAACATATACACTTCTAGGGTTGTAGCTTGACTTTCACAGAGTCCCGCTTTAATTGAAGATGAGGAATTCTATATCACAAGCAGGAGATGTTAAGCTCAGAATGTAATCGAGCTTGTAAGTGCAATATCTGGAAGAGGTAACCTCTCTCGGAAAGTAAGTAGCGCTTACTGATAGCAAAGCAAGAATCCAGAGGAGTCAATGTGAGAATCCGGCTTTTTTCCCTTGGGTGTTTGCGTCCCTAGCTCTTAAATTTAAAATGTAGTGATATTTTTGCTCACTCGAGCTCGAACCTGCATGGTAAATTTAATTTAATGAGGTTTGGTTGAATGCCATATTGTCGTTCGCCATCTTTTGATTAATACGGGGTTTTTCCTAAGATTCCGTTCTTTGATCGTCACTTTGTATCATGACATAGGATATCTGATGTGTTACATCCAATTTCCATCGTATATGCAAATTATTGTTATTTCTATCTATAGCTAATTTTATTTGAGATAAACATTTAGAGAGGTAGTCATATCACAATAGAATCATTAAACGTTTCGTTATAAATACAAAGGGAATAGCGGTAATCAATGTTTCAGCACTGTATGATATAATTGAGCTTTAAAATCCATAACCTTGCCGTACAATTGTGAGAAACAACTGAACATCACAGAACTAAAATAAATTGAAAATTAATAACGAGCGTCTTGGAAACAGCTAATGTTCCAAAAATATTATTTGAAATAAATAATTAACTTTAAAATTCAAAATATAAGCCTTCTTTATCTTTTAAGCATGTATTACTGATGCAAACTGTTTCATTAAATTCAAATTAAACATAAACTATAATAATCTGGTGAAGATGTTCTAATTTTGACTGAGGTTTATACAAATTATATGTAGAAGATTGATAATGTTTTCGCTTATCTTTAAAAAAAAACAAAAAAAAAAAAAACTTAAATTTTTGAAATGCATGAACTTTTCAAACGGGCAATTGTCATTCGTTTTTATTTTTTTTTAATCATGGTCATACAAAAAGCACCGAATTTCGAAGTCATTACATTGCAACCAGTTTCTGTATGCATTGACTATCGAGTTTAGCCTAGTGTACTCATTTTTCTCCCTTATGCTTAAAAGGAGCTAAGTCATAAGGCTGTTTCTGCTAATGTTTATTCTGATTATCGTGAAGTAGATAGAGGAATCAGCTCTTGTAATAATAAGTTAACTACAAAGTCTTTTACAGCCGGAGCTAATTGATAAAGCCGTGGTTTAAGGGTAAACATTTTAACACCAGACTTTTCAGTCAACTATTTTGTCATTTTCTAAGGGCAACACCCTGGGTAGCTGAACAATGACTGCCAAAAAGACAGCGAAGCTTTGTAATTCATAAATTCAAGCTGTATATATAAACAAAAAAAAAAAAAATGGAATAAATCATAAAGAACATCGAGTTACGAGAGAACATGCCTTGAATGAACAACAATTTGTATATAACGTTATTAAAATGTTGTAGAAAGGCAAAAATGATATCAATAACATTTCACATAAATTATTATAAATAATTATGATATAGGGTAGAAGAAATCTTAGTGGAAACGATAAAACAAATACGTAGAAAACTCGGTAGATGAAATCACAGCAGAAGGAATGATACGCGCAATGGAGAATAGGATACAAAATATTCAGAATTTATAAATAAGTATTGGAAAACTAAAGTAAATTGTATCAAGTTAATGTATCCCGAGTTTTAAGAAAAGTGAATGAAATAAATATTTCATTTTGCCAGACTTCAATTTTTTAAACATTGCTTATCGATGCTACATTAGATAGAATAATAGAATCAACATTATTTAAAACTAAATTGGTTTTAGGAAAGGATGTAGGTGTATATATAAAATTACTTCAGAGATCAAATAATCCAAGTGACAAGTAAATGTAATCTACAACACACCCAGCCTTCATAGATATAAAAATACATAGAATAAACATTAAACTAAATTTGGAAATATTAAAAAAAAAAAAAAAAAGAATACACTAGACATATATTAAAGTTTTGCAAAATATTTATAAAGAAACTAAAATTAGGATTATATTTTGAAATGAACGATTTTTGGAGGAAAGCAAAGTTACTAGCGATTTAAGAAAAGAGTTTGTCATACCAAGGCAGTTTGTCCATTGTTATATGGACGAAACGCTTAATGAAATGAAAGAGAACATATCATAGGATCCAGACAAATGAATATGCTAGCGATGTTATAGTCCTCCAAGAAATAAAATTCCCTGCGTAAAAAGTTTTTGAATTGGGAGAGACGCTAACGAAATATGGACTCAAAGATATCAGTTAATATTCTTTATCAACAATAAACTTACTTAAATTATAAACTTAGGGATTGTCCATGACTGAATTACAGCTTCTGATGAAATTAAAATTTGTGTTAATATTTTTATTGTTAACCTAGTAGGGTAACAATATAATTGTGGATCACGTTTAAATAACACTTTTTAATAAACTAATTATGGCCTTCCAAAGAAGGTACCCCCTAAAAATCCAAATCATAATTAAGAATTAAATACTAGAAGAAGCAAAAATATATATATATATATATATATATATATATATATATATATATATATATGTTTTAAGGGGTAGCATAACATATATAAACAGTCCAGATATAAATAATACAATAAATTTCAAAATAATTATGAAATATTAGAATAAACCTAAAAATAGGACAAGAAAAGAAAATTTAAAGCTTTTCATTTACCTTTTTTATGTTAAAAGTACAATTCCAGAGTCTGGTCGGGATTCCGGCGGTTGTCCCTTCCCCCCCCCCTTTTTTCTTTTTTTTTTTAATTTTCCTAATATTTACTTTGTTTCCTGTTTGATTACCGTATACTATGTTATACTAATACACACACATATACACATTTTACAAACATATAAACAACCATACCCAAGGCGGAACTCGAACACACGATCCCCTGCGCCACAAAGCACCAAAGCGAGACACTTTATAGAGCGCGGCTATGGATAACCGCAACTTCAGAAGTATTAAAGGGTGTACGATAATGCATAAAAAAAATCTGATGTGTTCCATTCACTTGACTTTCTCTCCATCACTGCAAAAAAAATATTGTTAAAAAGCTTAGGCTCCTATTTACTTTATGCTAATTGAGAATACATTAGCGACATAGTCTTATTACTTGCTTCCTTGTAAATAGAAGTGAAATAAGGGAGTACGAAAGTTTAAAGTGATAGTCTAAAGCTGGTTGCTATGTGAGTGAAGTTCCTTTGTTTTTATGGACAGGAGTTGACAAATCCCTGTATGAGAAAAGTATGTTTTCCACAGCTGAAACAAAAAATAAGGAATATGTTAAAAACGTTCAACTCCACGAAAAAATGTATATAACATAAATTGTGTGCTTTAATGTGCTCTACAGTTTCTATACGGTAAGTTTTTGTCCATCTCTTACGGTTTAGCAGGTATCCAAAAATCCGTATAATTCATCCAGAATAAAGTAGTCTTCAGAGGCTATTCCCAGAAAATTCAAGATATACATTTTATTTGTCAAGTAAATATCTTAAATATGCGAGATTTTACTCAAAATCTTTAGTACCATTTTTAAGAAAATCAAAATGTTCGAAATTTTTTCCATATAAAGAGTAGTTTGGGGTGGGGGGATTTTCTTGAAAATCTTCTTGTCGCACCCTTGGAAGATACCAAACTTAAATACCAAGTTTGGTTTTTAACGGTCTTTTCATTTTTGAGCTATGCTGCCCAGAGACACACACACACACACACACACACACACACACACACAGACGGACAGACAGACTGACAGACACACGTGAACATTTTTCTAAAAATGCTTTTCTTGTATTCAGGGGGTCTCAAAACATATATTTCCGATGAAATCTCGGTATCGAATTTTTGGGTACAATACAATACCTTCTCTATACACTATGTATATAGTGCGTATAGAGAAAGTAATAAACAAGAATTAGGTATTCGTCCTATAAAGGTCAATATTGAGAAAATGGCGAAAGCATTTGCAGAGGATACAGAAAACCCAATATGCTAAAATAATATATGAATACTAAACATACGGAAAAAGAGGTATTGGAGGACTCGATGAAAAGATGATAAAAAATATGAGGCCAGTACAGGAGATATCCCTTAATTCCTGAAGAGCTGATGATAATGATGATGGTTTATAATTAAAATTCGCTCTGCCCGTGGTTTGAAAATACACGCCTTTTAAATATTTTGAACCAAACCGCTGCGCAACGGATAACGGCGATATAAAACTGGTTCTTTTTCCTCCGTAACCCAAGTCAAGGGATATTCAGCACCGCTTGTGCAATTTTAACCTCATAATAATATCCTATCGTCTGCAGGAACAGCTGTGGACATTAAGGGCTAAGATAGCAAACAACGGAATCCCTGTCTCTTCTCCCCTCTTTTGTTTTACATTTCGTGGTTCAGCACGGAAATTCTGAGCCCTATGTAATGTCTCCTAGGGTGCGTTCATTAGAACGCGGCGTGAATTAAGACTGGCTTAAATCATTTTTTAACTTAATTATGAGAGGAAAACTATGAAGGTTTTACGACGAAGAGGTAGGGTAGTTTGCACCATGTGGAACGTGGTCGTAGCACTAGCCAGTGCAAGCAGATGAGGGCCGGCTCTTAGGCTAATGTAAATTGCAAACACAACTGTGGCCCCACCTCGCGTTGACATTTTGAATTATGAAACAGAGTGCACAGACCCATGTGGGTTCTTATTCTGCGCGCTCTCTCTCCATCCCTCGTTATCTCTTTCTCTGGCTCATAATACGTAACACCAACAACAGAGACCTCAGAAAAGGTTTTCTTGCTGAAAGTGGAGAGGAAAAATTATGTAATGTCTTATATACGTTTATGTATGAGAACACCAGCTGAGACCTGTGGTCATTCTTCTTGCCAAACCCAGCACCATGCCACGACCTTAATGGTAGTCATTACGACATCCCATCTGGAATGGAAATTTCTATTACTTGTTAAATAATGGTATTTTGAGCCTGAATTTTTCATTTTTCCACGCCGTATCTAATGTGCCCTCAACCAAAAAATGTAGGATATTAAGGAGGAGAATGCATTTTGGTATAAAACCATTTAATTTCCAACTCTGTAAACTAAATACCTTTAGTCGTTTATGTTTAACAATTACGTGTTTTTAAAGTTTCTGTCCTCTTATAATTTTTTTCAATGGGACCGAAAATATTACTAAAAATTTACAAACCAAAATCTTTGTAAGATATTTGATATTTGTTTGTTTTGCAGAAGTTAAAAAATGTAGTATTTTTCATTTATAGCAGAGTCACGTGGGGTGCTTTGCATTAGATACAACTCGTTGTCTGTAGGTTCTTTTCGTTGGTTTTAAATAGTTTTTTATGTTCCTCAAACACACACACACACATTCACTCTCACATGCATACTTCCAGTCTCTGTGGGGATTGCGAATGATTCTGGTTAAAGAAAAATTACCCGCATCATCCGGGAATCGAACCCCGGACCTCCGGGTGAGAACTAAGCTTGCTGACCACTCGATCACGGAGGCAGTCTTTGTGTTTTGTTTGCTCTTGTCAATGCTTTATTTCTTTATTTCATAAAGGATACAGTGTGAAAAATCCAATTATCAATTATGTTAGTTTCTTGAACTTCAGCGCAATTTTCAACTTCTGCATCCAAATTGTACCATGATATGGATTTTAATTGAAATTATCCGCTAGAATTAAATGGAACAAAAGTTTACATGCAGAGGATATTTAAAAGGCGCAGGATTTTAAAAACTGCTTAGATTATTAAACTTCTAGATGATATAGTGTCAAAAAATATTCTTGATTTTTGCTACAAAAAAGCTTTGGTCGTAAAAGGAAAATTGACACTATTTGCCACCTTAATATTAAATGTAATATTCCTTATATGAAAACAAAATCTTAGGTATTATAATATGAAATACGATGATCTCATTATTATTTCCATATCCACCCCACTATTATCTTTACAAAGATTTTTTACTTTCACTAACCCCGTATGGACAATGTACATAGGGATAGAGAAGGTATTGTATTCCACCCAAAAATTCGATGCAGAGATTTCACCGGATATACATGTTTTGGGTCCCCCTAAATCCCAAAAAAAGCATTTTTAGGAATGGGCCCTAGTGTATGTTTGTGTGTGTGTGTGTGAGTGAGTGTGTGTGGACAGCATAGTTCAAAAACGGAAAGACCGTTAAATACCCAACTTGGTATTTAACTTTGGTATCTTCCAAGGGCTCCGAAGATTTACAAGAAAATCCCCTCACCCACAACTGCCCCTTACATGGAACTTTTTTCGGAAATTTTGATTTTCTCAAAAATGGCTCTAACGTTTTTGTTTAAAATATTGTATATTAAACATATTTACCTCATAAATAAAATATATATTTTGAATATTTTGGAATAGCCTGTGAAGACTACTTTATTCTGGATGAATTTTACGGAATTTTACATAACTGCTAAACCGTAAGAGATGGACAAACACTTGCGTCACAAAAAATGTAGCTCAAGTTAAAATACACAATTTACGTTGTATATATTTTTTCGTGTAGCTGATCGTTTTTGAGACATTCCTTGTTATTAGTTACAGCTATAAAAAACGTACACTTTTGTCATACAGAAATTTGTCAACTCCTGTCCATACAAACATTGGAACTTCAATCACATAGCAACCAGCTTTTGACTATCAGTTTAGCCTATATTACTCCCTTATTTCGTTTCTACTTGCAAGGAAGCATCTAATAAGAATATTTCTGTTAATTTTTTCTAAATTAACATGAAGTAAATAGAAGCATAAGCTTTTTAAAAATAATTTGTTGCAGAGAGGTAGAGAAAGTCCTGTCTATCGTGATAAATTTTGGCAAAATTGGTTTCAACAAATATTTTGTTGCAGAAACACAAAGAGTACAGAAGGATCATGTGACAGTTATTGCTTTTGGTATACGCCCGTTTTATAGCATTACTGCTGATTTACTGGAAAATTTAAAAGTAACAAAGATAAATATATCTGACATTTTTATTAATACGGAAAGAAACATATTTTTAATTCAAGGTATTACATCTTCAACTTTATTATTTTTAATCCTTTTAAAAGCTAATATTTAAGAAGTATTTTATTTCATAAAAAGTATAATCTGAAATAAATTAATTATAATTCTACTTTTAATAAAAATTGCCTGTACAACTGTTTCCTTATTTGACACGCATGGTATAATTTATCGAGAATGGCGCGTTTTCCTCAAATTCGTTTTGTGGTTTCCATAACATGAAAATTATATACAATTTCGCTGTAGAGAAAGGCAATTAGTAGCCTCTTCATGCATAATGGATATTCATTTCATTTGTAAGTTGTTTCAAACGTACAATAATTTATTCTAAAGATTATCAGTATTTAATGAAAATATAGCACATAAACCTTACCAGATTAAGGTTATTTTGGGATGATTTTTTTTAAGCTTTACCTGGCATTTTTAAAGGTTATCTGAATCAAATATAGCTTTCTGTATTCCTCTGAAATTTATGTTTGAGATTTGCTGTTCAAAACAGGACACATACCTAAGTTCATATGCACAGAAAGTTCACAGTAGTTTCACATATAATAATAACTCCATGGCACGACACTCACCAGGAACCTTGGCCTACCGCCCGGCCGCTGCGTTCCCTATCTCGATCCATTACAGACCTCATGGATGGGGTGCAGAATTGGAGGGTGAGACGTGGTCAACGGCTCGAACCCCTCGGCCGGTTAAAGCGGTTATCATGACCTGGAGCCGCCACTTCTACATCAAGTAGCTCCTCAATTGGCCCCCCAGGGACCTTACGAGGCTGAGTGCACCCCGGCCAGGTCTCCCGCTTGGTAAGCAGCTGCGCTCCCACCGCGCTAAAGAGACGACCATAGTTTCACATAGGGGACATTAAAATGTAAATTTATAAAGCCTCGTCGATCTCATATACTTGAATGGATTTGCTGTGCCTCTCAACAAATAAGCGATGGATAAGTAATATTTTTATGAAAAATGTCCATTTTATACAGCGTGTATTTATGTTGGTGTTAGATATTCCAGGGACGCCCTCCTAACATAAAAATCTGATGTGTTACACACTCACATGACTTTCTTTGGCTACTCTACAAACAAACGTCTTACAAAAGATAATTCTTCTTTCAACACCACGCTAATCGAGATAAATATTAGCAGAATTTTGTTACTTAGTTCCTTATAAGTAGATTGGAACTAAGGGAATGTACTAGGCCAAAGTGATAGTCAAATATTTTAAAAGCTGTCGTTATGTGATTGTCATTGCAAATTGCCTCTTTGCTTGGCCAGGTGCAGGACAAAAGAAAAACGAACACTCCGTCTGTGAAAAGTATAAGTACTTCACCACTGAAACTAGTAACAACGGAATTTCAAGTATATCACATAGCGATCATCTTTTAAAAAATTTGAATATCCCTTTATCTTGGTATTCCCTATTTTCCTTCTACCTATATCTAAGCAATAAGACAGTCTGCTAATGTATATCTCGATTGGCACGAAGTGGAGAGAAGAGCAACGTTTTGTAAAGGTAATTTGTAGCCGAATAGATAGAGAAAGTAATGTGAGTGTAACACATCATTATTTCCTGATGCACCTAGATATGATCGTAAGTACATTGCGTTGCAAGATATTTTATTCTATAATCGTTCTCTTATTTTGAAAATTGTGCAGCATTGGCCCGAGAAAACGAAAACCGTCGAAACAAAATTAATCTAAGGAGTTAGCGTATTAAAATAGCTACCGTGCGTGCATACTCGGCTAACATCCGTTTAAAGTGCTTTCAGCACATTGTTTCTGATTTTTCATGCTGTACTTTTTACATCAGTAATTGTTCGCATTAATCCTCTCTCTTTTTTACGTTTTTTTTTTTTTTTTTTAGCATGAACATTCCAGTACATTATGGACCAATATTTTCTCTCTTTCTCGCTAGCTCTCTATCCCTCTCTGCATTAATCATTATTCGGGCCATTACCAGTGGATGTAGCTCCACTCCGAACTAGTAAAACCTTTCCGCTGTTACGTGTTTACATTTTGAGTAGAGCAGTTAGTTTATTGCTTTCTTAAAACCAAGTTTTAAAAGGAGAGAACATAATGGAAGAGCAAAAGAACTATTTTTCCTGACTTTTTTGTTTCCATTTTGTATCCATTAAAATAGCTCGACTTATTTATACATCACGTGATATATCACTCAGAGAGTAACAAATGAATAAACTTTATGCCTCTGAACCCTTTTAGTGTTTTACTCTTATTCTTTCCAACTGGCGCCCATTCTTAATATCTACAGTCCCCTGCATTTTAAACATTGATCTCCTCTTACACGTGCTACAACATAAAAGATAAAAAATATGTAATAAAGAATTAATAAAAGCAATTAAGAATTAACAACAGTAATTACAAATTTAAGGGGACAAGGTAGTATGAACATACGGAAATTACAACTTAAGTGAGTTGGATTACCACTGCTCATAAAGTATTCAATTGTTGTGCCAGAAATTTGTATGAATTATTCTATAAATAGTGACAATTATTTCAAGTGGCTGTTTGCATTAATAGTTTATGTGGTTGAGTCTATAACAAGTATTTCATTCAGCAGAAAAGTAATAGAACTTAGTCCCAAAACATGTTACTTTATGTAATTTTTTCTCTGATACTGCTTTGCTATACGTAATGACACTTTTGCATGCTTGTTCTTGATATAATCAGCTACCTTCTGAACTTCAATTATTTAGCTATGATACAATTCAGTGGAAATTAAAAAAGAAATATGTTTTTAAAATTTCAGAAAAAGTAAAAATGTGGAAATTTTGCAATATTGTTTCTTTCTTAATATGATCAATATATATTATAACATCACGATTGTGGCTCAGAAAGTTCAACTATATGTCATATATGTACTGAAAAGTTCAGCTTTCCAACTGTCTTAGTTTCTGAGAAACTAAGCATCCGAAGCATACAAAAATGATGTTCTGAGAAAACTGAATTTAAAGCTACAAATGTTCTAAAAAGGGGCATTGCATAACAGCTTTAAAGAAATGACGATTAGCATTTAAATTATACTTAAATTGATAAAAATGCTCAACCATCCAAAACAATACATTTTTTGAAACTACAGATAACAAAGGTTTTATTAGTGACTAAAACAAAATTGTTATTATTTACCATTTCAGAGTACCTGAATGGGAATTTCGTAATTTTTTTCCATTTTCATGTTGTAGTTGCATAAGAATATTTCAAATCTCCCGCTCATTTTAGTATACCTTTCAATAAGGCACGCTAGTTGTAAATAGTTTAAAGGTACTGTTGAAAATAATCCTGCGTATTAGTTTTTTATAGCATTTGGATACACTCACTTGTTAAACATTGTAAATATTAGTGTTAGAAAAGAGACATTTTTATATTTTGATTAGAAAGTTTTACTTTAGCTGTTGGTGGCACTGGCTTCCCTCTAATATTTAATTTATATGAGAATTTTGAACTACTACAAAGCTGTAGTTGGAAAGTTGTTTACATTTTTTGTTTTTTCTTTTGTAATTGAAAACAGTTTCTTAAGAAACAAAATTTTCTATACAAATGCCTTATTATCTCTGTAATTATTTGATATTAAGGGCTGCAATTTTACCACACATTTGCTCCTAAATAAACTTTATTTTAACGAATTTTTTTTTAGGTATATGGATTAGTTATTTTTTTCAAATTTGAAAATTATCAGTTTTCAATTAAATTTTAAAAACTTTATTTAAAAAAATCATACATTTTCCACTATTGAACAGAAATATTCTACTATTCATCAATGAACAGTAAAGGAATTGCTGAATATACCTTGAAAAACTTAGCTCATTTTATTAAATATTTGCTGAGAAAATGTGTCAAACTTGAACATTGGCAAGATGAGGCATTTCGACTCCCCTTAAATGAGAATATTAATATAGGAAAGGACTAAATAGCTGTAACATTTTAAGCCAGAATATCTTTACTATAACAGAATGCGCATCTTAAAAGCAAATGTTTTCTTGAATTTTCCGAATTCTTAAAAATATAGTAGTAGTAGCGCAATCTGCCACACTCAGTGTGATACTAGTGTAGGGAGCCAGGAAAGAGGTGAGATGTTTATCTTAATGGCGTACAGAGAGAAATTCATTTTAAAGAAAAAACCCTCAGGCAAGAGGCCGACCCAAGCTGCGTCTGGACCAATATCAATAAAAATGACAAAAAAAACTAAGCTATTCGCGTGAGTTCTGTAGTACACCGAACACCAGAAAGTCAACCAAAATCTTCAGAAGTGGTTTCTGACACTTGAAATTGTGCATCTAACGTGGAACATCCATCAATGTCAGAGTTTAAATTGCGCTAACGAATTTACTCGAGTGTTTATTCATCAAGTATACATAATACTACAATAATTTTAGTATGTGTACTCTTTTTGACATCGGGCTACAGATTCAAAAATTATGACAATAATAAACGAGCCCCCTTGGGTAGTGTGCTGGTAGCGTGTCTGCCTCACATTCAACAGGTTGCGAGTGCGAATCTCACTTTGGGTGAGTTAACCTGATAAGTTTTTTTCGGGGTTTTCCCTTATCCGAAGAAGACAAAGCTTTAAGCTCCATGTACCCCGAGAACAATTGAGCATCATGGAGCCAATTCCCCACCACTAAACTACCTTAACATGGAAAAAAATTATAACGTTTTGATTTTCTAAAATATGGCTCTAACGATTTTGATTAAAATACCTTATGTATAAAATATTAGTATAAATATACATATACAGGCCATTTCAAAATGACACCAAATGAAGACAGCAGTCAATTAGCTTACACTTTTACTCGGTGTCGCAATTTTAAAACTCTTCTATTTAAAGTTTTATATGTGTTTAAACATCGCGGACATTTGGGATTAGGCAGTGAAGGAACTACGGTTGTCATATGCTACGTAAACAACCTCAGAACGTGTTATACGAAACACATAACAAAACCCATATGCTACGTTTTCCATTACTATGGTGACCTGTGCCGCGCCGGCGTGTATCAAACCACGCCTACACCAAGCGACTGGGACCTTCGCTACCAACCGGCATCTTTCTTGGAGTGGGCCAAGCACTTGCCATTTGGTTATGTACGACTGCCTAATCCATGGTGATTTTATGGCAGTTACTAGAGCTTAAAATTATATTCACGTATCACGTACGGTATGACCAACAAGGTTCATATCTTCGTTTGGTGTCATTTTGAAACACCCTGTATATCTTGAATTTTCTGGAAATAGCCAATGAAGGATTTCTTCATTCTGGATGACTTCTATATAGATGGCAAACCGTAAGAGATATACTAAAACTTACTACAAAAAATATTGATCTCATTTAAGCACACGATTTATGACCTACACATTTTTTTTGTAGAGTTAACCGTTTTTGAGATATTCCGGATTAATGGCTTTAATTTTAAGCCACTTAAAATATTCTCAAACGGGAAACCTTTCTTCTCGTATTTGGTTTATTTACTCCTAGCAAGCAAAGTTATTGGAATTTATTTAATTTGTTTGACATAACGACCGGCTTTTAAAGTACGAGACTATCGCTTTAGCATGGCTACTTAAAGGAGGCTAGTATTAACAGTAATTCAGCTTATGTTTATCTTGATTTTCATGATGTAGATAACACATTAATGTTTTGAATAAAAGGTTTGTTTACCGAACAATAGAGGACATCATGTGTATGGAACACATTAGATTTTTTCCCTTCTCTTTACAAGTAACCAAGCAATAAGGATCATTTCTGATAAGCTTTATCTAGATTATCCTGAGGTAGATAGAAGAATAATTTGTTACTGAGATATAGAGAAAGTCATGTGACTGGAATCATATCAGATTTAATTGATACTTGTATTAATCTTGGAAGATTTTAGCCTACATTAGAAGGAAAAATCTCAGTTTTATGCTCCAAAACATAACCCAGAGACGACAAGCTGCCCATGCAAGTATTCGAGTAACGGAAACTTCCTACATGATTACACTAATTTTACAGAATTTTTTGTACACGTAGTCATGGAAAGTTAATAAAAGCTTTAGAACCAGTTCCTTGAGGAAATGAATGAATGGGCTGAAAAATGGAATTTTGATGATAAGAGCTTTACAGAAAGGATAGAGAAGAGGAGCGAAAGGAGGAAGAAAATTAATTTAAGCTAAAAGTGGAGACGGGAAGCTACATTTACCTTTAAAATTAATATAGTAAACGAACGGATATAATTGTTTAATTAAAGAAAAGGGTCTGCAATAGTATTTGAGGTTTGAGTCACACAGTATACCTTATTTTATGCTTTATAGAGGACTTCCTGGATTATATAAAGCCTGTGCGCTTTTCAAAGTGGTTACTCTGCGTAAAAGTGAGACCTGCACTAAAACGTCACAAAAAACAGGCTTGTTACTCTTGATTACAGAGCTGCCGTGTTTCTCTGAGGTCCATTACTTTGTACATCAAGATGGAAACTGGATGAATGTATGTAATATTTGGGCTTTACATAATTAGATGGCTATACAATATTCTTGTTACTTTCTCCGAGGGAGGGTGTAATGGATTCCAATGTAAAATGATCTAAATATATCAGTTAATATCAACTTAAAATCCTATGCCCACATGATATTATTCCAATGACAATATCTACATTTACAGATGTTGTTTCTAACATTTTCCACATCATCTCTGACCTTTGAGGTTACCTCATTCCATCTAGCGATAACAACCCATTTCCAACAATACGAGGTGTCGAAATAGATTTTCGTGATTCTTTTCCATTTACATGTTTTAATTACATATATATTTCAAATCTTTTGCTTATTTTGGTATAACTTTCATAGAGGTACGCTAAATATATCTACTTTAAAAATATTTCTGAAAATAATCCAGTAGTAGTTTTTTAAAACACGTTGGTACACTCCCATAATAAAATACCAATAATTTTGTAAATATTAGTGTGAGAGAGGAGATCTTTTGTTTGCCTTGATAGGAAAGTTTTACTTTAGCTATTTGCACTATTAGCATTCCGCTCATATTACCTTCATGTCAGAGATTCAATGTGCTGCGAAGCTGTATTTGGAAAGTTCGGTTACTTTTTTTTTTTAATGTTATATGTGAAAGAAATTTCTGAAGAAGTAAAATTGTCTATACAAATGCCCCATTATCTCAGAAAATAATTAACACTAAGGACTGAAATTTTACCACACATATTTGCACCTAAATAGGCTTTATTATAACAGAAATATGATGGATTCCATTCATATGGCTTTCTCTACATCTCTGCTAGAAATTATTGTTAAAAAGCATATGCTTCTATTTACTTCATGCTAATCGAGAAAAAAGTTAGCAGAAATTGTGCTGATGTATGACGAGTATGTTTCACGCAGATACAGCTGTTCAGTGAATTTTATTATGCAGAACTTCGGCCGCTCTAAAATCGAATGAAACTAAGTCTTACTACTTGCTTCCTTGTAAGTAGAAGCAAAATAAGGGATTACCTTAGGTTAAACTGATAGTCAAAAGCTGGTTGCTACGTGACTGAAGTTCCTGTGTTTGTATGGGCAGGAGTTGACAAATTCCTGTATGAGAAATGTATGTTATTCAAAGCTGGAACTAAAAACAAGGAATATCTTAAAAACAATCCACTCCACAAAAAAAATGTATATAACATAAGTTGTGTGATTTAATGTGATATACATTTTCTGTGCGGTGAGTTTTCGTCCATCTCTCACAATTTAGCAGTTATGCAAAGTTCAGTAAAATTCATCCAGAATAAAGTAGTCTTCAGAGGCTATTCTCAGAAAATTCAAGACATATATTTTATTTGTTAGGTAAATATCTTTAATATACCATATATACCATTAGAGGCATTTTTGAGAAAATCAAAAATTTCGAAGAAAGTTCCATGTAAGGGGTTTTTGGAGGTGTGGATTTTCCTGAAAATCTTCGTATCGCATCCTTAGAAGATACCAAACTTGAATACCAAGTTTGGTATTTAACGGTCTTTTCGTTTCTGAGTTATGCTGTTCACACACACACACACACACACGCACACACACACACACACAGAGTTTTTCAAAAAATGCTTTTATGGATTCAGGGGGGCCCAAAACACACATTTCCGCTGAAATCTCGGTATCAAATTTTTGGGTGCATTACAATACCTTCTCTAAACACTATTACATAGTACGTGTAGAGAAAGTAAAAGATTTTTATGTATATGGATTACTTATTTCTTTTTAAATTTTAAAATCTTCACTTTCCAATAAAATTGTAAGGCTTTATTAAAAAAATAATACATTTTCTTCTAATCAACAAAAGTATTCTGCTTTTCAGCACTCAACAGTAAAGGAATTACTGAATATATCTGGAAAAATTTAGCTCATTATGTTAAATAGTTGCTGAGATAACATTGGCAAATAGGCCTTTTCGACTCCCCTTAAGACATCCAGCAGTTGCTGTTCATTACATCCGCAGGTGTGATGGCTGTAGGATAAGAGAGGTATTATTTTTATTTGTAATAAATTGTGTGCTTTAACGAGATCTACAACTTTGTATAGTGAGATTTTGATTACCTCTTATAATTTACCATTTACACAAAATTCTCTAAGAATGAAGAGGACTTTAGCGGGTATTTTAAGAAAACTCAAGATACACACGTGTTATTTTAATCAAAACGGTACAACCATTACACAAACATTTTTGAATTTTTTCCCTGGAATCGTAGGGTGAGGATTTTCTTTAAACATTTCGTGTCGCATCCTTTTGAGGTATTGGTATTTAACAGACGTTTCGTTGTTGAGTTATACTGTTCACGCGCGCGCGAAACCTTTTTAGAAGGTGCTATCCTATTGTTGGATGCAATAAAATACTTTCTCTTACCTACTATAGGTTGGTGGCAGAGAAAGTTAATTAGTTGGCATATATATTGATATGTCAAATAAGGAGGAAATGTTATTTAATTTTAATCTAAAATGTATATTCAGTGCCTCAAAAATAAAGTAACCGAAGTAGCCCTTTTGTGTCAGTTTACACTGTTCTTGTCTAATGCCAGTGCAAACCTGGGAAGTGCTGCTCAATAAGAGCGATCCTCTCATGAACATCGTTGATAAACAAGAAATGTAGAATAGTGTAAACAGACACAAAAGGGTTACTTCGGCCATATATAAAACAGTTTATCACGTATCCTATTCTACTATCCTATACTAATATTTTAATGGAAACGCAACTACGGATAGTTGCCGGACGCCATTGCATGAAGTACTGTCAGTGAGAAATTTCCTAGTGATTGACACTTGTAGGGTGTGTCGTCTGCTGGCAGGGGCTCGTCGGTTGCTGACCAATCACAGTGTAAGCATACATAACCGTCAGAGACATCGTGTCATCGGCGTTGCAACATCTTCGGGTTCAGTGGGAATTTACGCGCTCATTATCGTGCATAGCTGATCTGATTGATTTCTTTCTGTGAAAAGTTCGGTTGTATGATTCAGCAACGATTTACATTTATAATCGTTACTAACTTTTAAATATCGCGGACATTGCTCTTGTTCACATTCTGGAACTACCTATCACGCTGTGATTTCAATGTCTTAAGGCCGTGATAAACGAGTTGAGGTAAGTTAGCGAAAATAGTGAAGTACTTTTACGTTTAGTGAAGTACAGGACCAATATTGAAAGGAATAGATAAGGTAAACAGTGAGAAATGGGGAAAATTAGTTCAACATACGAGAACTGTGATAGAAAATGCATGGAAAGAAGGCACTTTAGAGGAATTAATATCACATGTGATGCTGCAGACAGACAGCGAGTAAATATGGCAACAGTATATCGAGATAGCCCTGTATCAGCAGAAATATCAATCAGAAGGTAATTTCCCACTGACTTATATTTAGTTGGATTTGCCCCGTTGTTTTCTATCTCTCTTTTGAGGCAGGAAGGGATATTTCCACATGTGAAGTAAGGCTTTGTTGGGCCATCTTGTATTTTACTCAAAATGCTATCATAGTGATTCACCGGAAATTCAAGTTTTAAGATTACTACAGAGTTAAAAAGTAAAATAAACGTTATAAAGGCAATCCGTGATTGTATGCGTGTTTGAGAGAGAGACAGAGACAGGGAGGGAGAAAGTATATGTGAGGTGCGCGCGGTTTAGTGAACAGTAAGTTTCAAATAAATGCCAAACGTCATATTTAAGTGGGACAGTGATTAAGTATGGCAAGTGGGGTATCACAGTTAAAGACACAGAACGCTGTAATTAGCATCCAGAAAAGTTCATTTCAATAATATAAATTTCAATTGTGTATTTATGGCAGTTTGTTGGTACTCAATAGATGTTTTATTACTCATAAAATAATTTTGTGTAATACCTAGAACTTGTCCAAATTCTGGGACAGAGAGAGAGAGAGAGAGAAAGAGCAGATTTATATTTTTATTACTATTACTGTTTTTATAATTATTATTATTATTATTATTATTATTATTATTATTATTATTATTAATATTATTACAGGTACCCATTTCAGCATTAACAGTACCCCTAGCTCTGCCCACATTATTCCGATTATAGTTCCTTTTTCTGGTCTCCTACTCTGTATTTCTTCGTCTCTATAGCCCTCTCTACTTAGCCGTCATCTTTACCTCTCTTTTTCTCTTTCTCTATCTCTCTCCATTTTCTCTCATTTTGTACATTCTACCCCACAATCACTTTACTAGCCGGTGTTAAAACTACCTTTTTTCTAGAGTGTTGACAAAGTTACACTTTTTTAATATTCACCAAGTTCTCATTGTCTACGTCTAGAACATAGCTGCGAGATGAAATACTTAAAAGTGGCCTTACGCATTTGGAAATCGAACATAAGACCTCTCTAAACTCTCTAAAGGCAATACTTGTTAAACATTGCAACTGGAGTAACACACTCACTTGTAGTACTGCATTTGTTGTCGATTCAGAAACGCACTCACATTCGTGAACACCCTCGCTTATATGTCCGCTAGAATGTTCTGAAGGTGGGGAAGGGAAACTTCCAAATGATTCTAGTTACCTATCGATAGTGTTTCTACTATAGGCGCTGTAAGAGAGCGCTGCCGCGTCTGTTTATCTCTATCTCCGTTAGACACACATCAAACTCTCGATAGTTTTAGGCCATAGCCACTGCTGCGTTACAGAATGATAAAGAGGAATAAAGGTGAGGTGAGAAAGCCTAATTTTGCTTTTGCACTAGCTGTTTGAGCACTCTAGAAATATTTATTGAGAATAGTAATTGTCGTGTATGCATATGTGTATGTAAGTATTGGCTGATATTTTGTAGTACTTAGAAATAGTAAAAGACGGGCGTGGTATTCGTGGTAACGTGCGCGACTGGAACTTTGCTTCTTGGCCTTCGGTTGGTTACTGGTGTATAGGGATCACCCCCTTGGAAGGGCTTTGAACGCTCCTGAGGGGCGCGACTCCCTGGTCAGGCTGTCCGACGATCGGTTCTGATAGCTCTAGGGACCCTGGGATTGCTCTGCCGTCACTCCTAGTTCCGGCCACCTAGTGTCTCTTTAACTCATTCCCCCTCACGGTGTTATCCATTCGAGGGGTATAGATACAATATCCTCACTAGATCGGTACCGAGTCCCTTCCTAAAGCACCCTATGCCTAACGCTATACAGGAGTCTCATGCAACTGGAATAGAACACAGCACAAAGGCCGAAACACACAGCACGTTAGCAAGAACGGGAACTCTAATGGTTCCAATATGCCAGCAATCCCTTACTTTTTACTTTCTCTGACATACTATGTAACTAGTGTATAGAGAAGGTATTGCATTCCACCAGAAATACAAGTTTTAGAATCCCCTATATCCAAAAAAAGAACTTTTGGAAAAAGGTCCGTGTGTGTGTCCGTGTGCCTGTGAACCCGTTAACTCAAAAACGAAAAATCGATAAAATACCAAACTTAGTATTTGAGTTTAGTATCTATCAGGGCTGCCACGCGAAGATTTTGAGAAAAATTCCCCCTCCCAAACTACCCTTATATGGAAAAGGTTTCGAAAATTTTGATTTTCTATGAAATGGCTCTAATAATTTTTATTAAAATGTCGTATATTAAAATATTTATATGGCAAATAAAATATATATTGAATTTTTTAGCAATAGCCTCTGATTAATCTGGATGAATTTTTCTGAACTCTGTGTAACTGGTAAACCTTAAGAGATAGGCAAAAACTTATCACGTAAAAAATATAGATCACGTTAAAACACACGGTTTATGTCATATTCGTTTTTTCGTGGAATTGATCATTTCGAAGATATACCTTGTTATTTGTTTCAAATTTAAAATAGTCCTGCCCCTGCATAGAAACGGATTTCAACCACATAGCAACCAGGTTTTAGAAGACTTGACTATCGTTTTAGCCTAGCGTATTCTCTTGTTTTCCTTCTACTTACAAGGAAGCAAGAAATTAAGTCAATTTCTGATAATGTCTATCTCGATTATCATAAAGTAGAAGAAGAATAAGCTTATTAACAATAATTTGTTACAGAGATATAGAGAAAGATATGTGAATTGAACACATCTTAGCTACCTACAATAACGTCACTTGCATTCGGGAGGACGTGGGTTCCATTCCCTTGACTGGCCTTCCTAATCTATTGGTTTTATCTTGGGTTTCTCTGGGTTCAGGTGAATACTTGGGAGTAATTTTCCTGTCTTTCTTTTCTATTCCCATCACTTCCTTACCAATATTTTCAGAGTTAGAGAATCAGACGACGGTGGTCGCCGGGTTACAGCTGGATGTAGGCTTCCTCATTCTAGAGTTTTTTCCTGGTTTCGTCGCGCTACAGATCTATCAAGACCCGCCTTTCAGTGCTTTCGAAAAGCTCCTGGTGGCTTGGGGCTTGTGGGTTTGGCCCGAGCAGTCGGAGGCGTTCAATCTGGAACCGTTAGGGACAACATCCAAGCGCCCGTTGTCATCCGGATCTAGTCGGCCTTCGGCTCCCTCCCTGGGGTCAGTTAAGTCACAAAAGCACTCAAACGCCTACATGTGGTACTCTGTACTAGTGGCTGGAGACTAGCGGTCCAACAAGCTAATATAGAAAGCTTTCCATCGTAAATTCCACCGTTCTGCCGCAACACAACAACCGCCGTTGCCTGGTCCTCCAAACTTAAACAGAAAAGGAAATGATAGGACAAGAGTGTTAGAACTTGAATCATCCTACTATTCACTTGCTGACCTGAGGAAAACAATGGACATTGTTTACTCCTTTAAGTATACGTCTTACCTAATAAGGTAAGAGTAGTATGATATATAATTAAGAATTTATTAATGTTTTAACACATATGTACAATGTACATAACAGGTAGAGAAGGTATTGTATTCCATCCAAAAATTTGATATCGAAATTTCGTCTTAAGTACATGTTTTGAAGTCCGCGATTCCATAAAAAGCATTTTTAGAGAAAGGCCTATATATGTTTTCCTTCTGTCTGTGTGTATGTGTCTGTGGGTAGCATTACTCGAAAATGAAAAGTCCGTTTAATACCAAATGCCAAGTTTGATATCTCTTAAGGTAATTTTCAAGATAATCTTCCAACCAAAATTACCCTTTGCATGAAAAAGTTTTCAATTTTTGATTTTCTCAAACATAGCTCTAACGGTTTTGATTAAAATAGCTTAAATTAAACTATTTAAATAGCAAATAAAACGTACATATTAAAATTTTCTCAATAGCATATGCAGTCCTCTTCATTCTGGCGGGTTTTGTATATCTGGTGACAGGCAAAAAACTACCACACAAAAATGTAGATCTCATTAAAACACATAATTTTGTCATATACAGTTATTCTTAGAGCTAACCATTTCAGAGCTATTTCCTATTATTGCTTCCAGTTTTAAAATACTTGTACTTTTCTCAAACAGGAAGTCGTTTGTTCCTTTTGTTTTATTCCTGGTCATGCAAAGAATGGCAAATTTCAATGCTAATCACATAGCAAAGTTTTTAAAGCAGTTGGCTTGATCTTTAATCTCGTGTATTCCCTTATTTCTCATCAATTAAAAGGAACTAAGCATTAAGGTCATACTGCTAGTGTTTATCTCGATTAGCATAAAGTAGATGGAATAATACTGTTTTGCTACAAGTTTTCTGGCATAAGTGGTAGAGAAACTCGCGTAAATGGAAAATAATCAGATTTTTATTTTTGGACGTTAATATTTTAACTAATATTGATTTTTACTTTCTCTATACGTACTACATACATAATGTATAGAGAAGGTATTGCACTCCACCCAAAAATTCGATACTGAGAATTCACCGGAAATTTATGTTTTAGGGTCCTCTCTATCCAAAATAAGTATTTTCAGAAAAAGGTACGTGTGTGTGTGTCCGTGTGCCTGTGAACACAATAACTCAAAAACGAAAAATCAGTAAAATACCAAACTTGGTATTTAAGATTAGTATCTTCCAGGGATACGACACGAAGATTTTGAGAAAAATCCCCCCACTCCAAACTACTCTTTCCATGGAACCTTTTCTCAAAAATTGCTCTATCAATTTTGATTAAAATATCATATATTACCTGACAAACAAAATGTATATCTTGAATTTTCAGGGAATAGCCTCTGAAGAGTAGTTTATTCGGGATGAATTTTATGGAATTTTGAATAACTGCTAAACCGTAAGAGATGGACAAACACTTACTACACAAAGAATGTAGAGCACCTTAAAACACACACTTTGTTATACCCATTTTTTTCGTGGAGTTCATCGTTTTTGAAGCATTCCTTTTTTTTTTTTTTTTTTGCTATGAAAAACTTATACTTTTCTCATACAGGAATTTGTCAACTTCTGTCCATACAAAGAAACTTCAGTGACATAGCAAGGAGCTTTTGATTATAATAGTAATAAAACTATTTCTGCTAATTTTTTTCTGATTAGCATGAAGGAAACAGAAGTATAAGCTTTTTAAAAACAATTTGTTGCAGAGATGTAGAGAAAGTCATGTAAATGGTTCACACTATATTTTTTGTTATTGTAAGGTTGTATATAAGAGTGCCATTCCCGGCCAAAATCAAATCTAATGTGTCACACGTTATTGCTGATGTATCTCGATCGGTATAAATCCTTAAACCTGATTTTATATGAATAATATGACCGAATACGATTATATTGCACAGACCTGTAGAGTTGATTAAATTTTTCCTAATCTTGTTTTCCTGGTATGTTAAACCCTCGCTCTTCTTCGCGATTCTTTTTGCCCGAAAGCGCTTAATGTGATTTTGGTTTAATGCCTCAGTAGTCATAGAAATATCTGCACTGTGAAAGTGAATCTGGAATTTAAATATACGAGGCGGCACATCAGATACAAACTCCCCGAGTTCTAAAAACGGTTGCGATTACTCCACAAATATTCAATTTAGTGATGCTATTAATTACTGAAACCTCCCCAAGAGCTTCGGGGATACGACCGGTTTCCCATAAATCCAAATGACTACCGCTATGGTGTAGGTTCTTTATCAGAAATAGTTTATCACGTTGACTAGCACAATTTTCATACTTCTCTTAAAATATGCCTTTTACTGTTTCATGAGAAATGGAGGCTTTACCATATTACACCCTCAGTGTCAAAAACACCTTTCCCACCTGTAATAGCGTGTCTGCTTCACACTCAAGAGGTCCCGTGTCTGAATCCCGGTTAGATTAGAAAACTCCTATAAGGTTTTTCTTTGGGTTTTCCGTTCCTCATTTTGACACGACAAATGTCCATGTCTATGGATCCAAAGCATTATTTGAGCATCATTTCACTCATTTTAACACCCGTCGTCCATTATAAATTTCCAGGTTAAAAAAAAAGAAACAAACAAACAAAACACAGCAAAACATATTATCTGTTACATTCACATAACTTGCTCTACCTTTTCGAAGGTTTACTTTTTCTCCTTCATGCTAATCGAGATAATCATCAGGAGAAATGATCTAATTACTTATTTCCTAGTGGTTCGAAAGGGATAAGATAATACATTAGGCTAAAGCGATAGTTAAGTCCTTTAAACGCTGGTCGCTATGTTATAACTTGAAATTTTGCATTGTTAGGAGCAGAAAAAAAGAAAGAAGCAAAACCTTCTTTACCTGACCGATAAGAAATTTTTCCCACAAACACTTATTATTCTATATACTTCATGTTAATCTATATAAATATTATCAAAATGGGTCTTATTAATTAGTTCTCAGTAGGTATAAAATAAATAAGAGTGTACATTAGGCTGACACTAAAGTCAAAATGTTTATGTTGATCAATACGTGATCATACTAAAATTAGGTTCTCTTTGCATCCCTAAGAGTATAAAAGAAACAAAATAAAAATGAATGGCGAATTTCAAGGAGAGAAAAGTATAAGTATTGGATATATAATGTTTGACCAATAACAAAGACTGTTGTGAAAATTCTTAATGTCACAACCATGAATATTGCATAAATGTTGTGTCTAAGGAGAATTATATTTTCATGTAGAAAGTATTTTTATATCTCTTATGGATTATCAGCTATTCAAAATTCATCAGAGCGAAGAGGTATTTAGAGGTTATAATCTAAAAATGTAAGATATACATGGTCATAAAAATATCTTTAATATTTAGTATTTTAATCAAAATCTTTGGGACCATTTTTACTAAAATCAAAACTTTCGAAACATTCTCCAAGTAAAGGTTAGTTGGGATGCGGCATATTCTTGAAATGTTTGTGTCACATCCTTGCAAGGTACTGAACTTAAAAGCCAAGTCTAAGTCTTGTTTTTTAGCTATGATGTTCAAACAGACACACACATGTGCAGGAGCACCTTTTTCTAAAAATGCTTAAATTTGGATTCGGGGGATATCGAAAATCATAGGTATCGAAGTTTTTGGTGGAATATAATACCTTCTCTATGTACTATGCACATTGTAATTACATGATAGAGAAAGTAAAAAAAAAATAAAGCGAAAGTGCACAAACAAACTGTAGCAATATAAATATTTCGAAAGTCTGGACAGCTGTTATGATAAAGATAAATGGAGAAGTTTATAAGGATTTATTACAATATATAGTGCTCATATAATATGTTTAGTAAGTTAAACTAACATCCACGAAGTCAACAATGCATTAGCCAATGTTGGAGGTTAATTGATCATCTATTTTAAACCTACATATCGTAAATTCTAGACAAATCTTGTCCTCTTGCTTCGTGATTTGAGTACCCATAGATAATTACAAAATATATATAATATATAACTGTATATAATGGTTGATAATATAGAGAGATCTTCTAAGAAAAATATAAATGCATCTATAATGCAGTTTATTGTAGAAGTATGACTAATCAGTCTTTTGATTCATAAACAAAATGAAAAAACGTTTCAGCTGCACACTAGTTTATGATTCACAGCTGTTGAAAGGTTCGTATATAACGCGATAATCCCTAAGCTGCCGTTAATCTCTACGTATGTGAAACGTGTTTTCGAAATGTAAAATGATGTGTGTATGTGTCGACATCTGTGTGAGTGGAAACAAAAAAATGTTCGACAGGGTTATTAAGCTCTCGCCTCTTCCTCCAAAGCCCTTACCGCTTTCAAGTTTAGTGATGACAATATGGAATTTCTCTCTCACTTAGGACTATAATGTTCACGCTTTCTAATGAAAGCATTTGAAAGTGTAAATTATGTTCTCTTTTTACTTTCTCTTCACGTACTATGTACATAGTGTATAGACAAGGTATTGGCTTTCACCCAAAAATTCGATTCCCAGATTTCACCGGAAATAGACGTTTTAGGGTCCTAAGTAACCAACAAAAGTATTCTCGGAAAAATATATGTGTGTATCTGTGAACACGATAACTGAAAAACGAAATACTAAACTTGATATTTAAGTTTAGTATTTTCCAGGGATGTCACACAAAAATTTTGAGAAAAATTCCCAACCTACCCCTCACGTTGAAAAAAATTAGAAAATTTTGATTTCTAAAAAATGCCACTCACAATTATGATTAAAATACAGTATGTTAAAGGTATTTACATAGCAAATAAGATGTATATTTTGACTTTTCTGGGAATAGCCTCTAAAGACCTCTTTATTCTGAATAAATTTTACTGAATTTTGCGTAACTGTCAAACCGTAAGATATAGACAAAAACTTACTACACAAAAAAGATAGATCACGTTAAAACACAAAATTTATATCATTTACATTTTTTACGCTGAATTGACCATTTTGATGTGTTCCTTGTTAATTGTTTCAGATTTAAAATACTTTAACTTTTACACACTGAAAGTTGTAAACTCCTGGCTCTGTATAGTAACGAATTTCATCCACATGACAACCAGCTTTTAAATGATTTGACTATCGTTTTAGACTAGAGTATTCCCTTACTTTCCTTCTACTTACAAGGAAGTAATAAGACAATGTTTATCTCGATTATCATAAAGTAGAGATAAGCATGTTCTTTTTAACAATACATTTTAGAGCTATGTAGAGAAAGTCATTTGAATGGACACATAAGATTTTTTTTTTTGGATACAGGGGACCCTAAAACGTGTACTTTCGGTGAAATCTCGGTATCGAATTTTTGGATAGAATGCAATACTTTCTCTATACACTATGTACGTACATAGTACGTGTAGAGGAAGTAAAAGTCTGATGTATTCCATTTACATAACTTTTTCTACATCTCTGTAACAAATTATTGTTGGAGAGCTCATTGTTCTATATACTTCATATTAATCGAAATAAATTAGCAGAAATGCTTTCTTGTAAGATGGGAAACAAGGGAATATACTAGGCTAAAAGGATAGTCAAACATTTTAAAAACTAGTGGATGTAATCCATTTCTTTGCATTGCCAGGAACTGACGAATTCCCGTATGTGAAAAGTTTACAATTATTTTAAAACTGAATCCAAAATATGGAGGATCTCAAAAATGGTCAACTCCACGAAAAGCTGTGTATGACATAAATTGTGTGTTTCAATAAGATCTACATATTTTGTGTAGTAAGCTTTTGTTTATCTCTTACGGTTTACTAGTAAAGCCATATCCAGGAAAATTCTCAAGAATAAAGAAGTCTTCAGGTACTATTCCATTAAAATTCAAGATACACATTTTCTATACCGTATTTTGATCAAAATCGTTAGAGCCATTTTTGAGAAATCAAAATTTTTGAAAATTTTTCCATGTAAAGGGTAGTTTGGGGTGGAGGGATTTTCACCAAAATCTTCGTGTCTCATCCCAAGTTTGCTATTTTTGCGACTTTTCGTTTTTGAGTTATCGTGTTCACAGACACACGAACACACTGACACTCGAACCTTTTTCTAAATGTTTTTTTATACGGAGGACACTAAAACGTCTATTTTCGGTAAAATCTCCGAATCGACTTTTGGGGGGAATGTAATACCTTCTCTATACACTATGTACATAGTACGTGTAGAGAAAGTAAAAAGTTGTGTGCACCTTTTCTTGGGCGCTCGGCTCCCTAGATTTCGTTCGGTAAGTTTCGTAGAATTTCGGAAGCAGGGTAAAGCTACAACATTGAAATAATGATACACCCTGATATATGATGTTTTCAATATTAATGTTTCATTGTCTGTAGATCTCAGAGTTCACACACGTGCACGTGCGCTCTGTTGTATTTAATCATTCAGCTAGTTTGCGGTAAACTAGATAACCTATTCACTATAAGGCTGTGAACTTCAAAGAAAGAAACTGTCTTTGCTTGATAACAATGTCTAAAAACACTGCCTCGCTTCTCCCTCACCCCGGACCATTGTTCCCCGTAAAACTAGCGCCCAAGAAAAGTCGCGTGAATAGTAAGTGTGTGTTTGTGCTTGAGAACTGACAACGGAAAATTAATGCCTGGAAGGGTTTTTTTTTTCTTCTTTTCAGTATTCTCATAAACAAATTTAAGTAAGCCCACCTATATAGTGTGAGCAGCAACATGTCTGCATTCAAGAGGTCTCGAATTCGATTCTCGGTTAGGGAGAGATACTCGTTTAAGATTTGTTTTCGAGCTTTTCTCTTATCCAGAAGATAAATGTTGACTAACTTTAAGATCCATAGACACTGGACTCATTTGAGCATTATTTCACAGATTTCATCATCGTCCGATGACATATGAGGTTAAAAGACATCCGTTACACCAAAACAAATTAAAAATAGTAAAAAAATCAGGAATAATGAAGTAGTGAGCATATTTAAGAGACTTAAGGTTGTATATCGGAGTACTACTTAGCTGTCTTAAACTTCATTTAAAAACATCCTTAGTGATCGAGCATTATTCTACATTAATGTATGCAAAATAGCACAGTGTGTCTATGTGTGCAAGTGCCCGCCCGCAAGTGTGTGTATTTTTGCGAGTGCGAGCGCCTCTCTACCAAAAGCAATGTTTAGAAACGAAAAATTGGACAAATAGTAAACCTGATTAAATGCATAGAAAAAGTAATCCACAGTTTTTATTTTCCCCAAAAGTGACTCTGACGATATTTAGATTGGAATAAATATTGGAGTGAATGAATGTTTTTATAATGGATGAAGCATATGCGTGTCATTGTCATTTAAGCTTGTTATTAAGTTGTTTCTCGGTATAGAAAGAGCGTGGAAATATAAGGCCACTATATAGGTAGTGGCCCGCTTTAAACATTTATCGACTCGGGTTCCTGTATCCCCTTATACCTACAACAAAATGTGTAATGAAACCTTTTCTGCAATGTGGATTAACAAAACGAAAAGAAAAAAAAAAAGAGATAAAAATGAGCTTTCAGATGAATGTTTATAAAAAGCAAATGACTGTGAGTAGAAAAATGTAACATTTTTACCATTTTATTTGTGACAATAGAGGGTTATGTAATGGTGGATAGTAAGTTTACTGTAGATGAAGCTCAATTAATAAAAGGCAAGAAGAATAAAAGAAGTAAACAAATATAGAAATGTAAGAGCTTTATCAGATCATTTGCGCTTCTGATGTAGGAAGAACTCAACATAATATACATCAGTTTCTGGATACTGTAGCTATTCTAGCCTTATGATCTAGCTTACGTCTCAAGTTACTTGCATTATATTCATTTGATGAAATAATCAGGCACTTCAAAAACTAAAATTTTAATTCTAATTCTCTTGTGAGGTTTAACAGATATTATAAGTTTTACATAATTTACATTAAAATGCTATCATAAAAGATATGATGTGCTACATTCACGTAATTTTCTCTTCTTATGCTGCAATAAATTAATCTTCAAAAACTTATTATTTTATACTGTCATCAAGATAAACATCATTTGAAATATTTCACTACTATTATGTCGTTGTATTAGACATCAAGGAAATGCAATAAGCTAAAGCGATTGTCAAAAAATTGAAAATCTGATCGCTATGTGATAGTTGCGAAATACCTTTTACTTTGCTTGACCAAGAAACCAACGTTTAACGACTTCCCATTTGAAAAAAAAAATGGAGTTATTGAAAATCTGAAATCAATATCAAGGAATATTTCAAACTTTTAACTCGACTAAAATTGCATTTTACATATATTTTGTGTTTTAAAGATGTCTATTCATATAAGCAAAATAAATTTAGAGTGAAGAGGCTTTAGTTGTTGTTCAGTTTAAGATACACATTTTTATCAGCGATGAAAATATCTTAGACATGTAGTATTTAGTAATAATCATTAGAGCCATTTTTAGAGAGTCAGCATTTTCTGTAAGTTTGTGGTAGACGGATGTTCTTGAAAATCTTCTTGTCACATTCTCGAAAAATCTGAACTTAAGTACCAAGAATAGTATTTAATGGATTTTTCGTTTTACATTTATGATGTTCACACAAGTACATATGCAAATACTCACGCGGACCTTTTTCTAAAAATGCATTGTTGGTTTTTGGATTCAGGGAAACTTAGACATACATTTCCGGTGAAATCTCGCCATTGAGTTGTATGGAATAAAATACCTTCCCTACCTTCTATGTGCATCGTACGTGCATGGTAGAGATATATAAGAAATACCTTTAAGTCTGCAATAATAACTAGATAAGCATGTCTGTTTAATGCTGAGGATACACCATCGTTTTATAGTGGAAATAATCCTGCGTTCAAAATGGAACCTTGTGGAACAACATAATTTACTTCATATTCAATCTTATTTCTTTGCTAGACGTTTTGTAGTTATTATGCATTGCTTGTAGTGGTGATGCCTTGCTTTAAACTGAATATATGTATACAAAAGCTCATTAATAGACTCGTTTTGGATTTTGAAGCGCACAAAGTTACGAACGTACAGAGCAGGCAGCGGTATAGATAGAAGGTAGTGCGGAATGGTTTGTTGCGTAAACATGCACACGAATAATCTGTTCCAAATGTAGCTCATTACATGTATTGACATTATATGCTTCGTTCTAATTCATAAAGTAATACAATAAAGCAATTACTTCATACTATGATTAGTAAATAAACAACCCTATGCTTTTACTAATAAAAGTATAAGGCTTTGATACAAAAAATCTGATGTGTTCCATTCACATGACTTTCTCTACATCTCTGCAGCAAATTATTAGTAAAAAGCTTGAGCTCCTATTTACTTCATGCTAATTGAGAAAATATTAGCAGAAATACTTTGCTTCCTTGTAAATGGAAGCAGAACAAGGGAGTACCATATGTTAAAGTGACATTCAAAAGCTGTTTGCTATGTGACTGAAGTTCCGTTATTTGTATGGACAGGAACTGACAAATTCCTGTACAGGAAAATTGTAAGTTTTTAAAATCTGAAACTAAAACAAGCAATATCTTTAAAACGATCAAAGAAAATATATATAACATAAATTGTATGTTTTAATGTGCTCTACATTTTCCGTGTGGTAAGTTTTTGTTATATCTTACAGTTTAGCAATTGTGCAAAATTCCGTAAAATTCATCCAGAGTAAATTCATTCATCTTGGCGTCCCATTCTTGGAAGATACCAAACCTAAATACCAAGTTTGGTTTTAATCGGTCTTTTTGTTTTTGAGCTATGCTGCCCTCATACACACAGACACACAAACACACGGACATGTTTCTAAAAATACTCTTTTTTGGAATCAGAGGTCTCAAACATGTATTTCCGGTGAAATCTCGGTGTCGAATTTTTGGGTACATTGCAATACCGTCTATACAAGATGTACATAGTACGTGTAGAGAAAGTAAAAATCAGGATAATAATGTGCAGAGCTTTGTAAAGACAATGAACATAAGCCAACCAAAATCACTCAGGATTCGTGCCAGTAAATCACAAGATAGTTCTTTACTGTATCGAAAGAAAAAGCTCTCCTCTTGTCACTCAAAATTTGTTTGAATCATCCACAAGTTTATTTAGTGTCGAAAGCCTACCATTTCGTATTTGCAAAGCTTTTCAATCTGCGCTCTCTTTCAGTGTTCCCTGGCTTATCCGCTAGCAGGACCTGAACGAGGCCAGGCAGTGAATAATGCTAAATAGTGCAACACGTTTTGAAACAAAATGGACCACGCCTTCTCCATCATGTCATAATTATTCTCTGTGTGCACCGAACCTCAATGCGGCATTTTGTTACCCCGGTGCGATTTAGTGTTGATGCTGTTTAGGATTAGTGGCATAGCAGTGTTGCAAACCTAGGTGACCGAGGAGGCAGTCCCTAGCCTGCATGCTATCCTCATTAGTAGAGAGCAGACGAGGTATCGTTTGAGGAATGCAATTTAACAACCTCACGGGGGATTGATGGCGTCAGAAACAGAGACTTTAGTCAGTACACTCACTGCCCAATAATGAGGCGCGGTAGCAGTGCTATTCTTCCCGTTTTTGTGTTTAATCCCAAATTATTGATAGGATATTTCTCGAAATCACCAAGATGTGACACTCGCAAATGCAGTCATTTGTAGTGGAATTTGGCCCGTAGTTATGCCCTTATGGTGATATGGAGACAACCTTTTTTTCAATACAAACCACAAGTTTGTGCATATAAATTAATATATACATTAAACTGTATTACTGCAATACCATAGGTTACATGGATTATAAATAAACATATAAATGACACTTCCATGTTTAGGTGTAAATGTTTAATATAAAGTGCTATTCTGAAATATTTAATTCTGCACATGTTTCTGTTTGTGGAGCATATGATGCTTTTGTCTACATGTAAAGGTGAAGTAAACTTCAATTTCACGTACCACAAATGCGCTCTTTACATCAAACCATCAGTTCAGCTTTAAAGCAGTTATTCCCTGATGTTACCATTTTCTACTCATTATGTTCTCTGGTCATTTAATCATATGTTAACAGTGTAAGATTTGTCCCAAACAGGCTCTTCTGCCTTATTTTGAGAAGATAGGGTGGAGTGGCCTAAAGGATATTGAACTTTTATTTCTCAATATAATACTGCAGTGAAGAACTGAAGACTTAATTGCACTTTTAAATGTTCCTGTGGCGCTATGGTCATTAATGAGCCCTGTCTAGCGGTATTACACCCATTGTGACGGCAGAGCGATAGCACAAGCCAACAAAATAAAACTTTTCAAAAACTTGTGTAAATTTCGTGGTGATTCTTATAGTTTTGATGTCATTAATTTCAGATTTGACTTCAATTCTTTTATATCACCCACAGTTTCGTCACAATGGAACTTCATTATAAACCAGAAAATTATCAGAACATATTCTTGTAATGAAAAATAAATTAATTTTGCAATATGTACAGAGCTTTTACCTAAGTCTAAAAAAGAAAATATCTCTAGCACATAGTCTATGTATCCATTTTCTTATATTTCATTTCTGTCTGCTCCTTAAAGATTCTGTGAGGTATAACTTGTTTTTTTCCTATGAGTCGCTTGCTGAACTTCTCGATGAAGTGACCAGCAGTAGTCTCCCATCGTACTGGAATACATTCTTCTCATCATTTTGATGTCTTGATGAAACCTCTCACCTTGCTCCTCACTCACATACTCAAATTATCTGGGAAGAAATCAAGGTCACTGTTCAAAAAGTGAATCTTCAGGCTCACAAGAACTTATCCAACATGCTAGCTACAATGGAAATGTATTGTAGGCTCCTTTTTTGCCCAAGAACCTACCAACCTACCTGAATGATACCCAAGCCTTCCCCTCATTGTCTTTTCATTTGAATTACTTTCTCTACACGTACTATGTATCTATATAGTGTATAGACAACTTATTGTATTTCTCCCAAAACTTCGGTATCGAAATTTCTTGAGAAACTGTTATCCCCCCCCCAAAAAAAAACATCTTTAGAGAAAAGTTCCGTGTGTGTGTCCGATAACTCAAAAACAAAAAGTGGGTAAAGTGACAAACTTAGTATTTAAGTTTAGTATCTTCCAGGGATGCGCCATAAAGATCTTGAGAAAAATTCTCCTACCCCAAACTACGTTTTACATGGAAAAATATTAGATTATTTTTTCTCAAACGATTTTGATTAAAATACCGTATATTAAATACATTTACACAACAAATAAAATGCATATCTTGAATTTTCTGGGAATAACCTCTAAAGACCTGTTTATTCTGAATGAATTTTTATGGATTTTGCAGAACTACTAAACCATAAGAAATAAACAAAGATTTACTCTCAAAATATGTTGATCTCATAGAAACACACAGTTTATGTCATATACATTGTTTTCGTGCAGTTGGCTATTTTTAAGATATTCCTTGTTATTGGTTTCAGTTTTAAAATGCTTAAAACTTTTCACATATGTGTTTGTCCACTTCGGGCAATGCAAAAAAATGAATTTCATCCAGATGGCAATCAGCGTTTAGAAGATTTGCCTATCGTTTTATCCTAGTGTATCCCATTATTTCATTTCCACTTTCAAGGAAGCATTTCTGCTAACGTTTATCTAGATTAGCATAAAGAGGTTAGAAGGTTACGCTTTTTAATAATAATTTGTGACAGAGATGTAGGGAAAGTCATGTGATTGGAGCACAGATATTTCGAAATTGGAATCCAGCATCATTTCTCGGATACCAGGTCCTTCTTTTGATGTTGCTTCTAATAAGTGAGGAAACTTCTCGCAGATATACTTGAAACATTGGCAATCTTTGGGTAAGGCTTTCACAGACTCTTATTAGCCCTAATTTTATGTGTAGAGATGGTAGCAACATGTTTTCCGGATCCACGAGGTTCTTGTGCAAAATTTTCTTTTCTCCAGGCTTCAAAATTTTTCTTGCAAAGAGTAATCCCATTGTCTACCTATACTAAGACCTATGCAACCAGCATCAACTGAACTTTAACCTATTTTACCTATTTCAATAGGGTATAAAATACCTTCGAAATTGCTAAAATGTTAACTTTCTGAAATATTTAATTGTGAATTGTAAATAAAATAATGGGTGATACAGTTTTTACTTTCTCTATACCTACTATGTGCATAGTATATAGAGAAGGTATGGTATTGCACCCAAAAGTCGATACCGAAATTTCACTGGAAATACATGTTTTGAGACCTTCTGAATACTAAAAAAGCACTTTTAGAAAAATGTTCTTTGTGTGTGTCTGTATTGTCTGTGTGTAAGTGTAGGTGTGTGTGTGTCTTTGGGTAGCATTGGTATTTAAGGTTGGTATCTTCCAAGGATGCGACACGACGATTTTCAAGATAATCCCCCCACTCCCAAGTACCCTTTACATGGAAACAAATTCGAACATTTTAATTTTTTTGGAAAATGACAGTAACGATTTTGATTAAATTTATCGTACACGAAAGATATTGTTATGACAAGCGAGATGTATATGTTGAATTTTTTGGGAGTAGCCTCTGAAGACTGCTTTATTCTAGACGAATTTTAAGCAATTATGCATAACTCTTAACCGTAAGAGATGGACAAAAGCTTACCACACAAAAATGTAAAACATATTAAAACACACAATTTATGTTGTATACATTTTTTTTCGTGGAGTGGATCGTTTTTGAGATATTCCTTGTTTATGGTTTCAGCTTTAAAACACTTATACTTTTATCATACATGAATTTGGCAACTCCTGTCCATACAAACAAAGGAACTTCAGTCACAGCTTTTGACTGTCACTTTAACTTATAATACGACCTTATTTCAAGGAAGCAAGTAATAAGACATTTGTGCTAATTGTTTCTCCATTAGTATGAAGCAAATAGAAGTATAAGCTCTATAATAATGCTTTTTTCAGAGATATAGAGAAAGTCATGTGAATGGAACACATCAGATTTTTATTCGGATTCAACACACTAAACGCATTAATAATAAGGCAAATTCATTAAAAATGTGATTTCATCATTGTGCTGTGAATCCACTTGCTACGTGGAGGAGATGTGTTCAGCATCACACATCCCCCAGACTTCTCGAAACCGGCATGGCTACCTTCTTCAGCTTCTCTCTTTCCTCACGATACTGAATAGGCACCAGTCCTATACCCAGGACTTTATGGCTGGTGGATTCGGGCGTATTACATGGCCAGGAACTAAAGCTCAGCCCATTGCGCCACGACAATGGCACGACAGTTCTTAATGAGGAGACAGTAACTATATGATAATATGAATTACCTAGATGTTCTAAGACTTAGCTGAAGTTGGAAAAATATTAAAACTCTTATACAAAAATGTCATGTGTTCCATTCACATAACTTTCTTCAGATCTCTGCAATAAATTATTGTTAAAAAGCTTTACTTCATACTAACCGAGAAATAAATACCAGAAATGGTATTCTTACTGACCACCTTGTAAGTAGAAGCGAAATAAGGGAAACCATAGGTTAAAGTGATAGTCAAAAGCTGGTTGCTATGTGACTGAAGCTCCTTTGTTTGTATGGACAGAAGTTGACAAATTCCTGTACGAGAAAAGTAAGGCTTTTAAAGGAAGATCTCAATCAACTCCACGAAAAGAATGTATATAATATAAATTGTGTGTTTTAACGTGCTCTTCATTTTTTGTGGGGTAACTTTATGTCTATCTATTACGGTTTAGCAGTTATGCAAAATTCCGTAAAGTTCATCCGAAATAAAGTAGTTTCAGATATTATTCCCAGAAAATTCAAGATATATACTTTATTTGTCTGGTAAACATCTTTAATATACGATATTTTAATCAAAATCGTTAGAGATATTTTTGAGAAAATCAAAATTTTCCAAAAAAGTACCATGTAAAGGGTAGTTTGGGGTAAGGGGATTTGTCTCAAAATCTTCGTGTCGCATCCATGGAAGATACTAAACTTAAGTACCAAGTTTGGTATTTTACCGACTTTTCGTTTTTGAGCTATCGTATTCACAGACACACTGACACACGGACACACGCATGGAGCTTTTTCTGAAAATGCTTTTTTAAATACAAGGGGCCATTTAACGTACATTTCCGCTGAAATCTTGGTTCGAATTTTTGGGTGGAGTGCAATACCTTCTCTATACACTATGTACATAATACGTGTAGAGAAAGTAAGAATTAAATATTAAAATGGTTCGTATTTTCCTATGTAAGGAAGGTACCGAAACAAAAACAAAACAAAAAGATCAAAAAAACACAAATATTGTCTTACAATTAAAATTTGTTAAGATTGTTCAACTATATTACGCCGCTTATGTTTCTTCGTCGTAAAATATCTCAGACACTAATATATTAATTACATTTTCATTATATATCAATGCATGTATCATGATATTTGCGTAACTTTACAAGGTATGATTACAAGTATATTCCCTTCCTAAAAATCTGATGTGTTCTATTCACATAAATGTCTCCATGAACTAACGATATGAAAAATTATTCCTTTATCTACACCGAGGTAATCGGGATAAACATTAGCATAAATAGATGTATTAGTTCCTTCTAATTATAGGTAAAAGGAAAATACTATAGTGAAATCTTCTTAAAAGTCAGACGCTAGTGAAATTATTCAAATGTGCTTTGCATTACAAGGCCAGTAATAAAACAAAAGAGAGGTGGAACAAAAGATAGCCTGCTGCTTGAGAACAGTAGCTAAAAATTGAAACAATTATAAGGTATAGCTCGGAAAAGGCAAGTCTACAAAACTATTTGTGACATAAATCTACATTTTTAGTAGTAAGTTTTTGTCTATCTCTTACGGGTAACAGGCATACAAGTTTCATTCGGAATGAAGAAGTCTTTAGGGTTTATTGCCAGAGAATTCCAAATATATATTTCGTTTTTCATGAAAATATCTTAAATATATGTCATTTTAATCAAACTCTTTAGAGTCATTTTTGAGAAAATAAAAATTTTCTAAAAATGTTCCACGTTCGTGTTGCATCCTTAGATACGATATTTGGTATTTAACCGACTTCTCGATTTTGAGTTATGCTGCCCGCACCTACACACAGATACAGACATATACAGGAATATTTTTATAAAAATGTTTTTTGTTCGGATTCAGGGGGCCTGAAAACATACTTCCGAGTGAAATTTCGGTATCGAATTTTGGGTGGAATATCTTCTCAACCTACATTGTTTATACGTGCTAGAGAAAGTAGCTAGAAACTCATAGTATTTTTTTTTTTTAAGTTTCCATTTTGGTTCAATAAGTTGTCTTTATATAGAAGGATCGATACTAATGTTATTTCGATTTCTTTCTGCGCCCGCATTTCTACTCTATTCATAATGTGTATAACAGTCAACTAGTCCTGGAATTAAAGTTAGTGTAATTATTCATTTGTACGTGAAGTATATTGAAATGTAATTTTTATCTTGTTTTCTTTTAACTTAAACCACTCAAAGAAGTATATGCTCTTTTATCCATATATTACAGTACTTCCATAATTAAACTCTTTGTCGTGCTTTATATTGCAAGGATGAAAAACAAAACACTGAAAATCTCAAAAGCGTTTTTAGGAACATTATGACATTTAATTAAAATGGTGTGCAAAAAATGGTGCACTTAGGTACAACAACTGCAAAGCTTGCAGTCACTTTTCCCGCTCTTTACATCATGTAGACCATTTTTAAAACTTGAATTATTAAAATCAGGTAAATTAGAATAATGAATCTCTCCACCATTTTACTTTCTTTGCTATGTACAGTAAGTGGCATAACTTCTGCATTACACCCAAAACTTCGGTTTCGAAATGTCGCGTTGAGTCCCTCTGTCAATTAAAAAATTTAAGAACGACGTGTAAATGTGTATGGGTGTGTGTGTGGGTAATGTCTTTAAAGAGTATAACCCTAAAAGCAAAAGTCCGTTAACTATCAAATTTGATATTTTAATTCAGACTACATGAAGTTCTTCAAGAAAATTCTCCCACCCCTAACTTCTCTTTATTTGGATATTTGTTCGAAAATATGTATCTCAAAAACAGCTTCACTGATTTGATTAAAATATATTTTAATTTTAAATTTAATGCACATTTTCGGTAAATATCTTTTCATCAATTCTAGGAATATCCTGCGAAGTGCTCTTCAAACTGGATGACTTTTGCATAACTAGTAAAATGTAAGAAATACACCAAAAGCTTGCTCATCAAAAAATGTAGATCTCGTTAAAGCACACAATTTATGTTGAATATTATTTTATTTAGTTAGGCATTTCTGAAGCATTCCTTGTTGAGTTTATATTTTTCAATACCTTCTCGACTGGGAAATTGTTACAACTTATATTAAGGAGGAGAAATATTGAATTCAACCCAAAAGTCGATGACAATATTTCTTAAAAAATGCTCGTCTTGAGACTCCTAAAATCGAATATAGTTTCTATAAAAAATCGATGTGTATGTATGTATGCGTTTGTCAGTCTGTGTTTGAGTCTGTGAAAAGTCAATGAAATACCAATCTTGTTATTTAAGTTCAGCAACTTACAAGAATCTACATGATTTTCAAGAAAATTCTCTTTACCCAAAACTACCTTTACATGGACCATTTTTAAATGTTCAAATGACTGAGTATTTTGCTTAAAATGATACGTATTAAAGATATTTGCGTGAAACATAAAAGATAGATCTTAAATATTCTAGGAATAGCCTTTGAGGTCCTCCTTATTCATTAGTATATAACCGGTAAATGTTAAACGATAGATGAAAACGTACTACCAAAAATTCGGCTCTCAGCAACGTCCAAGAATGAGACATGAAGATCTTCAGCAAAACCCTCCCACACAAACTCCGGCAAATAATTGCTGTTTTGTAGACCCGGCTGTTCACATCTTCCCAGAAGAGAAAGTCCAGAGGATTCACATCTGGCAATCTTGCAGGCTAGTTGATGGACTCCATTCCACCTTTTAGGATGGCTATGATTCAGGTAATCACGCACATCCCTAGTAACATGCGGTGGAGCACCATCATGTAGGAACCACATGTTTCTTCTGGCTTCTAAACGGACATTTTTCAATAAGCCTGAAAGCGTCTCTTGCAGAAATGTCAAATAATTAAACCAGTTCAACCAGTCGGGGAGAATATAAGTGGCCTATGAGGCAGTCATCCATGATTCCTGCCCATACGTTCACAGGAAATCCTTGTTGAAAATGATGTTCTCTGGTGTTATCAGGTGTTTCTACAGCCCATATATGGGTGTTATGACAATTCAAAATGCCATTGTTTGTAAAGCCTGCTTCGTCTGTTGTCATAATAAATTGACTGAGCCTTATTGTAGGAACCAATTGACGAAAACCCGCCTAGGGGCATAATCCGCTGCTGAAAGACACTGGACCCGTTGGATATGATACGGTCGCAATAACTATTCTTTCAGCGTCCTGAGAACAGACCATTGGGACACGCCGACCATGAGAGCTATTCCCACTCTACTGTTGCTGGGTGGTTCATCGCCGCTGATTATATTTGGGTCGGCCTCGTTCGCCTGCTGTCTGCACGCTCCAATACCCTCTGCGCGGTCAGCACAAAGGTTCTTCGATTTGGAATTCTTCGGGAGGGAAATACTTCCTGGTATTATCTAGTGGTGGCTGCAGTATTCTCAACGCCACCATTGCTTAATAGCATATCAAGGTATACTTAAGATTTGAGAAGGTTGGCATCTCGTGCAACTTTTTGTACTATACGTATGCTTATGCAGAAACACACACCTCGGGCACTCTGTGTAGCACGATGATTAATCTAATAATGAACCAAACTCGCGAACGCGAAGCCTTTAATAGGACGTTAAAGCCATGCCTTCCGGTTTTACTATGCAAATGTAGGCCTATCAGAATGTCAGTTGCACTCGTTATCCCTTAAAATATTACATCACCCTGCGTCGTGTTTGCAAGCTGATACAGATCCTTGACCAACCTCAATGCAACATTGCCTAGTTACTTCACGTTGAAATAGCTGCTCTGAATATTCCTTTAATTCTTGTAAGTGATGTACCGCAACTGATGTCAGAAATATGTTACTCCACGCATCTTACAAGTAACAACTTGTGGAATTTCGCATCCAATTTGGAACAAAACCATTTAATTTTTCGAACTCGTTTGATCAAAGAACAAAATTTCACCAGAAATACATGTTTAAGGACCCCATGAATAAAAAAAGAATCATTTTAAGAAAAAGGTCCGTGTGTATGTGTGTGTCTGTCTATCTGTGTTTGTGCCTGTGGACAGCATAGCCCAAAAACGAAAAGACCGTTAAATACTAAACTTGGTATCTTTCAAGGATGCGACACGAAGATTTTCAAAAAAATCCCCCACACTCAACTACCCTTTACATGGAACAATTTTCGAAAATTTTGATTTTATAAAAAAATGGCAAAACGATTTTGATTAAAATCCCGTATATTAAAGATATTTACATACCAAATAAAATGTATAACTTGAATTTTCTGGGAATAGCCTCTGAAGAGCTCTTTATTCTGGATGAATTTTGCTAAATGCTGCTTAACTGCTAAACGGTAAGAGATAGACATAAACTTACTGCACAGAAAATTTTGATCTGATCAAAGCACACAATATATGTCCTTTACATTCTTGTTGTGGAGGTAACCGTTTCAGAGATATTCCTTGTTTTTGGTTTCAGTTGTGAGTACTTATACTTTTCTCGGACAGGAAGTGCCCGTTTTTACTTTTGTTCTACTCCTGGCCAAGCACAGAAGCGATTTGAAATGACATTCGAATAACGACAGATTTTAAAACATTTGAGTATCGGTTTAGCCTAGTGTATTCCCTTATTTTCTTTCTACTTATAAGGAACTAAGTAATAAGAACATTCTGCTAATGATTATCTCGATTAGCAAGGTGCAGGAAGAAGAATAATCTTATGTAAGAAGTTTGTAGAAGGCAAGTAATAAGTTCCCTTCCACCCGATATAAACTAGATTGAATTGTTTAAGATAAGAAGAAATTTAGTAGGCGTGCAGAGCTGGACTGTTCAATAAGGAGACAGTAATCAGTGTTAGTATAAATACCCTTCAGTGTTGCCTCCATTGGGAATGCTAAATTTGAGTAACTGCAGTGCCGTGAAAATAGACAATTTTAGAGCGAGACCGTAAATGTGTTTACTTTTGAATAATCTGCATAATCTTTTTTATGAACACGTCATGTGTGTATAACATTTAGGGCGACATTTTATCACGATCTGTGGATAAATGTTGATGTCGCATGCTAGACACTTTTTTCTAGTGCTCAACACCAACTAGAGATGATGGCTGCCCATAATCTAAGTTTATAGTACCTGTTTTATGAAAGTGCCTTTTCAAATCTCTAATCTGACAAAATATTACTGGCACATATATGCTCCTGTGGTTGCATAAATAAGTCTCGAAAAGACTGTATTTTTGTGTGTTTGTATTTTATGTTGCTATTTATAGCCTTGCATGTTTGCCGGATAACATAAAGTTCAAATCATATTCTCAAGAGGTGTAAACCTTTACTCGTAGTGCTCATTTAACGTAAAATACGAGGTACATGACGGTATCTACAGGGAAACGCAAACTTGGGATCAAGTTTAGCGTGGCACAAAGCTATTCGTTTAACTGATGTTATTCCTTAGTTAAAAGGTGGATAAATCCCATATTCATTGTGGATGAAACAGATATACCCGACTAAATGTTTCTAAAAAGGTTTTGCACCTCTTATCAAACAACTGAAGGAGACAGATAAGGTGAACCTAAAATAACAAACTAGACACCTATGTAAAATATTGTAAATACATGTATCTCTAAATGATATAATAGAATGTATGTAGATCGTAGAGCATGCGATATAAGCCAACAGACATCCTAGAGCTTCGTTGATCTCCCAAGGATATTTGTTTTATACCTAGCTTATGAGGGAATGCTTTTAACAAATTGTTTGTTGCGCATTAATTTCACATCACTAACCCGTCTAATTTACACATTGCTACAGATCAATCAAAAACACTGAGGTCCGCCTCGGTAGTATGGGGGTAGCGTGTCTGCCTCGCACTCAAGAGGTCGCGAGTTCAATTCTCGCTTAGGGTGAGTTACCCGAATAAGGTTTTTCTCATGATTTGCCCTTATTCTGTGAAGACGAATGTCGAGTAACTTTACACTTACTTCTTTCATTTTTACTTTCTCTACACGTACTATTTACATAGTATATGGAGAATGCATTGAAATGCCCAACATTTGATACCGAGACTTCATCGAAAATATATGTTTTGGGTCCCCCTGAATACAAAAAAAAAAACATTTTTGGAAAAGGTCCATGTATGTGTGCGGGTGTGTAAGTATCTGTGGACAGCATAGCTCCAAAATGAAAATACCGTTAAATACCAAACGATAAGGATACGATAAGAAGATTTTCTGGAAAATTTCACCACCCCAACTACCCTTTACATGGAAAAAAATTTCGAAAATTTTGATTTTCTCAAAAACGGCTCTAAAATGAGATTAAATTGAAATCTTGATTAAAGTGCCGAATATTAAATATATTCACATGCCAAATGTATATCTTGAATTTTCTGGGAATACCCTCTTAAAGACCCCTTTAACCTGAATAATTTTTATTGAATTTGTCATAACTGGTAAACCGTAAGAGATAGAGAAAAACCGTATCACACAAAAGAAAAATTTCGATAAAGCACACAATTTATGTTATATACATTTTTGTCTTGGAGTTGGCCGTTTTCGAGATATTCCTTGATATTAATTTCAGTTTAAAAATACTTAAATTTTTTCTCATATGGGAACTTCTCAACTCTTGGCCACGCAAACTATTTCAATCCCATAGCAAAACATTTTAAAACTTTGACTATTGGTTTAGCCTAGTGTATTCCCTTATTTCCCTTCTACTTACAAGGAACTAAGACCGTTTCTGCTAATGTTTTAGCATGAAATAGATAGAAGAATAAGCTTATTAACAATAATTTGTTACACAGATGTAGAGAAAACCATGTGAATTGAATACATCAGATACTTTCTTTTACAGATTCGTTGTGTTAATCTTTAATACGTTTTTTAAATAAGGTTATAAACATTAAACGTATGTAACCTGCAGTTCCCAGGTACTTGGATAAAGGCATTAGCTAATTAGAATAATTTTGTAGGCAATCTCACGAGAGATTTTCAATGTATCTGATGTAACTCAACCTAGAAAGGGATTTAGTAAAGCTAATACATGAATAAAATTTAAGAGATTATATAAATAATAATACCTGTTTACTTGTGTTGTGTAAAATAAAATCACTATGTGTTAGCTGTAGATCATGCCATACCTATTAATCAAATGAACAATCTGATGTTACGTGAATTGAATATTATATTCCATAATAAGTAATAAAAAAATTTTAAGAAAAATTCTCATTAGGTACATTCTCATGACTTTCTCTACCTATTTTGCAGCAAACTATTCTTACAAAAGCTTATAATTCTATCAGTTTCATGCTAAATCAAAATATACAGTAGCAGAAACGGTTTTATTACACATTCTCTTATAATTTCAAGAAGATTAAGGGAATACCTAGACTATGGTGACGTCACTGTGTGATGGCTTTGAAATTCCGTTCTGCATGCCTGACGAGGATGAGAGAGAGATAAAACCGAATGACGCCTTCTCATTTGAGAAATGTATAAATACTGGCAAATTTAAACCAAAACACAGGGTTATCCAGGGTGAAGAGGCAGTTCCCAGAAAATTCAGGATATACATTTCATATTTCATGAAAATGTCTATCATATATAGTATTCTCCATGTAAGGGTAGTTTGGGGTGTCGCATGCTTAAAAGATCCTGAGCCTTCTGCCTTTCATATTTGATTCACGCTGTTCACAGACACACATCGAACCTTTTTCTTAAAATATATTTTTTTTATTCAGACGTACCAAAACATGCTTTTCCGGTGAAATCTCGGTATCGAATTTTTAGGTGGAATGCAATACTTTCTCTACCACTATATACATAATACGTGGTGGAGATAATTAAAAATGCTAAAATTAACTGTGAAAAATAAATACAATGCCATTGTTGTGTTATGTTTAAATATGTGAACATCTGATGTGTTCCATTCATATGACATTCTCTGCCTGTTCAACAAAAATTATTCTTACAAAAGATTACCCTTCTATCCGCTATGCGCTTATCAGAATGGTATTATTAATTAAATCCTAATAAGTAGGAAATATATAAGGCAAATACACTAGGTTAAAGCCATAGTCCAACATTGTAAAAGTTGTCGCTATGCAATGAAATTGAAGTTCGGTTCACTTAGTAGGGCTAGGAGTAAAACAAAACACAAAACCAATTGCAAAATTTCCTTTGAAAAAACATGTATGTTTTTAAAACTGAAAACAATAAAAAAAATATAATGTGATCCATTCACATGACTTTCTCCACATTTCTACAACAAATTATGTTTAAAAAGCTTAGGCTTCTATTTACTTCATGCTAGTCGAGAAAACGTTAGCAGAAATATTCTTATTACTTGCTTCCTTGTAAGTAGAAGCAAAATAAAGGAGTTCCATAGGTTAAAGTGATAGTCAAAAGTTGTTGCTATGTGACTCAAGTACCTTTGTGTGTATGGACAGGAGTTGACAAATTCCTGTATGAGAAAAGAATAAGTTATTCAAAACTGATACCAAAAACAAGGAATATCTTTAAAACGGCCAAATCCACGAAAAAATGTATGTAACATAAATTATGTATTTTAATGTGCTGTACGTTTTCTCTGTGGTAAGTTCTGGTCCATTTCTTACGGTTTAGCAGTTATGCAAAACTCCGTAAAATGCATCCTGAATAAAATAGTCTCCAGACGCTATTCCCAGAAAATTCAATATATAGATTTTATTTATCAAGTACATATTTTAAACATAGGAGATTTTATTCAAAATTGCCATTTTTAAGAAAAACAAAATGTTCGAAGTTTTTTCCATGTAAAGGGTAGTTTGGGATGGGGAGATTTTTTTGAATGTCTTTGTGTCGCATCCTAGGAAGATACCAAACTTAAATACTAAGTTTGTTTTTTAACGGTCTTTTCATTTTTGAGCTATGCTGCTCACAGGCACACACAGACACACACAGACAGTGAGACAGACACACACGCGCTCGGACATTTTTCTAAAAATGTTTTTTTTTTTGTATTCAGGGGGTCTCCAAAGCATATATTTCCGGTGAAATACCGGTATCTAATTTTTGGATGCAATACAATACCTTCTCTATACACTATGTACATAGTACGTATAGAGAAAGTAATACTATTTGTAAAATGATTAACTCCCCAAAAATATATATCTAATATTAATTGTGTTTTAACAAGATCTACATATTTTGTGTTGTAAGATTTCGTATATCTCTAACACTAAAGTCATTCAGAAAAGTCATAATATACATTTTATTTGCTATTTAAATACTTTAAAATATGACATTTTAATCAGAATCGTTACAACCGTTTTTAATAAAATCGAAAATTAAAAAAAATCATATAAAGAATAGCTTATAGAGCAGGTATTTTCCTGAAAATCTTCATGTCGCGTCTTAAAAATAAGTTGGGTACTTAACTGAATTTTCGTTTTTAATTATGCTGTTCACACATACACACCTACGCAATGCCCTTTTTCTAACATGTTTTTCTTTTTGTATTTAAATATACTGAAAATATGTATTTCCGATGAATTGTAATGTAATTCATTCGTTAATTTTATTAACTTATTATTGTTATTGTTTAATAATGCGCAGAATAGATTTTTATTACTAAAGAAACCGTAAACATAAGATGTATTTCTATAAAATAGGCCAAACAGAAAAGTTGGTCTCAACGTGAATGCTGATTCAGATTGTATACCATTGTTTGTCATGCAGAGTTGCTTCTGATAATTAAGGCACCTATCTTGCACACCTTACACGCCGAGAATATTTGTGTGTGTCACGTCACAGAGCAGTTCTGTTAATCTGTTGGATGAAACGCAAACAAGGCTAGTCTTAAGAAATGGCGAGAGACAATTGTTTCGCGATACTTAATAAGGGCATTGAAGCGTAAGCGTATAGTACTGCACGATAATATTAACTATATAACACATAAATGTAATAAGTTGCTGGTAATATGTTACTCGATTTATTGTTAAGAGTTTATCGCTACCACAACTAGTGTTGCAAAACTGGTGTGCACACTGTACCGTCAAACGTGTGACGAGTTGAGTTCGCTCCTCCTTATTGTGTACATTAGGATTATACTAGTCTGAGATTGGGAATAGATCAGAACATTAAAAAAAAATATATAAAAAAGTTACATGCAATATTGAATCCACACAATAAGAAGGTGAAACATTGGATAAGACTGGGAAGAAAACCTTGAGGAGAAAAATGGAGAATAAGTATATAAGATTTATGGCGCAGGTGAGTAGTTACACACTCGCCTCCCATCTAGCGGCCCGGGTTCGATCCCAAGTGCCCGCATGTCTGGGCGGATTTTCTCCGGGTCCTCCGGTTTCCCCCGCCACTCATTCCACCAATTACTCCATCCACACCTTACCAATCATCAATTTCACTTACATTTCATATCATCCACTTCCTCATGTTCATGCCGTTGGCTCCCCTACATGCTTTTGGCCCCTATACATTGCCTTGTATTTTATAGAGAGGGTGTCAGTCCTACAAATACGGGAATAGTAAGGTGATTACGAATACGAATACTTTAAAAGAGGAGAGAATATACAGATAATGGAGAGGATGTTAGAGTTAAGAGCAGAAGGAGACTGGAGAAAATGCAGCTGGATGATAGGAGGTTGAATTGGGAGCGAAAGAAACCTTGCAGCAAAGAGTAGCAGGCGCGAAATGGAAGAGTCAGGGGACTTAAATGAAAGAGTAAAGGGTACAGAGTGGATAAGAAATCGGAGGAATGTAAGGTAAAGAAGACATTATGGCTGAAGAATGGTCGTGAATATGGTGATATAGAGAGTTTAATGCTTTGTGATTGTGAAGTAAGATACATTTAAAATGAAGATTCAAGTGGGTTATAGTAGAAGTATAAAAAATGAAAGTATGGTGAATATGGTAAAGAGTTATAAATAGTAGTTATTAACAGAATAGGACATAAAGGGGAACACAAGTACCTGTATAAAACATAGATAAGTTATTAAGCGAAGTATATTAGTGATATTTAAATTAATTATTAAGCTATTAAATATAATAGTATTTAAGGGTATATGTACATATTAAAGAAAACTAATATATAGATTTTATTAAGGAATATAAGAAATAATGACTGGGAAATTTTTCTGTTTTGAATACCAACAATTTTTATACCAAATAATGACAGAAATATTTGACAAATTAGATAGATGGCAAATTTATAAAATTTTAGACAGATGCTATAATAGTTGTACTCAAGCTATTGTAGATGCTGGCTTCCAATATTAATAGTAAATTATTAATATTTTGTGAATTGTAGTTTCTTTGTAACCAGTGTATTTTGTTTTAAAATTATAATATTAACTTAAATTATCTAAACATTTCGTTAATTAATTTATATAATTCATTTACTTACAATATGGTTAAATATGTACACCAATATTATGAGAATAAGAATAAAGTCTGAATGTTTTGCTGTATGCCGACGATGTAGCAATTACAAAAAATAATGAAAAAGACTTACAGAGATTAGGAAAAAATTATAATTTAAAAATATCAAAGAAGAAAACAAAAGTAATGTTCATCGTGGAAAGTTTCCTATATGTTCTAACATAGCAGTCCAACATTAGAACAAGTCTCGCACTTTGAATATTTAGGATGTAATGTAAGCTGAGTTGTTGATACAGATAAAGAGAAAAAGTTTAATAAATATCAACCAATATGTCGAACAATAAACAGAACGCGGCATAATAAAACAACAAAAGAAACAAAAATGAAATTTATAAGATAATGGCGGCTGCAGTGCTGATGTCTGGTAGTGAATCATGGGTCGTGCGGCAAGGAGAAAGAGGAAAAATAAATCGACAGAAATGAGGTTCCTTCCTAGAGTTAAAGGGTGCACAAAGAGAAATCATTTGAGAAATCAGGAAATAAGGGAAGAACTGGAAATTTACAATATAAATGATAAAATAGAAGAATACAAAGAAAACTGGAGAAGCCATTTATACAGCATGGAGAGAGGAAGAATACCAGCTTCAGTAGAAACCTATCAGCCGAGAGGGATGGGAGATGTAGGATGCCAAAGGAAGATGTGAAGACGGAACAGACATTATTGCCTAATCCCTGAAATGCAGAAGAAGAAGAAGAAGAAAGTAAATAAATAAAACATTTGATTTGACGTCAACTAGATTCCAGGACGGTGTATTACAGATTCTATTGCATTTATCGTCCTTCTAAACATAAGCCCCCATTCTTGTTTGGGTTCTGATTTATATATCTGGATACAATGACAAGAAATCATATATATAGAAATCCTGGCGGAGCCGTGATTGAGTGTTAGACCGCTCGTCTCCCATGTAAGCGGCCCGGGTTCGATCCCAAGCGCCCGCATGTGGACGCAACGACGTCTGGGCGGCTTTTCTTCCGGGTCCTCCGGTTTCCCCCGCCACTTATTCCACCAATTCAGATCATCCACTTCCTCATGTTCTTACCTGGCCACGTAACAGGTTCTCATTTTGTGGTTTCGTACCGTTGGCTCCCCAACAGGCTTCTGACTCCTAGGTATTGGCTTGTAAGTCCTAGGGGGTGTCAGCCCTATGACTACGAGGAGGGTAAGCCGATGACGAAACAAAAACCTAAATAAAACAGATAAGTTAGTAGCCTAGTGAGCTAAATATATTAATGATATTTAAATGAAGTATTAAGCTATTTAATATAATAATATTTAAGGGTTTATATACATATATTTGACACATATGTATATTAAAGAAAACTAATCCAAGTACATAGACGTCATAACAGAGTATAATAAAAAGAGATTGGGAATTTTATTCTATGTCGGATAACAACACTTTTTCTACTGAATAACGGCAGAAATATATAACAAATGTGATTTATAGAAAATTTAGAAATGTTTAGACAGACAGTATAATAGGTGTACTCCAGTTATTGTAGATACTACCTTCCAGTATTAACAATACATTAATTATTCTCGTGATTTCTTTCTCTGTATTTTGTTTTATAATTGAAACGTTAATCTAAGTTATCAAACATTTGGTTAATTAATTTATATAAATAGTTTACTTACAACATGGTGAAATATGTACAGCAATATTATATAAATTAATAAGAATAAAGTAAATAAATAGCATATTTGCAATGACGTCGAGTAGAACCAGGACGGAGTGTTATAGATTATATTTGACTTCTTGTCCTCCTAAACATAAACTCCCATTCTTGTTTGGTTTCTGGTTCGAATATAATGGCAATTTAGAAGCCATATTGTCATGTGTGTCGTTGGCGAGGGTTTAACTTACATTGTTTTAGTAATATTTCATTAATTAGGAATTAATTTATCTGAATTAATTGGGACTTAATTCTTACATATTCTTGGAAAAATACAAGCTTTGTTATAAAGTGATTAAGTAACAGGATGGAAGTGACAAGCTCTTCCGATGGACTTTTCAGTGACATCAACTTCCGTTGAGCCACATGCACATTCGCACTTTGACGTCACACCGGATATTCCAGAACATTTAAACATTCAATGTTGATTGACACTATCTATATCTCCATATTACGAGTACGGCACCATACCGGGATTAAATCTATTTAAGGGACTGCAAACCCGACCACCAGGTCTTGACCGTTGGGGAACCTCTGCTTCGTTGTGTGCGTCTTGGGACGTCGCTCCGGGCTCAACCGCTGAATCGCCCAACCACTTCATTTCTCACCTCATCTAGACACAGCATTACATATTTCTCAAGTTAAGGCTTTGTGTTAGTAGCCCCAGTAATTAGAAGAATATTGGTCAGGATTAATGGAATATATTGCAATCCCCCACCTTTGTAAACCAAACATTCGTAACCAACAAATTACTTAATCTTTCTCAATATAGTAGCTCAATTTAAGTCCCATTGTTATCATTATTTCACCACCCTCAAATAGTTATTCCCCAGGTTGTCAAACCTTGCTGTATTAATGATTGTTCAGTGAGGTAGGCACGCGCACTCCGGGACACCCACGAGAGCAAAATTTAAATGTATAACGACAGTTTCCGCAATGATCAATAATAATAGTTTACCAGATTGGAGAGTAAAGTTTCTAACGTCAGTTATTCTTATTCTGTGGGGAGGAATTGAAACGTGCATTAAGACGCTGCCTCAAGCTCCTTGTTGCACAAACACGAGGTCTCGTTATCGCAAGCTCCAAGTGCAAGTGACCCGTGCCATGGGAACCAAAATGTAGTTAGAAACCTCCACATTAGAGCTCGCTGGCGCTTCGGGCTGTTTCAAAACCTCTGACACGTGCTGCTTCTACTTGAAATTTACTGTTTCAAAGTTCTATCCAATTAGATCCACCAGGCAAGTCTCCCTCCCCCTTCACTCTGTCTTACCCGAGTCTCTCCCCTCTGCCACTCTCTTAATATTTAAACTAGAGTTAGGAAGCTCGAGATTGCTTCCTGACAGAAAGCTGTAACACTGTCTTATGTAAGCCAGCATATTAAACGATAATTGATTTACTCAGTCGGGTCTTTTATTTTTTTCTTCATGAATGGGGAATGGTTTTAAGGTGTTGGGAAGAGATTTAGGGTTTTAGGGAATTCACCAGCAAAGTTTCATAAACATTTCAGTGTAAACTTACCTGTATCTGCAAAAATCTTTATATGCTGTAATTTTAATATTCGTTGCTTATACATGTACATAACGAGGTAACAAACTATCATTAAGTCTTTCCATTTTAGAATGTTAGTCTTTTTGCTTTCCCAGAAATTATTCTGAAAAGTTGCATACACATTCTGAAATTCAAACAGTTAAAGCAACTTCAAAATATAATTTTACATTCTCTACCGATTACTATGAGTACTGGATTTCGCCGAAAATAAATGTTTTGAGAACACCTGAAAAAATATTTTAAGAAAAGGGTCCATGCGTGTCTCTCCGTGTGTGTATGAGAGAGATAGACAGAGAGAGAGAGAGGGACGGAGAGAGAGACTAGACAACAAGGTCACAAAGTTGTTAGATACTTGGTATTTCAGTTTAGTATTTTCCCCACCTCAGACTATCCTTTTAATGAAATACTTAAAGTATATCGTATATTAAAGATATTAACTTGACTAATATAATGTATATCTTGAACTTTCTGGGAATAACCTCTGAAGACCACATAGCTTTTCCATATTATTGGTTTAAATAACTGAGAACAGTTTGTATTTCGTATCATACTTCTTTTGTTTTATCCTTGGTCAAAGTAAACCAAACTTCAATTTGACTATCACTTTAGCCTAATGTATTCCCTTATTTTCTTCCTATTTATAAGGACTAAGTAGCAAGAGCATTTACCCTAACGTTTTTCTTGATTAGCATGAAGTATATAGAACTAGTTTATGTAAGATTAGTCTGCTTCAGAATAGGTAGAGAAGGTGATGTGAATGGAACATGTTAGATATTTAATGCTGCTACGGAATTTTTGTTACATTTTAAAGAAAAAAGGGTGCCTGAATAGAAATAGACTTTTACAATGAAAGTTACTTATTTTTAGCTAAAACTGACATAATTCTATAGACAAATTTTTGCCCTGTAAACAGCTAACCCACCGGTCAAGTAAATACATTCCATTTTTAAAATGACATCATACGAACTATTTAACCTAAGTCAACTACAAATTTCAAACTCATTTTTACTTTCTCTACACATACTATGTACATAAAGTATAGAGAATGTATTACATTCTACCCAAAAATTGTATTCCGAGATTTCACCGGAAATAGATCATTTAGGACCCCCAGTATTCAAAAAAGCATTCATTGAAAAATCATTCTGTGTGTGTGCGTGTGTGTGTGTTTTATCAGTGTATCCGTGTGTTTGTGAACACGATAACTCAAAAATCTAAACTTCGTAAAATACCAAACTTGCTTTATAAGTTTAATAGCTTCCATGGATGAAACGTGAAGATTTTGAGGAAAATTCCCCACTCCAAACTACCGTTTACATGGAAAAGAAATTTACATTTTTTTATTTTTTCAAAATTGAGTATTGATTTTGACTAAAATAAACATATTAAATATATATATACACTCTTTATTCCGGATGAATTATGTTGGAATCTGCATAACTGTAAACCGTAAGAGATAGCCAACAAACTTTTTCACAAAAATGTATATCTCGCTGAAACACACAATTTATGCCATATACATTTTTTTCGTGAAGTTAACGATTTTTGAGACATTCCTTTTTATTTAAAAAAGACGTATGCTTTTCACTAACGGGTATTTGTCAACTCTTGGCAATGCAAGGAAATGATTCCAACCACATGGCAACCAGCTTTTAAAATACTTGACTATCGTTTTAGCATAGTGTATTCCATTATTTCCTTCTGAAATCATTTCTGTTAATCTTGATCTCCATTAGTATAGAAGTATAAACTTTTTTACAATAATTTGTTACACAGATGTAAAGAAAGTCATGTGAATGGAGCTCATCTGATTAAATTTCCCTTTAAACTGTAAGACAATATCAGTTGCTTTGCCTTTGAAACAATAATGCTCTTTGGCATTGATATTGTTTGTTTCATCCACCTTAGTAGGACGTTCTTAAATACATTTGTAATAAGTTCTGCAAAACTGCCTCTAAAGTTTCCATTGCTTCATTTTCGGAGACAAACCGTTGTTCTTTAAGATCTTTTTGGCAAACGTAAAAAATATCTGAAGTCTACCATTCACATGACTTTCTCTACATCTCTGCAACAAATTATTCTATTTACTTCATCTAATCGTGAAAAAAAAAATGACAGAAATAGTCTTATTTGCTTCCTTGTTAGTAGAAGCGAATTAAGGGAGTAGCATAGGTTAAAGTGACAGTCAAAAGCTGGTTAATATGTGACTGAAGTATGGACAGGAGTTGACAAATTCCTGTATGAGAAAACTATGCTTTTCAAAGCTGAAACCAAAAACAAGGACTATCTCAAAAATGATGAACTCCAAGAAAAAATGTATATAATATTAATTGTGTGTTTTAACGAGCTCTACATTTTTTGTGCTTTATGTTTTCGTCCATATCTTATGGTTTAGCAGTTATGCAAAATTTCGCAGGATTCATCCGGAAATGAGTAGTCTTCAGAGGTAATTTCCAGAAAATTGAAGATATGCATTTTATTTTTCAGGTAAATATCTATAATATACGATATTTTAATAAAAATCGGTAGAGCCATTTTTGAGAAACCCAACATTTTTGTACCCATGTATAGGGTAGTTGGGGGCGGGGGAATTTTTCTTGAAAATCTTCGTGTCACATGCCTGGAAGATACTAAGCTTAAATACGAAGTTTGGTATTCAACGGCATTTTCGTTTTTGAACTATGCTGCCCGCAGACACACATACACACAGACACACAAACAGACACACACGCACACAGACATGCTTCTAAAAAGTTTTTTTTAAGGATTCAGGGGGTCTCAAAACAAGTATTTCCGGTGAAATCTCGGTATCGAATTTTTGGGTGCATTACAATACCTACTCTATACACTATGTACATAGTACGTATAAAGAAAGTAGAAAGAATTAAATGGTGCCGGATATGGACCACAGGGTGAGTTGGGAACAATGGAGATGCCTATCTTGGTCAGAAATATTGTTGCAGCTACCACTATGGGAGGCACGTGCATTGTCATGTTGAAGCTTCCAATTACCAACCAGATCTCTTGGATTTTTGGAATGTGACGTTTAATCATTTGGTGCAGAACACTACGATAATAGACTACAGCTGCTGTCTAATCTCTGGAAACCTGTTGTGTATACAGCATGCTAAGATAATAAAAATCTACTGTGTTCCATTCTCATGACTTTCTCCACATTTCTGTAATAAATTATTGTTAAAACATATTCTTCTATCTACATCATGCTAATCGAGATAAACATTAGCAGAAATGGTGCTTATTACATGGTCCCTTGTAAATAGAAGGGAAAATCTCTAATGTATTCCATTCATATGATGTCCTCAGTTCGGCAAACAAATATTTTATTCAAAATTAATCTACACCATGCTAATCAAGATACACATAACCAGATTTAGTTTTATTACTAGCACCCTAGTAAGCATAAGAGAAATACGAAAACGGGCAGTTTAAAGCGATAGTCTCGTCCTTTAAAAGCCGGTCGCTGTGAAACAATTGAAATTCCAACCTCTTTGCTTTCCAATAGTAAACAAACGAGAAACGAGAGGACCGATGTTTTCCCGTTTGGAAAAAGTTTAAGTGCCTAAAATTGAAATTAAGAATCCGGAATAACTCGAAAACGGTTAACGTTACAAAAAAAAAGTGTATAACATAAATCGTGTGTTTTAATGACATCTACCATTTTATGTAGTATGCTTTTGGCTATCTCTTTCGGTGTACTAGTTATACAAACCTCATCCAGAATGAAGAGGACTTCAGAGGCTATTCACAGAAAATTCAAGATATACATTTCGTTTGCCAAAAGAATATCTTAACATAAGGTAGAAGCATTTTTGAGAATATCAAAATTTTCGAAAAATGTTCCATGTAAAGGACAGTTGGGGGTCGGGGGACTTTCTTGAAAATATTCGTGTCGCAACCTAGGAAGATACCAAACTTAATTATCAAATTTGATATTTAACGGTTTTTTTCGTTTTTGAGCTATGCTGCCCACAGACTCACACGTGGACATTTTCCTAAAAATATCGGTATCACATTTTTAGGTAGAATGCATTACTTTATCTATACACTAAGTGTAAAGAAAGTAAATATGTAAGTATTAATGTCTTGTTTGTTAATTTGTGGACACTCGTTTTTTGGGGCGTGTTCGCTCCTTTTCAACCCATTCTGTGCTCTATCATATCATTTCTGGGTCATAGCAGCCACGCATGATTCATTGGCAGTAATAATGCTTTTTTTCACCAATCATCCATTCTTCTTGCAAGCCTTGTTTCCATTGGTTGCACACATCAATTCGAATCTGCTAGGTCGCGGGATCAAACCCGGTGGAGGACGATGACTTCTTTGGGCTTAAAATGCCTTAGCATGGCTTCCTTCGGAGGGGAAGTGAAGCCGTTAGTCCCATGTCGTATATTTACGGCACGTAAAAGAACCCCAAGCCTGATAGAGACGCCTCTGAGCTAAATTAAGAGGTATTTCATGCCCAACATAGGATGGGACGCTGAGAACTACGGCAGTTAAAGGTCGTCCATAAATAAAAACGCCATTTCATTTTCAATCTGCTTCTGAACGGGAGTTGTCACTTTGTGAGGTAAAACATATCCTTGACATGTTTAAATAATCTTTTAAAATTGTGTGAATGCTTCCCACCGATATATCTAGAATGTCTGAAAGTTCCCTAGTTACACAATGATGGCAGCAGTGTTGATTATGATGGCTACTCATACTTCCATATTCTGGTATGGGGAAGAATAATCTCGAATGAAGAAAATTCCTCCCCTAAACCTATAAGTAGATACTAACTCCAGGCCACGGAGTCAGACTACGTTTTATTAATTATTTTTCAAACGTATGGTTTACTGTATATTATGTAGCATGCGATGATATAATAGTTGGAGCTATTTATGTGCAAAAAGCTATGAATATATGCATGCATTTAAGCTGTAAAAAGTTGAAAACATGCTCTAAAATTAAGAAATAATATTATTTTAAATCTTCCGTTATTGCAAGGTTGTCTCATGGAAAACAAATAAAACATTAACAAGAAATGGTTAAATATAGCAATAAAAATATAACAATAGACATTCAACTAAATGTACATTTTTTTGATAAATTTGTTTAGTTATTGAACTAATTAAATAATAAAAGAGAAGCAATGTTCGTATTCTAATTAAACTTAGATTTGTAAATGCCAGTGATCCAATATCACTTACTGAACTATCATTTATCAAATCAATCTACGATCTTTGATATAGTTAAGTTTTTCTGTAAACTTTGTAGCAGAAAAACAATTCTTCTTTGTATAAAGTATTTTTGTACATGCTCGTCATAGAAAGTCAAGGACATTGTCGCATACAGCTATAACACTTGCAGAATAACAACTGAAATATGTTTTTCTGATTCACAAAGAAACACCGGTTGACATCTTGTGAAGAGCTTCCCTTCCCCCCTTTTATATAAGTGACTTTTGTGGGTTCTCATGTGTTTTAGGATTATTGTTACGGCGTAGAGTTTTCCTCTAGGCGCAGCACTGATTTGTTTTGCCTTGTTACTGTTTTGGATGATAAATATCATTAACTGTTTCATACCAAATGGAATCTTGTTGAAACTCAAGGAGTTGTTTCAATACAGTAAAGTGTGCATTGATCTCTATTGCTGATAAGCACGTTCTTGTGTTCAATGCCATAGAAAGATTTTAAGCTCAATTTAACTCGTGCACGGTCACTATTTCACTGTTTCATACACAAATAAATGGTATTAGCTGCAAAAATATCCATTTATCTTCAAACTTAATCGCGTGTGTGTAGTCTTATTAAATATTATTCTCGTAGTGTTTAAGAATGCATCCATACAGAAATATTGAGCACTAATTTCTAAATATGCATGAATATATATTATAAGGTTCCCCATAGCATGAAACGTATTTATTTTATAGATGCATAAATCGCGATGCATGCAAACATGCAGGAATTCTCACTCTAATAATGATAATAATTCGTGTTTCAGCTTTCCTTACAGGTACATAACATTGGTTGTTATTTAGTTATAACATTTTTAATCCTTATACGTATTAAACACATTAAGACATTTTTATTTTTAAAATATTTAATAATGAGATGTTTACCGACCTATTAAGTGATACATTAAGATTCGCCAATGATCTTAAGCATTTGACAACCTAAAACACAAACCAAGAAACTTTTTTGTTGTTATGGAGTACGACTCATAATTATATCATATCTTATTATAAGTTAGGTATTAAACTTGTTTTCTTAATATTGTAGTCCTATGCATTAGTACTGTGAAAATTAGATAATCTTGTAAAACGCATTAAAGAATGTACATTTGTAATTTATTTTCAAATACCTCATAGAAAGTATAAGCATTTGCCTTTAACTTGTCTCCAAAGCCATACTTCTAAATTCCCTGTGCATCACTTGTAACACAAAACACCTCCAACCACATGAATCCTAGCAATGAAAAGAATAACCTAACCACATGAGTCATAATGTTATCAAAAGGAAATGTCTTATATCTGGATGGCTAAAGAGATAAACCCCTTTTCTGATGTATGGATTCCAACGTGTCTTTCGGATATTATAATCAATTACAAGGTCTACTCTCCCGTGTATAACATATGGATTTGTAATGAGTAAGCCTCACATAATTTTAGTGGGTCCGGGGTCTGGAACAATCATATTTGCTTGAGCTGAGGTCATACATCGATCGAATCTCCTGCAGAAACGGGAAAAGCAACGAGATATGGAGGAGACCAGCATACCTGGGAACGCTTTTTGTGACTTGTGTCTACTTAATTCATACTAATCGAGAAAAAAATAGCAGAAATAGTCTTATTGCTTGCTTCCTTGTAAGTAGAAGCGAAATAAGGGACTATCATGGGCTATGATATGTGATTGAAGTTCCTTTGTATGGACAGGAGTTGCAAAATTCTTGTATGAAAAAAGGTATAAACTTTTTTAAGCTGAAACCAAACTTAGAATATCTGAAAAACGACCACGAAAAATATTTATAACATAGATTGTGTATTTTTGTGTGCTTTACATTTTTTGTGTGGTAATTTTTTGTCCATCTCTTGCGGTTTGGCGGTTACGCAAAATTCCGTAAAATTCAGCCAAAATAAAGTACTCTTCAGAGGTTATTCCCAGAAAAGCCAAGATATGCATTTTATTTGTCAGGTAATTATGATTAATATTCGAAATTTTAAACAAAATTTTTCGAAAACAGCTCCATGTAAAGGGTAGTTTGGGGTGGGGGGATTTTTCTCAAAATCTTCATGTCTTATCCCTAGAAGATGCTAAACTTAAATATCAAGTTCAGTATTTTATCGAATTTTCGTTTTTGAGTAATCAAGTTCACAGACACACGGATACACACACATGGACCTTTTTCTGAAAACGCTTTTTTTTTTATACACGGGACCCTAAAACATATATTACCGGTGAAATCTCGGTATCGAATTTTTGGGTGGAGAGGAATACCTTCTCTGTACAATTTGTACATAGTACATGTAGAGAAAGTAAAAGTAGCTTCATAGTTCTAAACTTATGGTAGTTATATATTCAATAGAAGTAAACGTATCTTGCATCTCTGATTATGCATCCGACGTTATTCTTCCTTTTGCCGCCTTATACTTCTTCCACAAAGTGTTAACCCGTCGATTTGTTCCATCCTGGATTAAATTATATTCAATCGCGTTTTTAGTTTTTTTCTACTTGCGGTATACTCTACAAATATAATTTTAAAGGTTTTTAGTATTCAAATATAAACTTTTGTGTGTATACAATGTTGGTAATTTCTCCTATTTCTCTTTTAATTTATGTTAATTCTTATTGGTTTTAACTTCTCTACCACGTGCATTGCAGGTAAGATGATATTGTATTCCAACCACAAATTTGACACCACGATTTCACTGGAAATTAGTTCTGAACTCGCCTGAATAGAAAAACAGTTTTATAAAAAGTGTGCTTTCTTGTGTGTGTATTTGTGTGTGTGTGTGTGTGTGTGTGTGTGTGTGTGTGGACAGCATGACTCAAAAACGGGAAGTCCATTAAATACCTAAACTTGATATTTAATTTCAACATCTTCCAAGTATGTTAAAAGATGATTTTCAAGAAAATTCTTACATCCTAAACCACACATTATATAGACATTTTTTTCAAAATTCTGATGTGATTAATGATGTGTAAAGATTTTGACTACAATGCCACATTTTATGGAAAATAAAATATGTCTGGAAATTTCTGGGAACAGTTCTTGAAGACCTATTGATTATGGCTAACTTTGGCATAACCCGTAAAAGACACACACAATTTTTGTCACAAAATATGCAGAGTTGTTTAAACAGTACAATTTATGTCACATGTATATTATTTTGGAGTTAAACATTACCGAGATTTTCATTGACATTGGTTTAAATTTTCCAGTATTATGTTTTACTCAAATGAAAAGTCGTTATTCGTTGTTCTTATATTCGCCTGGCAAAGAGAACTTCAAGCCATCACACAGTGATCAGATCTTAAAGGATTCGAGTATATTAAAGCCTACTATATTCCTCTGTTCTCATTGTGCCTACAAGGAGTGATCCAATAAAATTGTTCCTGCTAACCTTTATATCGATTATCATGACGCAGATAGAACAATAAGCAGAATAGACTGAGAAAGTTATGTGAATATATCATATAAGGATATTTTATTTTGCCTGTATACATTTAGTGTTTGCAAATTTAACTTATTTTATAGTCTTAATAGGATGAATCCTGTTACTCCCCTTCGAAATGTAATTCCTACGGTTTCTTTTGTGTAGTTCAGGTTTTAACTTTTACTTACAATGCTTTGCATCTAGGAAATTAAAGTTAGGCATTTGTTAATTATGTCTTCAGTTACAAGTATCTTAATTCTTACTGATTTCTCCTACCAATAAAAATAATTGATTTTGTCCTGAATGATTTTTTATTTAATATTATATAGTATTCCCATGAAAATAATCTGATCTGTGGTGAATAGACGAAAAATATTAATAAAGCTATTTGTAATGTAAGAAGTGCGTACGCTTTGCTGCAGGTTTATAGAGAATATTTGGAAATGGCAGTCTTAATGATATTCATGTTGAATATGAGCTTAATTGCCTATATTTCAAATTAAATTGTTAACTCATTACGTAACCTTATTTTTAAAATGTATGTATAGTTCTGCTAATGATGATGATAATAATAATAATAATAATAATAATAATACTTAATAATAATAACAACAACAACTCTATGGCCTGACAGCTCACAAGGAACCTTGGCCTACCGCCCGGCCGCTGCACGCTCCATCTCGGTCCAGGACAGACGTCATGGATAGGGTACAAGTATTGGAGGGTGAGACGTGGTCAGCACCTCAAACCTTCCTGGCCAGTTAATGCGGTCCTCTTGACCTGGAGCCGCTACTTCTCCATCAAGTAGCTCCTCAATTGCCCTCCCCCAGGGACCTTACGAGGCTAAGTGCACTCCGGACCAGGTCTCCCAGTGGAGAAAAAATTCCCACGCCGGTACCAGATATCGAACCCAGGTCTCCCACTTGGCAAGCAGCTGCGCTACCACCGCAATATTCTCCTAATATTGATTTTAAATGTCTCTTTTGTTTACTGAAGAGTAGTATATCCCAAAATCTATAAACAGTTTAGAAAAGGGAAGTTCTGATTTAATTTCATCTGCTCAAAACAACGTAAAACTCATGTGATAACGCGGAAGCATTGTGTGGGCTGTAGAATGGTAATAACTAGTAAACCTGTTGAGCCAGAGTTAATTAACCTTACTGCCAAGTAAAAACATAAATATTAAACACCCTTTACATCATATGAGGCATACTCTTAAGAGGCAATAGATTACCAAGTTAATTTAGGCAATAAAACATTTATATATTTTTTAGATAATAATACTGATATTGGTGATTTTTTTATTTTATTAACATAATTATGGAGCAATAAGTAGAACAGGAAGAAGAAAAGTTGAAACTACAGAAATGAAATTCAAGTTTCGTAGCAGGCGTTACCGACTATGGCGTGATTTTATTATTAACTTGAATGTTATAATCACCCGAGTTGAGTGAAGGATCTCTGGATTGAAATTCTTGATGCACAGTTTTCTTTGTCCATAATTTAATTATTTCACACAATTTTGCCACATTTCTTGGTTCATTACTGTAACATCATACTCTTCCTGTATTTAACGGTAGAAATATGCATATTTGAAGTTACGAATTAGTGAATACCTCTTATGCTAGAATCGGCTGGATGTTTTCAACAATCACAGAATACACAATATCAATTTCCTTTGACTAAAACTCACACAACTGAGAAAACATGTTGAGGAAACCATTCAACATTGGACAAAAGCCCGAAAGTGATCTGCGGAGCGGGAATAATGAATGATGGTTACATTATCGTTTACCGTCGTTCGTATATGGAGAGATAAGAATATCTTAAATTTAACTGAAATAATAACATATGAGAAATAACTGTTACAAAAATATTCAACAATGCTAATTAAATAAAATAACAATTATTTTTAACTCGAGGGAAGAGGAACTTTTATATCAAACTCAAGTAAGTGGCAAAGTTTGTTTCTTACTTTCTCTATACTTAAATGTTCATAGTGTAGAGAGAAGGTATTGTAATGCACCCAAATTCTATACCGAGATTTCACCGGAAATATATGTTTTGGAATCCCCTGAATCCAAAGCAGCATTTTTAAAAAAAATGTCTGTGTGTATGCGTGTGTGTGTCTGTCTGTCTGTCGGCAGCATAGCTTAAAAACGGAAACTCCGTTACATACCAAACTTGGTATTTAAGTTCAGTATCTTACAAGGATGCGACACGAAGGTTTTCAAGAAAAATCCACCACCTCCAACTACACCTTATATGGAAAAATTTTCGAAAATTTTAACTTTTCTCAAAAATGTCTCTAACGAGTTTAAATAAAATTACTCATATAAAATATATTTACCTGACAAATAAAAGGTATATCTTGAATTTTCTGGGAATAGCCTCTGAATACATCTTCATTTTGGACGAATTTTGCGGAATTTTGCATTACTAGTTAATCGTAGAGATAGATATGAACTTACTAATAAAAAAATGTAGAGCTCTTAAAACACACAATTTATGTTATATGCCTATTTTTTTGGCCGAGGTTGCCTTTATACTTTCTCTATACGCACTATGTAGATAGTGTATAGAGAATGTATTGCACTTCACCAAAAATTTCGATACCGAGATTTTATCGGAAATATATGTTTTAGGGTCCTCTGTATCCAAAAAAAAAAAGTATTTTCAGAAAAAGGTCCGTATGTGTCTGTGACCTTTTTCTGAAAATACTTTATTTTTATACAGGGGACCCTAAAACATATATTTCCGGTAAAATCTCGCTATCAAATTTTTGGGTGGAGTGCAATACATTTTCTATACACTATGTACGTAGTGCGTATAGAGAAAGTAAAAATTTAATGTGTCCCATTCAAATGACTTACTCTAATCTATGTAACAAATTATTGTGAATAAGCTGATTCTTCTATCTACTTCATGCTAATTGAGATTAAATTAGCATGAATTCTTTCTGTAAGTAAAAGGGAAATCATGGAATACAGTGGGTTAACACGATAGTCAAATCTTTTAAAATCTGGTTGCCATATGGATGAAATCCATTTCTTTGCATTCCTAGGAGTTGAAGAATTCCGTATTGTGAAAATGTCTATGTATTTTAAAACTGAAACCAATAAAAAGGAATATCTCAAAAATGGTCAGCTCTACGAAAAAATGTATATGACATAAATTTTGTGTTTCAACGAGATCTACATACTCTGTGTAGTAAGTTTTTGTCTGTCTCTTATGTTTTAATAGTTACGAAACATTTCGCAAAGTTCTTTCAGAATAAAGATGTCTTCAGAGACAATTATCAGAAAATCCTAGATAAACAGTTTATTTGTCATGTAGATATCTTTAATATACCATATTTTAAAAAAAATCAATACAGCTATAGTTGCGACATTCAAAATTTTCGAAAATTTATCCATGTAAAGGGTAGTTTGTGGTGGGGGTATTTTCTTGAAATGTATCCTTGGAAGATACAAAACTTAAATAGCAAATTTAGTATTTAATGGTCTTTTCGGTTTTGGAGCTATGCTGTCCACAGACACACGCGCACACACAAATATACACAGACGTTGTTTCCAAAAGTGCTGTTTTTGGGTTGAGGAGGACACAAAACATGTATTTCCGGTGAAATCGGTATCGAATTTTTGAGTGGAATGCAATACCTTCTCTATACATTATGTATATAGTACGTGTAGAGAAAATAGAAACAGAAAACACGTGAAAAATAATTGTGGAGGGTCCTGAACTTTAGAATTCCCTAGTGCCTTACACGTGTTGTAGAAGTTGAACCAAAGTACTGCACCAGTTTTCATGGTAATTAGCCCACTGGGCTTCTACTGCTACATTTTAGTCCTGCTGGATAAGGAATGCAGTTAATGGCGAGCCCGGTTCCAAGTGCGGAGTTAAGATAATACCTCTCTGTTTGGTAATTACATCTTATCACAAAGATATAAATTTTATAGCTTGAATCTAAGCCTAATTTTCCTTGTCGATTAATATCGGTTTCTTCCGCGAAAATTCAATTTAGTCTTCCTGCAGTGGTCTAACATACTAAGTATTTATATCTCTGTATATGTTTATCTGTTCCATTCTTATGACTCTTTCTACATATCTGCAACAAATTTCTGTTAAAAGCTTATGCTTCTTTTTACTTCATGCTAATCGAGAAAAAATTGTAAGAAATAGTCTTATTAATTGCGTTCATGTAAGTAAAAAGGAAATAAGTGAGAAGCATAGGTTAAAGTTTTAGTCAAAAGCTGGTTGTTAGGTCACTGAAGTGCCTTTGTATGAACAAGAGTTGACAAATTCCCGTATGAGTAAAGTATAAGTATTTTAAAGCCGAAACCAATAGCAAAGATTCTCTCTAAACGATCCACTCAAAAAAGTATATAGCATAAATTGTGTGTTTTAATGAGCTCTACATTTTCTATTATGTATGTTTTTGACTATTTCAAACGGCTTACCATAATGCAAAAGTCCGTAAAATGCATCCAAAATAAAGTAGTTCTTCAGAGGGTATTTCCAGACAGTTCAAGATATACATTTCAATTGTCAGGTAAATATGCGATATTTTAACCAAAATCGTTAGTTATTTTTGAGAAAGTACATATTTTCAAAAAATTGTCCATGTAAAGGATAGTTCGGGTTGAGAAGATTTTCTTTAAAATCTTCATCGCACTTTTCTCTATACACTATGTACATAGTAAATGTAGAGAAAGTAAAAAGGAGCTAGGGAGAATATTGTAGCACCAACGTCAAAAACTTAAAATAATGTTCTTCAGATAACCAGTAGTGAGTGAGTGTGGCTGTCAAATTGTTAGAAACAGGTATTTCCTAATAAACGCTTTTAACCTATCAATCGCCACCATAGATGTCGGTGCCTCCAAAAAAATATAATTGTGAAGATGAGGTAGAATGTGATTTGGTCAGCAGAGTAATTCAACTGTTCAGAACGTACGAACAAATTGTTAAGTACAAAATATAAAGTGTATCCATTATTCAAACTTTACTCATTACTCTTGCTGCTGTGTTATTTTGTTCAACAAATGTTTCTAACTTTCCCGATTTGCATTGAATATATGTAAGGTATTCTGTTCGGGCTCTGTAATGCTGATATTCCTTTCAATTAGGTAGTTATAGCTGATTTCATAAATTTTTTCTTTCCTTACAGTGCTATGTGCAGAGTTTTGTAATTCACCCAAAAATTCGATAACGATATTTCACTGGTAATGCATGTTTTATAGTCCCCGCATAAAATTTTAGAAAAAGGTCCGTTTGTGTGTGCCTATGTTTATGTATCTTTGGACAGCATAGCTAAAAAACCAAAAGACCGTTAAAAACTAAACTTGTTATTTAAATTTATTATCTTCCAAGGATGCACATGAAGGTGTTTCAGAGAATCTGCCAACCCAAACTTCTACTACTTACATGGAATCACTTTTTAAAATGATCTTTCTCTCAAAAATGACCCTCGGCTCTGACCGTTTTGTGCTAATATGAATTTGGCTTTCTGCAATCCGAGAACTTAACCCCAAAACATAAAATATGCAGGAAAAATTCGTACATTTTACATACTTTCCATTTATATTTGAGAGTGACCAGGGAAATGCAAAGTGTCATCAATCATACCGTATATGTAGAAAAAACATGTAGCCAGTTCCAATATATGATTGCTTTACATAGGAATTAATTGAATTTCCAAAATTTATGAGCAATAATGAAAATTTCAGATGTGTTATCTAAATTACAATTTATAATTTGAGATTCATTCACTGTTGGTCTATAAATAATATTTGGAGTCCAAAGTATTGTTCACGGAATACGAATAGCCCTTCATCCCTATCGCGTACTTATCTCCTAGCCACGTCTTCAGTTCAGGGAAAAGATGAAAGTCCTAGGGTGTAGGTCAGGACTGTACGACGGATGATCGAAAATGCCCCATTGAAGTTGTTCAATGGGTTGTGCCAGTAGTGTGTGGACGAGCGTTGTCATGGATCAACACAATTCCTGAAGTCAGCATTCCTTTTCGTTTGCTTTGAATGGCTCTCCGCAATCGTCGTAAAGTTTCACAATAAACAGCTGCATTGATAGTGGTTCCGGGCTGCACTATTGGTGGCAACATTTTTTGAAGCGGGTATTGCAAAGCTTGTGCACAGGTACGATAAATGTCTCAATCTTTTCGGTGATTAGATTGAAAAGTAACCATAAGCGTACAAAACTTTTAGTAATAAAATAATTGTTTCCTATGAACTTGTCCTTTATTCATAGCCTAGAGGTTAAAAAAAACGGCTCTCATATAACCTGTGAACATCATTCACTCTGAAAACCTGCAAGTCTCAGTTATAATTACTTTCTCTACACGTACATGTACTTAGTGTATAGAGACGATATTGTATTGTACTCAAAAATGCTAATATCGAGCATTTTCTGGTAATACCCTCGGAAGACCTCTTTATTCTGGTAAACTGTAAGAAAAAGACAAAAAATAACTACAGAAAAACATGCAGATCTCGTAAAGCACACAATTTATGTCATAAATAATTTTTTTCGTGGAGATGCCGTTTTCAAGATATTTCTTGTTATTGGTTTCAGTTTTAAAAGACATTAAACTGTTCTTATACGGTGACTTGTCAACTTCCTGGCTACGCAAAGAAATGGATTTCAATACCATAGCAACCGCATTTTAAAACATTTGACTGTCATTTTACCTGGCGTAGTCCCTTATTTTCCTTCTACACTGAGTAATGAGACCATTTCTGCTAATGTTTATCTCGATTTGCATGATGTCAATAGAAGATTAAGCTTATTAACAATAATTTGTTATAGGGATGTAGAGAAGTCATGTGAATGGAACACATCAGATTTTTATGTTTACGTGATTCATTGTGAAAGGTTCCATCACAATACATAGATCGGGCTTCTAATTTTGAGGTAATTTTTATTGTGAATGGGATTTACTGTGAGCAAACTGAATGAGTGCACTGGCCTGGTTATCTGTACAAACCTTCTGATCCACAGTTCTGGGTAGAAGGTATTAGCGATTTGCCGTGTTGTGTTCTTAGTGCATTACTCTTCGTGAGTACAATGACTCTTCATCCAACAGAAGTGGAAGAAGTTTCGACTGAACCATCATAAAAGAAAAAGAAAAACTGAACTCTAACTTATAGTAGCGCAAAGCTGTTACCTCATTTAAATAGGATCTGAAGCTTTCCTGGAAACGAACATATTCTAGACGTTCTCGGACTTCAAGCCAGGTGTAGTGATGAAGAATCATCGACGTTTCGGGAGCGTGCATCTCTTCACTCATTGCTCCTAAAGAGCCGTCTGTTGCATCCAAAGTGTTTACAAAGGGTTCCGCTAATGCATGTTGTGGCTATTTGTAATTAAACTGTGCCACGAATACCTTCATTTGAAAATGACACTGTTGACATAAGGTTTGATTGAATCTTGTTTGGGTTATAGAATCACCCACTTAGCTTCCATGATTCGATTGCTGCAGCTCTTGGTATATTTGCATGTGGTAAGGACGGGATTTTGCATTGTTCTGCAAGCGGATGAGCGCATGATTCTAAATATCCCTTCTAATGTGGATGATAAATGACCACACGCTAAATCATTTCCTTGTCACAAAGAGGAAGATGTATTTTGAAAAATGCCTACGTATTGTGTAGTATGCCTGACCACAGAAGATGGTTCCGACACTAGAAAGTGTGGTTCTCAGGAACTCTACTCTGCAAGCATTTCTCTGACAAAGATGGCGTGCGCTTGCATTCCGCTTGACAAAAAACACAGTAATGTTACAATATAGTAATTCAGTTCTTATTTACAAAAATAATGGAAACAATCCGTTTTCCTTACATGACCAGGATGAACAAATTAATAAAGACTTCCCACTTAAGAAAAGTTTCAACTATTTGGAAGTTTTAAAACCAATAACAAGAATATCTTGTAAATGGTTAACTCCACAAGTATACCATAAATAGTGCAACGAGATGTGCATTTTTTGTGTAGTAATTGTTTGAGACTTTTTTGAGAAAGTAAAATTTGTCAAAATAATCCATGTAGAGGGTGGTTTGGATTACGGATATTTTCTTAAAAATTTTCGTGTCATATCCTTGAAAGATGCTGAAATTAAATACCAAGTTTGGTATTGAAGGGATTTTTCATTTTGGAGTAGTTATGCTATTTAGAGACATACGGAAACATACGAACCTTTTACTAAAAGTGCTTGTTTGGATTAAGGGCACTTTAAAACATATATTTCTGGTGAAATCTCGTTATCAATTTTTTGGGATGGAATATAATACCAGTGTATTAAACATTATAAAGTAAAATTGTTATATATATATATTACTTGAACTGTAGGTTTAAAATTTAAAAAATACTGTCATACATATTTAAAGGCTGTCTAAGTTTATTTTTGTAAGGATGTTTTTATTTATCTTGAAATGAGAAGAATTAGAGCGAATGTGATTAAAAGAACCCTTTGAAATATTAAGCGATGTTCTTTTGTTGCTCATGAATCCATGCTAAGTATTGAATACCAAGGTTAACATTTATAAGGTAATTTACTGTCTCTGTTGCATTAAAAGAGGCCTGAGTGGGCCTGGATTAATCCCAAATCAACTGGACAGGGCCCTTTTACTTATAAGGAACTAAGTTATAAGACCATCTCTGGTAATGTTTATCTTGCAGCGGGGTTTAAAACGCGGCTTGCCCGGTCGAGAACTTCTTGAGATCTGTTTTACTCAGGGCCTTCTTTCTCTTAAAACTGATAACAGTCTGTTATTTAACGACTTTATTCCCGGCAATATTTCTCTAGTCCCGTCGACAATTATTCAATTTACTAACCTGTAATTCCCTTGCTTGTAATTTTCTTTCTTTCTAGTCAACACTAAAATGTCCCGGACAATGACTTTCTCAAAAGAAAGAAAAAAAATCTAATGTGTTCCATTCACATGAGTTTCTCTATATCTCTGCAAAAAATCATTGTAGAAAGCTTATACTTCTATTTAATTCATGCTAACCGAGAAAAAATTAACTGAAATAGTCTTATTACTTGCTTCCATGTAAATAAAAGGGAAATAAAGGAGTACCATAGGCTAAATTGATAGTCAAAAGCTGGTTGCTATGTGACCGAAGTTCCTTTGTCTGTGTGGGCAGGAGTTGACAAATTTCTGTGTGAGAAAAGTATAACTTTTTTATAGCTGAAACCAATAACAAGAAACATCTCAAAAACAATCAACTCCACAAAAAAGTATACAACATAAATTGTGTCTTTTAACGTGCTGTACATTTTTTGCGTTGTAAGTTTTTGTCCATCTCTTACGGTTTAGCAGTTATGCAAAATTCCGCAAATTTCATCCAGAATAAGGCCATCTTCATAGGCTATTCCCAGAAAATTCAAGATTAGGGTTTTATTTGACCCTTAAATATCTTTAATATAGATATTTTAATCAAAATCGTTAGAGCCATGTTAGAGAAAATAAAAATTTTTGAAAAAGTTTCATGTAAAGGGTAATTAGGTGTGGGGGGATTTTTCTCAAAATCTTCGTGTCGCATTCTTGGAAGATACTAAACTTAAATACCAAGTTTGGTATTCAACGGTCTTTTCGTTTTTGAGCTAAGCTGCCCACAAACACAAACACACATACACACACACATGTATACACTGACAGACACATACACGGACATTTTTCTAAAAAAACTTTTTTGAATTCAGGGAGTCTCAAAACATGTATTTCCGGTGAAATCTCGGTATCAAGTTTTTGGGTGCAATACAATACCTTCTCTATGCACTATGTACATAGTTCGTATAGAGAAATTAAAAAACGAAGAAGTAATAACATAAAAATACAAAGTGACGGAAAAAGGCATATTCTTACAAAAATACAAATAAAACATGAAATAAATGTGGCTAGATATTGCTTCAACTTTGAGTAGAATTATGTACATAAAAGAATATTATTTTGCAATAATAGTTAGAAATTGGTTTATTAAACAGAATACATAGTTGAATATAAATATTTATATTATTTCAATAATAATTTCATTGGAATATTAGACCCAGTTTGATGAAGGAAAAACAAATATATATTAAAGTTTTTAAGTGTTAAAATAAATTAATAACTGGACATTTGTTTTATAGGAAATTTATCAATTTTGTTTACAGAACAGATACAGAAATTCTTGAGAATGGAACACATCAGGCTTTGTGGGTTTTCCCCACTCATTATCAGTAATAGAGAGATTAAATACGCATTACATTCTTCTTGTAGCTGCATTAATGAAGTGGATTCTCAAATCAGCTTTTTGATAACAACTTTAACTACAGAAGTTATTGAGGTTTCGGTAATGAGACTTTTACGTAATGCAAGAGTATCCTGAAAATACAAGGTAGATAGCACAGACTGTATGATAAAGTGGACAAACAACACTTTTACTCCACTCCACAAAAATGCAGAATTTCCCTCCCATACGGGGTTCCTGGCAAACCAATTTATGCCAGCGTGCTTGTTAATTAACATTCCAAACTTTGAGTTTTTCAAGCGAGAGAGTGTTAAGTTACCAATGAAGAGATTACTTGCACAAAAATAGTTGCTTCCCATGTTATAATGTTGTCTCGCGCCTTTTGTTTCATTTGCAAACAAAAGTCACGTATGCATGGACCTAATTAGAACATACAACGGCAGCATTCCCGCTTGTTATTTTGCTGAATAACGAGCTTCAGTTAGTGTCCAATACTGACTTTTTGAACGTAAAATTCAATATGGTGTTTTATTTCCCTACTTTGAACTGGACAATATGAGGTATGCTAGCACCATTTGCACTATATATGGAACATGCAAATGCATGAGTTTGCTCAGCCCTGTGTAATTATGTACGTGTAATGCTTACATACATCCTATATGGCTTGTATAGCTTAATCCTGCACGGGTAACATATATTTGGTACCAATTATACACAACAAGGGCCTCTCTCTGATAATCTCACCATTTTATTTGTAGCTCAGGGATAAATAATATTCATTTTATTGTATAGATGTTTTCAGGCTCAAACAGCGCAGAGAATCATGTAAACATGGCCTTAAACACACATGTCCTGATCTTCGCCAGTGCATCAACAGTCACAACCGCATTGTGCATTTTAAGAGAATCTATTGGTAGGCTGCCGTAAATACAAAACTACAAGTACGAGATGATACTTCGCGGTCTCCAAGCTTTTGTGTTTCTGTTAACGGTATTCCAAAGCAAATAACATTTGATGTGTCATATTCACATGACTTTCTCTACATCTCTGTAAAACATTATTGTTAAAAAGATTATGCTAATATTTACTTCATCCAATGGAGAAAAAAATTAGCAGAAATAGTCTTATTACTTGCTTCCTTGTAAGTAGAAACGAAATAAGGGAGTACCATAGATTAAAGTGACAGTCAAAAACTGGTTGATATGTGACTGAAGTTCCTTTGTTTGTATACACAGGAGTTGACAAATTCACGTATAAGAAAGGTATACGATTTTCAAGGATGAAACCAAAAGCAAGCAATATCTCAAAAACGATCAACTGCACGTAAAAAATGTATGTAACATAAATTCTGTGTTTTAATGTGCTTTACGTTTTTTGTGGTAAATTTTTGTCCATCTCTTACGGTTTAGCAGTTATGCAAAATTTCTCTAGAATAAGGTAGTTTTCAGAGGCTATTTCCAGAAAATTCAAGATATACATTTTATTTGTCAAGTAAATATCTTTAATATACGATATTGTAATCAAAATTGTTAGAGCCATTTTTAAAAAAAAGCCAAATTTTCGAAAAAATGTTCCATGTGAAAAGTAATTGGAGGCGGGGGATTTTCTTTAAAATCTTCGTAGCGCATCCTTGGAAGATACGAAACCTAAAAGTTTGAATTTAACGGTTTTTTCATTTTTGAGCTATGCACATACACGCACACACGCACACACGGACCTTTTTCCAAAAATGTTTTTTTTTGGATTAAGGGGGACCCAAAACATGTATTTCAGGTAAAATCTCGGTACCGAATTTTTGGGTGCAATACAATAGCTTCTCTATACACTATGTACATAGTACGTGTAGAGAAAGTAAAAATTGGATGTGTTCGATACACATGACATCCTCTATTTGTTCTACAAGCAATTCTTATAAGACTGTGATTTTATCTACATAATACTAACTGAGACAAGCTTTAGCAGCACTTTTTCTTGTAAATAGAAGAGAAATATGATAAATCTTGTGAAAAGTTTTAAAATCTGATCCTATGTTATAATACAATTTGGTTCTCTTGCGTAGCCAGGAGTAAAAAAGAAAGATATGAAACGAATGTGGGTTTCTCGTTTGAGAAAAGTTTAAATATTTTAAAATTGAAACTAATAACAAGCAACGTCTTCAAAACAGTTAACTCTACAGAAATTTATATGAAATAAGTTGGGTTTAACAAAATATACATTTTGGGGTGGTAAGTTTTGTCTATCTTTTACGATGTACCGTTTCACAAAGGTCATCCAAATGATGGTCTTCAGAGGCTATTCCCAGAAAATTCATTGTCATAACGATATCAAAATGATCACTCAGAATGAATATCTTTATAAGATGTTTCCAAAAATTTCATTTGTCATAAAAATATCACAAACATCTGGTATTTTAATAAAATTGTTAGACGCATGCTTGAGGAAATAAAACTTTTCAAAAAGTCCTTCTATGTAACTGGTAGTTTAAGGTTCGGGTTTTTTTTTTTGAAAACCTCCATTCCCGTCTTTGGAAGATACTGAACTTAAATGGCAAGTTTAGTATATAATCGAGTTTTCGTTTTTGAGTTATGCTGATCACATACACGCGGGTCTTTATTTACAATTTATTTTATTTAGGGGACCTCAAAACATTCATTTCCGGTAAAATCTCACATAATTTTTTTATAGAATACAATATCTTCTCTAGCTACTATGTACATAGTACCTGTAAAGAAAGAGAAAAGCACTATTGCCTGTTTTTCTGAAGCAGAAAATAAGAAAACGGAGTCATTTGATGAGAAGTTATTAGATTTGAAAATCATCATCGTATTTATCACAAACGTTTTACAAGATTAATTTATTAAAAATTATTATTTGGAAGCATATTGCAAACCACTATTATATAACAGTGAGTTGTAATTATTATTAGTATTGGTTTATTTTGAAGCTTTCTGAATCATACATCTTTTCCGCTTTCTTTCATCTATGACAAAATATCATAATATAGTTTATTACAAATACTAGGTGATTCAAAAATACTTTTAAAAGATTGGAGATTTACTTCAAAACAAGAAAAAATGTTCATATAAACAGAGGTCAAATCCTTCATTTTCTATTTATTGAGATTGAAATTGAAATTAATCAAAACATTTTAAAATGAAACATTATTCAATTATTGACATTTCGGCTTCTTGGGTGGTGATCAACTTAAGCACCATTCATAGCAAATGTTCCAAATGTTCTCTTGTATCTAGAGACACAAGCACTCGTTGAAGTATGGACTTTTAGATACTCCCTACCAGTGTCGTATGATTCTCCAGGCTTCCATGACACGTTGATAAAGAGTTTCTTTATCAGGAATGTCTGCTGTAAAAACCAATTGCTGAAGGTGCCCTCCCAAAGATAAAAATCCAGAGGATTGAGATCGTTGAAACATGCAGGCCAAGGAGTAGTCCTTCTTTACCTATCCATCTGTTATGGTAGATACCAGCCAGTACATTTCGAACAAAGAGACTAAAATGTGCTAGAGCTCCACATGCATAAACCGCATGTTTCTTCTTACTTGAGGGGCACATCTTTGAGAAAATATGGGAGAATGTTCTGAATGAAGTTCCTTTAAAGCATACTGGGAGAATGTATTACACAAAAAACAAAAGTAAACAAGAGCCATGGCGACCAACTCCGCACGGTAAAATAGATCGAAGCCTTCTATCAATGTGTGTAGAGATAAATGATTGTTAGGTTGGACTCTGAAAGATCTTGATTGTAAACTTTTATTAAAAAAAGTTAAAGCAAATACAAAGCGTTTTGGAGCATATGATTGTTTTAACCTATTTTCTTATTTCAATGTAAAGAATCCATCCCCCAGAGTAATAAAAGTATTTTAATCACCTTGTATAAGCTAACACAGCTGTAGCGAAATAAAATACATCAATATATCGCCGTTAATAATCGCAGCCTCCAAGTTTAATTGCTTTTACATTTAAACGTGTTTGTTTTGTTGGCATGCTGAATAGTTTCTCCGTATTATATATATTTTCTCTGCTGTGTACAGCAAGTAAAGTATTATTTTCCAAAAATGTGATGTAAGATTTCAATGAAAATACTTTTTCTGTCTCCCTGAAGCCAAAACAGGATTTTTAAAAAATCTGATGTATTACCCTCACATGAAATTCTCTAGCTGTTCTACAAACTTCATACATAAGATTCTTCTTTGCTCTGCACCTTGCTAATCGTGGTACTCATTAACATAATGTTCTTATTATTTAATACCGTATAAGTAAGAAGAAAATAAAGGAATACACTAGGCTAAACCAATAGTCAAATGTTTTAAAAGCTGTCGTTATGCGATTGTCATTACAAATCGATTCTTTTCTTGGCCAGGAGTAGAACAAAAGAAAAACGGACAGTCCCGTCTGAGAAAAGTATAAGAACTTCATAACTAAAACTAATAACAATGACTACCTCGAAAACGGTAAGCTCCCCGAGAAAAATGTATATGACATAACTTGTGTATTTTAACAAGACCTAAATTTTTTGTATAGTAAGTTTTTGTCTATCTCTTACGGTTTACTGGTTAAGCCAAATTAAGCAAAATTCATCCAGAATAAACAGGTCTTCAGAAGCTATTCCCAGAAAATTCAAGATATACATTTTATTTGTTAGGTAAATATCTTTAATATACGATATTTTAATCAAAATCGTTAGAGCTATTTTTAAGAAAATAAACATTTTCGAAAAAAGTTCCATGTAAAGGGTAGTTTGCAGTGGGGGGATTTTTCTCAAAATCTTCGTGTCGCATCCCTGGAAGATACTAAATTAAATACCAAGTTTGGTATTTTAGGTACTTTTCGTTTTTGAGTTATCGTGTTCACAGACACACGGACACACACACGCACGGACCTTTTTCTAAAAATGCTTTTTTTGGATAAAGGGGGTTCTAAAACATGTATTTCCGGTGAAATCTCGTTATCGAATTTTTTGGTGGAATACAATACTTCTCTATCCCTATGTACATAGTGAACATATGTGAACAGCATACGAAAACAATAAATCTTGGTATTTACAGAGTTAAGTATATTCTTCAGCATAATGCGTATTCTAGAATATACTTCTAGTTTATTAATATTGAGTTAATGATGTAGTTTGGAAACATATATTACAATTTTATAAACGCAACTGATATTAAATGCTATATCTATATTGCTATATTGTTTTTGTACCAATTTCTATGTTTTTCTCTAGTTTTAAAATGAGCAGCAGCTGTTGCTGGCACCGATTCGAAGTGTTACACCCCTTAATGGTACATAACAAGCTACAAGAGCAATTTCGTGAAGCTGGAATACGACCTATAAAGTACCAAAAAAGGGGGAAGGCTCCAAGCCGGCTAAGGGTAATGGGATTCCAGTTCAAATAGTTTCTAGATCAAATGGCTTTTAGCCGGGTGATTGCAAGTGCTTTCATTTAGAGCGCGATATCACGGTTTGAGAGAAAAAGGACCTACCCTCCAGCATCTGAAGATGTAACATCAGTCTAATGAGCTTCAGACCGTCTCATTTTTAATATCCGCACGTTTTGTCTGCGTGTGTTCTGTCTACAGGCAGCTAGAGGACATGCAGTTTAAAGGAAAGTACCAGGTGGGAAATGGAATGCCTAACATTTTTCCAATGCACGTATTACATTATTTATTGCGTTATTACCATCAAAAAAGAAACCTTTGCAGAAATAATATGATGTGTTCCATTCACATGAAGTTTCAAGTTTCTATCTACTTCTTGCTAATCAGGATAAATATTAGCAGTAATGCTTTTTGTAAGCAGAAAAGAAATAAGGCAATATACTAGGCCACAACGCTATTAAAATCTGCCTGTCATGTGGATGGAATCCATTTCTATGCATTGCCAGGAGATCTCAAATCCCCGTATGCGAAAAGTTTTAAGTATTTTGAAACTGAAAAACATAGCAAGCAATATCTCAAAAACGACCACCTCTAGAAAAAAAAAGTATATGACATAAATTGTGTGTTTTAATGAGATCTACATTTTTTGTGTAGTAAGTTTTTGTCTATCTCTTGCGTTTTTCTAGTTATGCGAAATCCAAAACAATTCATCCAGAATAAAGAGGTCTTCAGAGGCTGTTCCCAGAAAATTCAAGATATATGTTTTATTTGCTGGGTAAATGTCTTTCATATACGGTGTTTTAATCAAATTCGTTAGAGCCATTTTTGAGAAAATCAACATTTTCGAAAACTTTCCCACACACGGACGCTTTAAAAAAATGTTTTTTTTTTTTTTTTTTGGATACAGGGTACCCTAAAGCATCTATTTCCGGTGAAATTTCGGTAGCGAATTTTTGGTTTAAATGCCATACCTTCTCTGTACACTATGTACATAGTACGCGTAGAGAAAATAAAAATATGCTATTGTTTTTAAATATGTGCTGCATACCCATTAAACTACTGTCCATGATTGTACTTTGGGGCGGCGCCGTGGTTGAGTGGTTAGACCGCACGCCTCCCATCTAGGCGACCCGGGTTCGATCCCAAGCACTCACACGTGAGAGTTCTAGTAGATGAAGTGACGTCTGTGCGGGTTTTCTCCGCCACTTTTTCCACAAATTGCTCCATCATCACCTCTCCTATTATTTCATATGCATGTTATATCACCCACTTCCTCAACTTCATGCCTGACTACGGGGTACAACTACTCGTTCCAGGTTCTCCATTCTGTGAATGAATTAATGAATGAATGAATGAATAAGTGTATTTATTGAAATAATGGTATCATACACTGAGCTTCATCTATCTCACGGGTCTACTACAGACTGTAGTGCTTTTGCTATATACAAAATTGCAGTGTTAAAAAGAAACAAAACAAACAAACAAAAACATTAATAGAGTAAATGCGAAAATATAAGAACAAAGATATTCAAAATAAGAACTGAAGCTTTCTTGACGACGTGTTAATTCAAAATTTTCTCGGGCTTCTAGCCAGGTAAAAGCTTGGCTTGACACCAACGTTTCGAAGAATTGCATCTTCCTCGTCTTCAGGGTGAACTGATGGTTTGAGCTTGCGGAGACTGGTATTTATAAGAGCTGGGATGAAGCTAACATCTGATTGGTTCGCGTGATATTATGGCTTTTTTTTTTTTTTTGTTAGTGGTGGGGGAAAAGGCTACTGACGCCCTAACCCCAGGCAAGCCTGGGAGTCTCACACTCCCAGGCTTGCCTGGGGTTAGGGCGTCAGTAGCCTTTTCCCCCACCACTAACAAAAAAAAAAAGCCATAATATCACGCGAACCAATCAGATTTTTTTTTTTTTTTTTTTTTTTTAGTTTCAAGTGGAGGGGAAAAATCCACCTTAAGGACTAACCCGGGCTGGCATGCCCGGAGTGTCGGGGTCTCCCAGGATGGGCCTACCGACTAAAAAACCCCTCCACCGGTATTGGAAGGTAAGGATACTGCGGTACCGCTGTTGCACCCGCGCAGTAAAAGGTAAAGGTGAACTGGCCCGCTGTGCGGCCGCCAGGGGTGAGGGTTGTGCTAGTAGACCGGCTTGACCGAGGCCCAGCCGGCCCCCGTAGCGAATTATAGGTGAGGAGTTGAGGAACTTGTGGGTGGTTGGGAGTTGTTGGTGAAACATGGGATTGGAAGTGTAGGGAGAGCTGCCACTCTCTCCCTATGGTGATGATGACGGCACTACCGGTTCTTCCTTCCCCTGGGGGCTGGACCGGTAGCGATGTAGGAGAGAATGTCCGTGGTAAGTCCTGTCTGAAGGTCGTGTAGTTGCTTCGATATTGATTGGTGAAGTTGGTGCTGCAGCTCTCGGACACCCACGACCGAAGCCTCAAGAGACCCCAGCCGCGGGCACTGGTCGTCGCTGTCCTCGGAAGGTGGATGGACGAGGGGCTCTCTGTGCGGTCCAGCTGGCGCTGGATGGACGCAAGCACCGCGCCGTTTTCACCTGCAACTCGATCTGAGTCCTGGTGCTTGGCCTCCAATGCTGCGAGTCGTTCGTTGGTTTCCCTCTGAAGTTCCTCGAGACGGAGGCCGAGTTGGTGTGTAGCCGCCTGGATGGTGGCGATGTTCTGCTTAATGGATTCTACGGCGTCCTTCAGAAAGGTGTCCGTCGGTGAAGTGTTCAGTGTCGAGTCTGGTGGTGGTGATGGTTGGTGGTGCTGCTGTGAGTTTTGTGGAGGTGAAGGCCTACTCCGGGGATAGAGTGGGCACGTGGCTTGCCCTGTGTAGTGCGAGTTCGAGGAGCAGGTAGCGCAGTAGCGGCGTCGACGGCGTAGATCATGGTTGGAGCAAGCGGCTGTGAGCGAGCTTGCCCCACAGTAGTGGCACTTCGGTACGGCGTGGCAATCCTCCGAACGATGTCCGTAGGTGCAGCAGCGTCGGCAGGGGACCGGACGTTCACTTCTGCTAGCCTGGACACGTAGCTGTTGCCCTAATAAGGGCAGGCGTGATGTCAAGGCAGCTTCGGCTTCAGGCGCGGACCCCAGGTGGAGGCGGACCAGCGATGTGGGTCCCCGAGGTGATGTGATCCGGTTGGCCTTTACTGTAGAGGGCCAAAGGCGGCGTGCGGCATCCAGCACGAAGCGGGATGGGAGGTCCCTCGGGACCCCTATGACGACCACTGTTAGGTGGCCATCATGGTGCGAAGAAGGCCGGACCGATTCCCGGGTGGGTTCCGGTACGGCGGTGGAATCTGTCGGCGGTTGGGGCCGGGCCGGTTCCCGGTTGGGTTCCGGCACGGCGGCGGAGGCAGTCGGCGGCTTGGACCGGGCCGGTTCCCGCTTGGGTGCTGGTACGGCGGCGGAGGCTGTCGGCGGATGAGGCCGGGCCGGTTTCCTACTGGATACCGGTGCGGCGGCGGTGAAAGCTGTCTGCTCCATAGCGGTAGGTGGCGTGGCAGGAGGCGGCTTAGTAAAAGGGGCGGAAGGCGTCTCCATTGTCCGCAGCAAGGCGGCACGGCGCGCCCGCGCCCACTGACCTCTGGCATGGTTAGCGGTGTTGTAGAAGGCCATGCCTGCGTCGAATGCTGCCCTTGTAGCTGGATCCATCTATAAGAGTCGAAGTCCGCATGGCTAGCGGTGTTGTAGAAGGCCATGCCTGCGTCGAATGCTGCCCTTGTAGCTGGATCCATCTATAAGAGTCGAAGTCCAAATCATCTGTTATTCGGCTAATGTTTTGTGTTTGAGCACGCACCTGCTAGAAAATAAGTCTTGGAAGACTGCAGGTAGCGGATTAGGTATTAAGGCTCTTTAACATAGGTGTCCATGCTGAACTTAATTGTAGGCCAGAATCGCGATTTAGATTATTTGTTTCAGATGAGATGGCTAAAGCTTCTTTTACTCTCCTCTCCCAGTAGTTCGAACAGTTTGCCACTATCTTGGGTTGGTAAAGTTAGCTCTGTGGCTCTGTTCTATACAGTGTTCAGCCAGTCCAGATTTTTCGGGTTGCATAAGCCTTATTGATCTTTGGTGTTCAGAAACGCGTGTGGCAATAGTGCGTCCTGTTTGGCCAATGTACGCTGCGCTGCATTCGCAAGGAATGTGGTAGACACCAGGTACTCTGAGAGCTAAATTATCTTTAACTGGCCTGACCAAATTTTTGATTTTAGGTGGTGGCTTATGGATGGTTTTGACATTATATTTGTAGAGTAATCTACTAATCTTTCCCGAAAAATTGCCGGTAAACGGTATATAGGCTATGGCGGCTGGCTTGTCTTTTTGTTGAGTGTTCTTGCTGGGGTTTCTTTTTCGTCCGGCTGTTTTCAGCGCTGATGTGATGTCCTTGGCTGAATATCCATTTTGTTGGAGTGTGAATTTTAGGTGTTGAAATTCCGTTTTCAGATTATCTGGGTCTGATACAGAAACTGCTCTATGTGCCAATGTGTTGAGAATGCCCATTCGTTGTGACTTATGGTGGAAGCTGTTTGCGTTGAGATAAAGATCCGTGTGTGTAGGTTTTCGGTAGACGGCATGACCAAGAGTTCCGTCCGCTTTTCTGGTAACCAGAATGTCCAGAAATGGGAGGGAAGCATTTTTCTCAACTTCCATTGTGAACTGTATTTGTGATCTGAGGCTATTTAGGTGTGCAAGAAAATCTGGAAGAGTGTGCAGTCCATGTGGCCAAATTACAAATGTATCATCTACATATCTATAAAAATGTGTAGGTTTTAATGGGGCTGTGTTAAGTATTTCATGCTCCAGAAACTCCATATAGAAGTTGGCAATAGCTGGTGACAGAGGAGAGCCCATGGCAACACCGTCTGTCTGCTCGTAGTAGGTATACTATACAGAAAATAAGTGGAAGTAAGTGTGTGACTAAACAGTGCAGTAATACCAGGTGGAAAGTGTTCTGACAATAGTTGTATTGTTTCTGCAAGGGGAACTCTGGTGAAGAGAGATACCACATCGAAACTAACAGGTCCGATGGCTTCACTTTGATGCTGTCAAGAACTTCAGCGAATTGTATAGAGTTCTTCACATGGTGTACACACTTACCTACTATTGGTTGCAGCAGATGTGCCATATGACGAGCTAGGCGATAGGTAGGGCTGCCAATAGCGTCCACTATGGGCCTTAGAGGTATCCCAGGCTTATGGATCTTCGGGAGACCATATAATCTGGGAGGTATGGAGGCAGATGGCGAGACCGTCTTATGAACATCAGGAGGAAGGCTGGATTTCTTAATTAGCTGGATGGTGCGTCTTTCTACAGATTTGGTAGGATCCTTTTTAATGGTTATGTATGCGGGATCGTCCAGCAGTTGTTGAACCTTTTCTTGTTATTGCACGGAAGAGAGGAGTACCGTGGCGTTCCCTTTGTCAGCTGGTAAAACAACCAAGTTGTCGTTTTTTCGAAGGGAGTGTAACGCTTTAATTTCTTCTCGGTCTCGCCATCTGCCTCCATACCTCCCAGATTATATGGTCTCCCGAAGATCCATAAGCCTGGGATACCTCTAAGGCCCATAGTGGACGCTATTGGCAGCCCTACCTATCGCCTAGCTCGTCATATGGCACATCTGCTGCAACCAATAGTAGGTAAGTGTGTACACCATGTGAAGAACTCTATACAATTCGCTGAAGTTCTTGACAGCATCAAAGTGAAGCCATCGGACCTGTTAGTTTCGATGTGGTATCTCTCTTCACCAGAGTTCCCCTTGCAGAAACAATACAACTATTGTCAGAACACTTTCCAGCTGGTATTACTGCACTGTTTAGTCACACACTTACTTCCACTTATTTTCTGTATAGTATACCTACTACGAGCAGACAGACGGTGTTGCCATGGGCTCTCCTCTGTCACCAGCTATTGCCAACTTCTATATGGAGTTTCTGGAGCATGAAATACTTAACACAGCCTCATTAAAACCTACACATTTTTATAGATATGTAGATGATACATTTGTAATTTGGCCACATGGACTGCACACTCTTCCAGATTTTCTTGCACACCTAAATAGCCTCAGATCACAAATACAGTTCACAATGGAAGTTGAGAAAAATGCTTCCCTCCCATTTCTGGACATTCTGGTTACCAGAAGAGCGGACGGAACTCTTGGTCATGCCGTCTACCGAAAACCTACACACACGGATCTTTATCTCAACGCAAACAGCTTCCACCATAAGTCACAACGAATGGGCATTCTCAACACATTGGCACATAGAGCAGTTTCTGTATCAGACCCAGATAATCTGCAAACGGAATTTCAACACCTAAAATTCACACTCCAACAAAATGGATATTCAGCCAAGGACATCACATCAGCGCTGAAAACAGCCGGACGAAAAAGAAACCCCAGCAAGAACACTCAACAAAAAGACAAGCCAGCCGCCATAGCCTATATACCGTTTACCGGCAATTTTTCGGGAAAGATTAGTAGATTACTCTACAAATATAATGTCAAAACCATCCATAAGCCACCACCTAAAATCAAAAATTTGGTCAGGCCAGTTAAAGATAATTTAGCTCTCAGAGTACCTGGTGTCTACCACATTCCTTGCGAATGCAGCGCAGCGTACATTGGCCAAACAGGACGCACTATTGCCACACGCGTTTCTGAACACCAAAGATCAATAAGGCTTATGCAACCCGAAAAATCTGGACTGGCTGAACACTGTATAGAACAGAGCCACAGAGCTAACTTTACCAACACCAAGATAGTGGCAAAGTGTTCGAACTACTGGGAGAGGAGAGTAAAAGAAGCTTTAGCCATCTCATCTGAAACAAATAATCTAAATCGCGATTCTGGCCTACAATTATGTTCAGCATGGACACCTATGTTAAAGAGCCTTAATACCTAATCCGCTACCTGCAGTCTTCCAAGACTTATTTTCTAGCAGGTGCGTGCTCAAACACAAAACATTAGCCGAATAACTGCTATAAATAGTTTTCTACGAAGTTCGTGCCCATGTCTCAATCATCTTAAATACGAGGCCATAATATCACGCGAACCAATCAGATGTTACATTCATCCCAGCTCTTATAAATACCAGTCTCCGCAAGCTCAAACCATCAGTTCACCCTGAAGACGAGGAAGATGCACTTCTTCGAAACGTTGGTGTCAAGCCAAGTTTTTACCTGGCTAGAAGCCCGAGAAGATTTTGAATTAAAGATATTCAAATACAGCAACTTAAATTTACAGCTTATTCAGATGTATTAATGTACTTTATTTTAATAGACAAATGCACTTGTTTCATGCCGTTAGCTCCCCGATAGGCTTCCGACCCCAGGGCACCCGCTTGTAAGTCTTAGGGGGATGTAAGTCCAAAACATACAAGGAGGGTAAGCCGACTACGAAAAAATTGTACTTTGCCGCTTTAAGAAAATGCATGAGCAAACTATTTTAGATAATAAACATATTTTTATGTTAATCTAAATAATCCTTTGCAGAATTGATGGTAGACTAGTCCGCTACAACAGTGCTGGTTTAGATGACTAGCCCTGAGGAGGTATCAGTGTGACTACGTTTGCAAATAATCGCGCGGCTGAGCTTCTAACACTGAACCTGGTATTTTGCTCGTATGTACCATGTGCGTGAAGAGAACTTTACATAGTGTAAGGTTTTTTGGAAACTTACTAGGTGGTATACAGTTCTTCTTTCATCTTGGCGTGTCCATTTCTTTACTCTCTTGGATATTTTATCTGCGATTCTCTAAGTATGCGCGTACCATGCTAAATGTTTCCGTTGAATAAAATCTAAAATTGAATGCTTTTAATTAATTTCTTCTTCTAAAATCATGTCACTTATGTTGTCTCTCCGGGATATATTAGCCAAGGGGCTTAATTTAATTCTGTCGCTTTTAGTTTTCTTTTAAAATGACAGAGTCTAAACATCGAGCCATATGTCATAATGCTTCTAACTGTAATAAATATTTGAGTTTTTTTCTGTATTTTTCTCCAATAAAGTACCCTTACATAGGAAATATTCCTGAGTTTATTTTATATGTGTCTTCTTCTTGTTTTGCATCTTGTGTAATTCTTACCGCTAGATATTTATATTCCACTACGTGTATAATTATTCCAATCCTTCCTTCAGTATTAAATATTGATTAGGGACGGCTTTGCTCTTTCATACATGCTTCTAAGGGATTTCGAAAGCAGTGAGGAGGGGAAACCCAGCAAGACTTATATCGCGGTACACCGATATTATGAAGAAAAAAAAACAGATAGGAAAAAGGTTTATATAATCATGGGTACCGGCAAAATATACCCACACTATAAAACTGGAATGTATAAGCAATTCCCCATGAACAGGTGTTTGCTGCCTTAAATCAAATGAACTTGTGCAATAAAATATACGTTTTGTGTCAAGCCCGCAGGTTAAGACACCTCATTACAGCAGGCTTGAGAGATGCAACCCTTTCTAAGAGCATTTCTCCTTTCTTAAGAGGGTTGTGTACGAAAAACTGCTAAGGTGGAAATGGTTAATCTTGGGAGAGTGTAGTTGTGTCAGAGAGAGAGAGAGAGAAAGAGAGAGAGAGAGAGAGACAGTCGACAGCTGAGTACAACTGAAAATAAACTTGTTCTGCAACAATTGAAATATATATCCTTTATACTCGTAGAAAGAGAAGGCTGAAACCGTAATTGAATTTAAATGTCGTTCTTATATGTTAACTTTGAGATCCAATACTCTTTGGACGACATAGCTATATTAAATACAAGGATAATGAAATATTTAACATATGAGCATTAAAAAAAACAATTCAACCGTAAAGAATATTTCGTAAATAATTAATATTAGCTAAATCAAATATCAGCTGTGCCTTATAAGATGATCTGCAGTTTTCATGAAATGCGTTTTAGTCTATCTCTTATCATTTACAAAAGTTGTGCAAAATTTATTCTAGAATGAATCGGACTTTACACACTTTTCAGAGAAAGTTCAGTAAATATATTAAGCAGTAACTCAGATATCTTAAATACACACCATTGTAATAAAAATCGTGTGAAGGATTATTTGAAAAAATAAAACACAATAAGGGTTAATCGATAGGAGTATAAAGGGCGTTGAGTCTGTGGAAGTTGCTGCTAAAATAGCAAATTTGTTATTCATTCGACCTTTTTATATTTGACTTAACACACACATATACACACATCCACACACAAATTTTGTAAACATTACTTTGTGATCCAGTGGATATCAAAAGGGGTTTGGGTAGGAATTGCTCAACACTTCCTGTAGTACAGATGCCTGGCAAATAGAGTAGAAAAATCTATCTTGCTCGGCCCACCATTACTTGCCTATTGCTTCTATAAACTACTCTCACTTGAACTATTTTGCTCTATACCTCATATTAATGGAAAGAAATATCTGTGGAGAAACGTTAAGTTTTTCGTTGTAGATACAAGGAGAATAGAGGAAACCGAATCGATAGTCAGATATTTTGAAAACCGCGTTGCTATATACCTACTGGTCTAGAAACTTCGCGCTCTTACTGCCCTCGAGAAGCAATTCAACCATTAATAACGAATAATTCAAATCCGCTATTGATGAAATAAGTATCAAGTATCTGTCTGCATTATCTGTGCAATACGTTTCTCTCTTGCTCTTCACTCTCTCTCTTTCTCTCTCTCTCTCTCTCTCTGTCATGTTTACTGGTTATATAAAGCTATCCAAATGAATAGTTCACAGGCTCTTCAAGGGTTCACAGAAAATACAAGAAAATTCATGATGTTTGATTTAAAATTTCTGAAACATTTATCTTTTAATTAAATCTTTTGTAATGTTTTCCGAAAGTCGAAAATCTCGAACAATCGTCCATATAACGGACAGTTTAGATGGCCATCTTCTAGAAAATGTTAATGTCTTCCCTTTGGAAGATTCTATACCTAGATACTCAATTGGAATTCGTTTTTGAGCTATGCTGTTTACATACACATGCTAGAGAAAGTAAAATATGTTGAATTTTAATTTGTCAGATGAAGCAGCTAATAGTATGTTGGAAACGAATGAATATTATCCTGTGTGTGGTAGTTCTGTATTTTGTGTTTATAGCCTACATAAGTTTTTATTGCTTTATATATTTGACACCACAGTTTGGTCTCTAACTGTTGTTTTATACGTATATGTTGCATAAAATAGGTGTTCTTTGAGGAAAAGTTTTAAAAATAGAAAATATTAGTAAGAAGATGGTTAATATCACGAATAGTGAAGATTCTCATTCTACAAAAAAGAATGTGTACTTGCAGAAAATTGAACATGTGTACACTTTCTCAAAAACTGGCTAACATTGTTGGGGTATATAGGAGCGAACAGCCATATAGGTGAGTATATTCCTTCGTATTTTATGTATGAATTATTCCAACATTTGTCTTGCAAAATCATCATGGCTTTAGAAAGGGAATATCTGGTTTAGACTGTATTTTCACAACGGTGCGACTGTTTGAAAAGCTGAAGGATTATAATCTTTCACTTTATGTAGTCTTCATAGATTATATTAAAGCATTTGATAAAGTAAACAGAAATAATGAAGGCGAGATATTTCCTAGCCACATAACACGTGCAATACAAAGTCTTTGTTTGGGAACAAAGACAAGAGTTAAAAGTGGAAGTAAACTCTCAGAAAAAGGTATTAAAATAAATAAAGGTTTTCGGCAAGTGTGTCAACTTCCCCCTGCATTATTTAATATTTATTTAGTCAACGTCATTCGTAATTGGCAAACTATTTTAACTATTAATTTTAAAATGAGTAATATTAATATGGACACATTAGCTTTTGCAGACGGCCAAGCAGTTGTAGCATCTACTGAAGACAATTGGCAAAGAGATGTTTATAGTTTAAGTACACTGGCAACTAAATATAATTTGAAAATTTCAGCTGGAAAAATAAAAATAATAGCATTTTATGGAAAAGATCTTATCACAGCAAAAAATGTAATAAATAATACTCCTGTTGAACAAGGGATGGATTTCAATTATATAGGAGTTTAATTAGCAAGGATAAAACAAAAGATATAAATAGAAGACTAAGTCTATTCTTACACGTTTGTGAAGAACTTTATCAAACAAAGTTCCCAAAGAAACTTTACTGAAATTTTATAAAATCTCAGCAGTTTATGTTGGAGTCTAAATAAAGATGCTTTGATTGAAGTTACGGAAATGAAATTCTTGAGGTTTGTGGCAGGTTACACTTTAATGGACAAACAGAAGAGTGTAGTTATCCGAGAACAATTGGGAATTTTCAAACTAACCGATAAAATAGCAGACTACAGGAAAAGATGGAATAACCATATCTGCTGAATGGAATATGATAGAATTCTCCAAAGAGCATTACATTATAGGCCAAGAGGACGACGGGGTCAAGGAGGACCTGTTACAAGATGGATAGCAATTGATCAATCATGGAATATACCCTGTTTGTATGATTATGGTGATTTTTTTTCAGCTACACTCTACTGTGAGTTCATCGTAAAGATGACCAAACTTTTCGCCATAGTTTGTGTGATTGAAGAAAACCATTCTCCACCATTCTGTAGATGTGATCTATCCATCCTTTATTTCTTTTTGCGTCCGCTTTATTACAACTTCCTTTTGCGTTTGCTTCTCAATTGTTTATATCATACTCTTATACAATGTGTGTCCTGTAATAGCTCATATTATTTTCATTGTTGTTCTCATATGATTTTCGGTACTTCTACTTTTCCTGGTGCTTTTGAAGACGGTTAAAAGCAAGTAATACAATGCAAAACCTCCTCTTCGATACCAAAGTTTAAATCCCAATACCAATTTGGATTCACTTTCAGCAATTTAAACAGTGGCTCTAAATAAATGTGAACAGTTATCTGTAGAGACTGAATCCACTACACTGTTCTGTAATACTGGAATAATAATTAATTACTTAGTGATAAACTTAATTCATGTGTGTGGGTTTATCCGGAAAACCTGCATAATGTCAACAGAATGAGTCACAGGACCTGATAATCTAATTTCTAGTTGTCGCCTGGTTGACGTTGCTATACCGGCCACTATCGTAAAGTGTTTCCTAATTCTGAATTGAGAAACACCATTTGTAAAACTTCAATTGTTATCGCTTTTCTTGATCTCACAGCCATGCTTAGAATCATAAATGAGTGTCTTACACAATCTCACAGTAGTATCACCTCTACTTCTCAAAGAATGTGAAGTTGTTGGAACCTTGCTAATTTCTGTCTATATCGTTGCAATGTAGGAATATACAGGATGGCAGAAATGACAGTATACACTATTTTACTTATATAACATAGGTTAATTTTATATAAATTGGGCCTGAAAGTCCCACTGTATATCCACTTTTTACTTTCTCTACACGTGCTATGTACATAGTGTATAGAGAAAGAATTGTACTCCACCCAAAATTCGATACAAAGATTTCACCGGAAATATATATTTTAGGATCCCCAGTATCCAAAAAAAAGCATTTTCAGAAAAAGGTCCGTGTGTGTCAAAATGTCTATGAACACGAAAACTCAAAAACGAAAGTCGGTAAAACACCAAACTTGGTATTTAAGTTTATTATCTTCCAGGGATGAGACAGGAATATATTGTGAAAAATCCCCCCACCCCCAACTACTCTTAAATGGAACTTTTTTTCGAAATTTTTTATTTTCTTAAAAATGGCTCTAACGGTTTTGATTAAAATGTCGTATATTAAAGATATTTACCTACTAAATAAAATGTATATCTTGAATTTTCTGGGAATAGCCCTTGAAGAATACTTTATTCTGTATGAATTTTACGGAATTTTGCATAACTGCTAAAGTGTAAGAAATGGACAAAAACTTACCACACAAAAATGTAGAGCACGTTAAAACACACAGTTTAAGTTTTGTACGTTTTTTTTTTCGCAGAGTTAATCGTTTTTGAGATATTCCTTGTTTTTGGTTTCAGCTTTAAAATCTTATGCTTTTCTCATACAGGCATTTGTCACTCCTGTGCATACAAACAAAGGAACTTCAGTCACATAGCAACCAGCTCTGATTATCACTTTAGCCTATGGTGCTTCCTCATTTCGCTTCTACTGACAAGGAGGCAAGTTTTAAGACTATTTCTGCTAATTTTTTCTTGATTAGAGTGAAATAAATAGATGCATTAGCTTTCTAACAATAATTTGTTGCAGAGATGTAGAGAAAGTCATGTGAGTGTAACATATCAGATTTTTTTACCTGTATTCCACCGAAAAATTTAATGTCGAGATTTCACCGGAAATACAGGTCCAAAGATAGCATTTTTAGTAAAAGGTTCGTGTGTGGCTGTGGGCAGAATAGCTCAAGAACGAAAATACCGTACTTAAGTTTCGTATCTTCCAAGGATGGACACGAAGATTTTCAAGAAAATAAGCTCACACCAAACTACCCTTTATATGGAAAAAATTAAAATGGCTCTAACAATTTTGATTAAATTACCACATATTGAAGTTGTTTTCAACACAACTAAAATGTATACCTGGAATTTTTTCGAACAATTTCTGGAGACCTGTTTATTATGGATGAATTATGCTGAATTTTGTATAACTGGTAAACTGTAAGAAATAGACAAAAACTTACTACACAAAAATATAGATGTCGTTTTTTTGTAGTCTTTAACGCCCACTTTTACTAATTATGGCACCGCAGGCGATGACACTGGTGATACATGGAATGAAAATGGAGCACCGGTGGAATGCGATGACTGGGGAAACCAGAGAACCCGGAGAAAACCTGCCCCTGCGTCTCTTTTTCCACCACAAATCTCCCATGTGATCGTTTGGGATCTAGGTGAGAGGGGAGTGGTCTAACCACTCGGCCACGGGTGGCCCAGATCTCGCTAAAATACACAATTTATGCAATATGCATGGAGTTTCCGTTTTCGAGGTATTCCTTGTTATTAGTTTCAATTTAAGGTACTTATACTTTTCTCAGACTTGAAGTGTCCGTTTTTCTTTTGTTCTACTCCTGGCCAAGCAAAGAAATGATTTCCAATGACAATCGCATAATGGTAGATTTTAAAACATTTGCTATCACTTTAGCATTGCGCATTCCTTTAGTTCCATTCTACTTATAAGGAACTAAGTAATAAGAACACTGCTAACTTTTATCTTGGTTAGCATGATGTAGAAAGAAGAATAATATTTTGTAAAAAGGATGCTTGTAGAGCAGGTAGAGTAAGCAGTGTGAGTGTAATATATCATATTTTTAAGTTCAAACTGTGTCATTTCTTCATTAATAAATCGTTAAACTTTACCTGAAACACCAGAATGTTATTGACCAGATTGTGGAAGGAGTCCTTAATATAACCGACTAGATCTTCAAGATTTCCTTCCATACGAAGACTTCGTCTTTAACCGACACCAAAGTAAGAAATCCATTGAGGTGTCATCGGGGGATCGTGGTGGGAGTTGTTACAGCATGACATCCAAGCATTCTTCCACTGAAAATGTCATTAAGTTAATCCATAATTCGCAGCAGCTCCATTACGCCAGAGATGCATCTAAAACAGCACATCCACTTTCAAATGTATGAATTAAATGTGGACAGCTTACGTGTTTCTAGAATTGCTCGAAAGTTCACCTATTCCTTCAGTAGAGCTCTTATATGCTTTGGTAAGCAGTCTTCACAGCGAAAATACGTTCTTCTTTCGGTATAGTCCTTTCGAAAACAGTTATTTAAGTAGTGAAGAATATGTTAATAATGGTTACAATTCTTTTGTTAACGTATTTCTTATTTCAATTAAGCCATATCGACGAAGTTCACTACATGGCTACATAACACGAAATAATCATATACTAACCTTACTCAAGATTATAACAAATTCATGGCAGCCATAAACATCTAGGATTAAGTATGTAGTGTACTAAATATACTACCCGAAATATACTACCTCAGTACCCAATCATAAATGCAAAACATTTGTGGACAATTGACTGAAAGGTAAAGCATTTTACTCAAAGGAAAACTTGTTTGAATGTAATAACTTTTTCATATATCAATAATATCTAAGCTATCTTTGTAAAATGTAAAACCATTATACAAATTTATTATATACATACTGTATCTCATTATGTAATTGTAGCAAATATATTTAGCTATGTTTTAGATGGTGTAAATAATTGTATAAATCTCAAAATTGTAATACGATAAACTATGTAGTTGACGAGACAAATTGCAATGTTGTAAAACAGCTTAAAGGTCAGTAAACTTTATTGTTATTCTAGATACACCTATGTCCTTATTGTCTCATGCGAATTTTGCGCCACCTAGTAAATAAAAATCCTTGCCAAGCTGTAAAATTATTTCCTAGTAATCAATGTTTACCCGCAAAAATGTCATGACGTACAAGTGCCACTATTTGCTATGAAAGTTGTATGAACAAAATAATATTAGCATACATTTGAAAACGGTATGATGCAGTAAGCTGTAAAAACTTGTATGTTCCATATCACAGCTGTTTTGGGAGTTATTTATTGTTTGCTTCTAACAATAAGGTCATATAAGATATCAGTAGAATTTTATGTGGATACAGTGATAGAACGTAAACCACTGACGGCGTTAGAATAATCTAATGTCCAATCTGTTTATTACAACGAATCGTAGGATTTCTCACCTTATTGTTCACTTTCCTTGTGTCTATTGAAGTAGTTTGTGGAAATTTGGCATTTATTTGTGCAGCTAGAGGGATGTCTCTCTGCAGAGATACCACTGCCAATTATTTATTTATTTTTTGAAGCAAAGATGCACAATGGTACTGACCATCTTACTTGCGTGGTAAAGATAGAGGTCGTTTGTTTTACCTGATATCCCATGCATGATGCCATGCTCTGCCACCACTCTCACATCTGGTTTCTCTTCTCTTGCGGATATGGAGTATCACCACGTTTAACACATGCTGTACATGCATTAGTATTTATAAATAAATTCATTTTACTTTTTTTTACAATGATGATTATTCTCAACAAATCATAAAAACATTGGTACATTATACTTTACCTTTGGTTCTTGACAGGAATACAAAGAACATCTCAGATTTTGATTAAAAATCAAGTGTACTTATTACACTTAATACTTTATCTCCTCATTAGTGCATGCTAGCCACCAATTTCACATTACATGTAAAGAAGAGCACGTGCAGTTTGTTAGATCAGTTGCAACGCTGGAATTTAAACAATTAAATAAAACTTGTTTTAGAAAACCTTTAAAGCATATCTTACTGTTAAGACATTCATAAAGGATGATCGACCGAATTTTTACTGGGTTTCAAAAATGTATTAATGTTGCTTATTTTATACTGGTTTAGCTTTTGTGCTTCCGTTACGACGAGCATACACTAAGTAAACGAAGTATTGTATTCCCCATAACTATTTGACAACAAGTTTTCGTTGGAAATTCATAATTGTAGGCCTACTGAATCACCCCAAAAAGATGCATGTGTGTAAATTTTTGTGTGAATAGCATAATTAAACAAAATTGAAGTGTTCCATTCACATGACTTTAGCTACCTGTTCTGCAAACACACTATTCCTAGAAAAGATTAATCTTTTATCCAAATTATGTTAATCGAGATAAATATTAGCAGCAATAGTCTTTGTACTTGCTTGCTTGAATTAGAAGGGAAATAAGCAAATACATTAGACTGACGGGATATTTAAATCTTTAAAAAGCTGGTCGCTATGTGAAACAATTGATGTTTTGGTTCGCTTTGCATGACCAGGAGTAAAACAATAAATATGAAACGAATAAGAACTTCCCATTTAGGAAATGTTTAAGTATTTTAAAATTGAAACCAATAGTAAGGAACATCTCGTAATGGTTAATTTTACAAAAATCATGTAACTATATGGCATAAAGTGTGTGTATGAACAAGATTTACATTTTCGTATGGTTAATTTTTGTTTATACCTTACGGCTTATCGGTTATACTAAAGTCATTCAGAATGAAGAGATCCTCAGAGGCTATTCCTATAAAATTCAAGATGTACAATTCTTTTGTCATGAAAATATCTTAAAAAACACATATAGATTTCTTTTATAAACATATTTTTTTAGAATTCAGCGAACTTCAAAACATAATTATATTTCCGGTGATGTCACCATCCAACTTTTGGGTGGAATAGAATAGTTTCTCTATCTGCTATGTGCCTGGTACTGTAAAGAAGGTAAAAATGAGTCCAATACATTCTGTTATTGCTATTTCAAGGTTTTAGTTGACTTAAAACAATATACGGCTCAAAATAATTCATTGACTTGCGTCTAGAGGAATATTAATGTATATTTTACCGTTATTAATTATAACATAACTTCTTCTTTTAACTTTTGAATCCTGAGAAGCTTAACTTGTTACATAGGTAAATGTAATTTGTACTAAGCTACTTAATTCTTTTTATTAAGTTACTGTAGCTTTAAAAAAATTTCATGACAACTAAGGTACATATATCTTGTAATTTCTTGGAATAGTTTATGAGGTCCTTTCATTCTCAATATCTTATGTATAATTGAGAACTCGTAAGAGATGAGACCAAAAAGATTAAAACCACAAAATGTATACGGATACCAAAAACACTCAATATATACTCAATTATTTTTCGTAGCATGAACCATTTCCGAGAAAATTATTGTTTATGAATAGCATTTGAACATATCTATTTGTTCCTTGTTTATCATTTTCGAGTTTATGCAAAGAGAACGGAATTTTAACGCAATCACATATCGTCCCGCTTCTAGAAGATTTGTTTAAGGTTTAAGCTTGCTGTATTCCTTAATTCTCTTGATACTATAAGGAAATGTGTAAAATTCATTTTTGCAAATGTGTATCTAGAGTAACATGAATTAAATAAAAGAGAAAGTTTCATAACAATAGACTGTGAAGAATGGGCAGAGGAACATTTGAATGTGACCATATATAGTTTGTTACTTCTTGTAATATATCTCAGTTTTCCTGGTTTATTCTGAATTTAACGTTATTATAAGCTGAAGTTGCACCATTCCAGAATTTATGGCTTGAATCTGTTGGTTTATTGCCCATCGTAATAGACGGTAGGGCTGAGGCCCATGAAACTGGGAGCAACCATGTTACCAATTACTTTTAACTTGAACGTCATAAACTTAAGCTGTTTCTATGGAAATCCAATATGATGTCCTGAGGGAGAAAGAGACGGAAGATGTAAGAGAGCATCTGTCACGTAATGAACACCATGCCCTCGCAGACAGTGCTCAAACTTCAGCGTTGCCCCAGATGCTCCTCTTGTTTTCACGTATAGAACAAATAAACATCGCTTAACCGAAAGTTTTAAGGCTATTTATAGCAAATCATTGACTTTTGTCATAGTCAATCCATGGAAAACACTGATGCATACTTTTGGAATTACATCTTTTGTTTTGTGGTTTCAAAATATGAGCAAATCCAATACTGCAGAAAAAACTCGTCATAGAGAACTGCTGATTGTTAATTTTAAAGATTTTCTGTTTTGAACATATTATAATATTTTCGTAAAAGTTAAATATTTCAAATACGCCACTTAAATTTATTTACAAAAAATCTGATATTAGATCAATAATTTTATTTACTCCTCCAGAATATCCTTACACGGATTATTCTGATCTTTCTCTTGTAAACCAATATAAAATGGCTTTACACATTTTTTGTGGGTATATAGATAAATGTTAGACTAGACTAAAGAAATTGATAGCTTCTTGAAAACACGATCGCTAATGTAACGCCTTTGAAATTTCCGCTCCTTGTATGATCATGAGGAAGCACGGAACTGAAACACGTATAATAATTTGAACATTCGAACCGACAAGAAATTATATTTTTGAAACGGTTAACGCCTTCAAACGATTTATATAACATACATTTGGTTTGCTTTAAGAGCAACTGCACTTTTTTATAATACAATATTGTCCTCGTTTACAGGAATGAAATCTACACAATAATCCAATTCCAATCCGTATTTCAAATATCTTATATATGTGGTATTTGAGTAAAAAAAAAAAAAATAGTAATTTTTAGAAAAATAAAAAGAATAGTAAATTTTTGTGCTCAGAGAATAGTTTAAGATGCGGGACCTCTTGTCCCATCTTTAGAACCTGCCTACCCGCCTGTCTGGCCACCCACCCCCATACCTTCTTTGGCGCTAGAGCTCGAACTGAGACGTGATCCTGCTAACCCCACTGTCGACAGAGGGGGAGAATCATCATTCAGCCAATTTGGGGAGCTGATGTGATTAGCTTTGTGCAACTTCCAGCCATAAGTTCGCATTTATGACCGAAACCGCTGCCTATCGCAGCTCCTCACTTTTCTTTATATTCTGAGAAGTCTTTGGAACTATACCTATGCATGGGTGCATGCCATTGCAGAGAACCAGAGCACTATGCTCTAGCCCCGATAGGTGCAATGCAATTACTATAGTGGCAGCCACAGCCGACATAATAAATCCTGCGAGTGAGAGAGAGAGAGGACTGGCGAGTTGTATAAGCGATAGCGGTTGGGTAAAACACTACTTGTTGAATGTACAAGTGTTTTATTCAATGAAATATGTATTTATAACTTCGATGAACAGAAACAATACGTATCTTATGTTGCTTTGAAGCTCTCTAAAAACAAATTTTGAGGCGCAATTATTTTGACTCTAGCTTCATTTATAGTATCTTGTAATAAGAATCAAGATTCATTGCAGCAAAATTTGTCAGTATTTGGGCGGAACTAGTTACCTGAGTGATAGTATTTAATGAATTCTCACAACAGCTGCAAATGACAAGTTGGTGTGTCTCAGATTGTCCCGGTGGGAAATTTGGAGCACCACAGCGTGTTGGACCATCTGCTCTAACCCACTAAACCTGGGCGCAGTACAACCTTAACTGATGCTGAACTTATATAACAATGTTATTTTTGAGAAATGCTGTTCACAGATACATACTGGCCCTTTTCTAAAATGGTCTTTTGTTTGTTGGTTTTGTTATTGTTTAGGAGTCTCAAAATATACCTGGAAATCTCGACATCGAATTTTGGGTGGAATATAGTACTTCCTATTGTTACTGTAGCATAATTAAGAGTGGAAAAAATAATACAATGGAACGAATACTGCGTGGAATGGAATCTTCAATTTTCATGAGATTCCTAGAACCGTGTCTTAAAAATGATCTGATGTGTAGCTTTCACGTAACTTTCTCCACATCATTGTAACAAATTATTGTTTTATTGTTTATTCCACTATATACCTTATGCTAATCGAGTAGAAGGGAAATAAGGGATTATAATAGGCTAAAGCGATAGTTAACTTTTTTAAAAGATGGTTGCTCTGTGATCCATTTCTTTGCATGATGAGTTGAAAAATCCCCATATGAGAAAAGTTAAAGTATTTTAAAACTTCAACCAATAAATAACAAGGAATATTTCGGAAATGGCCCACTCCACGAAAACTGTATGACATAGATTATGTGTTTTAACGACTTTGTTTAGCAAATATTTGCGTATCTCTTAATGTTTACCAGTTACGAAATAGTCATTCAGAATAAAGAGGTTATCAGAGCATTTTCCCAAACTTTTCAAGGCATACATTCTATTTAACATATAAATATCTTTAATATAAGATTTTAATCAAAATAGGGCCAGTTTTGAGAATGTCAAAACGTTCGAAATTTTTTCTATGTAAAGGATAGTTTGGGCTTGGGGGAATTTTCTTGAAACTCTTTGTATCGTATCCTTGGAAGATAATGAATTTAAATAGCAGGTTTGGTATTTAACGAACTTTTCACTTTTGAGCTATGCTGCCCAAAGAAACACACACATTCAAACACACTCATAGACATATTTTTATTTTTTTTTTTGACTTAGGGGGTCTGGAAATCTGTGTTTACGGTGAAATACCTATTCGTATCGAATTTTTGGATACAATACAACACTTTCTCTATACACAGTAATGTAGAGGGGAAAAAGTGCACGAACAAACCGTTCCAATGCTGGGTGTAACGTTTTCGAACGCAGATTAATATGCAAAGGGTTGTATTTCTATTTGAAGTTATACATTGGAGCAAACCGCAACACCTCTTGGGAATGGTAGAATTAGGACCGAACTATGCGAGTGTTGCTGAACTTTTTAAGCACTAGAAAGATTATAGGCATTACTAGTAAAGGATACAGGAGAATTAATATGGTGCCGTAATTCACTCCTCATACTTTCCCCTCATTGGCTATGATCCAGCAAAACTTTCCCACAACCTCCGTGAGGTTCAACATGCGAGAGAGATTACTTGAAAAACTTTCGCTTCAGAGAATAAAAAGAAATTTGCTCCGCTTCTAAGATGCTTGCAGTAGCTCAGAAATATAGGAAAAGGCATAGGCTGTAAGGATGCATCAAAATATGTGATGTACCAAATGTATACTAACGCGCATAAAAAGATGGCCTATAATGGATCGTAAGCTGAGTATATTGGTAATGTAGTTCCAACCTCAGCCAGGGCAAAGCACTCTGTTTCTCAAGTGTAATATCTAGCCACTGAATTGCTAAGGTACTACGTTAGTTATTACAAAATATGCCCAACCTACTTAACAGGAGTCGAAATGGAATTTTTATAATTTTTGTACATTTTCATGTTTTAATTGCATGTGGATATATCAAATATCCCGCTCATTTTTAGTATACTTTCATAGAGATACACTAATTGTAAATAGTTCAAAAATGTAGTTGAAAATAATCCTACGTAGTAGCTTTTAGATAATTTTCGTACATTCACTTGGCAAAACATCAATAACTTTGTAAATATTAGTGTCAGAGAAGACATTTTTTTATTTTGATGGAAATGTTTTACTTCAGCTATTGGCAGCACTGACATCCCCCTCATATTTCCTTCATGTCAGAATTTCGAAGTACTGCGAAGAAGTGTTTGGAACATTAGATTAAATTTTTTTAAATGTTATGTTTGAAAGCAATTTCTGAAGAAGTAAAATTGTCTACAAAAATGTCCTATTATTTCAGAAATTATTTGACATTAGGGGCTGAAATTTTACCACACATTTGCACATAAATAAACCTTGTTTTAACAAAATAGATTTTATGTATATGGATTTCTTTTTACTTTCTATGTACATAGTGCATAGAGAAGGTATTGCATTGTAACCAAAAATTAGATACCGAGATTTAACCGAAAATACATGATTAGAGACCTCCTGAATAAAAAAAAAAAAAAAGCATTTTCGGAAAAATGTCCGTGTGTGTCTGTGTGTATATGTATGTGTCTTTGGGCAACATAGCTTAAAAACGAAAAGAAAATCCCCCGCCGACAATTTCCTTCACATGAAACATTTTTCGAAAATTTTGATTTTCTAAAAAATGGTTCTAACAATTTTCATTAAAATATCATATATTAAAGATATATATTTGACAAATAATATGTATATCTTGAATTTTCTGGGAATAGCTTTTGAAGACTGCTTTATTTTGGATGAATTTTACGGAATTTTGTATAACTGGTAAACCGTAAGAGATAGACAAAACTTACCACACAAAAAATGTAGAGCATATTAAAGCACACAATTTATGTTATATACATTTTTTTCGTGGAGTTGATCATTTTTGAGATACTCCTTGTTTTTGGTTTCAGCTTTAAAACTTTCTCATACAGGAATTTAACAATTGCTGTCCATACAAACAAAGGAACTTCAGTCACATAGCAACCATCTTTTGCTATCACTTTAAATTATGTTACTCCCTTATTTCGTTTCTAATTACAGGGAAGCAAGTAATAAAACTATTTCTGTTAATTTGTTCTCACTTAGCATGAAGTACATAGAAGCATAAACTTTTTAACAAAAAGCTGTTGCAGAGATGTAGAGAAAGTAATGTGAATGGATTACATAAGATTTTTTAAATTAAAATCATCATTTTTCAATAAAATTTTAAGAGCTTTATTTTAAAAACAGCATACCTTTCCTTTTAATCAACAGAAGTATTCTATTTCTCATAAATCAGCTATAAAGGTATTGCTGAATATACCTTGTAAAATGTAGCTCATAATTTTAAATAGTTGCTGAGACAGATAGGGTATTTGGACTCTCCTTAAGGGTAACATAACACGCTGCATGTAGTTACTAACAGAGTACTGTTAAGGCAAACTTCGATCAATTTAACCACAAAAATAAGAATCTGATGTGCTACACTCACATTACTTTCTCTAGCTGTTCTACAAACTTCATACATAAGATGATTCTTCTTTCTACACCGTGCTAATCGTGGTATTCATTAGCACAATGTTCTTATTATTTAGTTCCGTATAAGTAGGAAGAAAATAAGGGGATACAGTAGGCTGAACCAATAGTCAAATGTAAAAGCTGTCGTTATGCGATTGTCATTACAAATCCCTTCTTTTCTTGGCCAGGAGTAGCACAAAAGAAAAACGGACACTCCCGGCTGAGAAAAGTATAAATACTTCATAACTGAAACTAATAACAATGAATACCTCGACAACGGTAAACTCCACGAGAAAAATGTATATGACGTAACTTGTGTATTTTAACAAGACCCACATGTTTTGTCTATCCCTTACGGTTTACTAGTTATGACAAATTAAGCAAAATTCATCCAGCATAAACAGGTCTTTAGAAGCTATTCCCAGAAAATTCAAGATATACATTTTATTTGTTAGGTAAATATCTTTAATAGATGATATTTTAATCAAAATCGTTAGAGCCATTTTTAAGAAAATCAAAATTTTCGAAAAAAGTTTCATGTAAAAGGTAGTTTGGGATGGGGGATTTTTCTCAAAATCTTCGTGTCGCATCCCTGGAAGATACTAAACTTAAATACGAAGTTTGGTATTTTAGCTACTTTTCGTTTTTGAGCTATCGTGTTCACAGACATACTTTTTTTTTTTTTTTTTTTTTTTTTTTTTTTTTTTTTTTTTGTAGCTTAACGTCCTTTAACCTGGTTGGTCATATCGGATGATGAATGAAATTGGTGAAATGATGCTCAAATGATCTCGGGGTCCATGGAGCTTAAAGTTACTCGACATTCGTCTTCTCAGGATAAGGGAAAACCCCGAAAGAAAACCTCATCCCTAAGCGAGATTCGAACTCGCGACCTGTTGAACATGAGGCAGACACGCTACCACCACGCTACCCAGGCGAGCTTCACAGACATTCGGACACATGGACACACACACACGGACTTTTTTCTGAAAATGCTTTTTTTGGATACAGGGGGTCCTAAAACATGTATTTCTGGTGAAATCTCGGTATCAAATTTTTGGGTGGAATACACTATTTCTCTATCCCTATGTACATTGTACATATGGGGCTAGAGAAAGTAAAAATATATATCAAGTTCATGGAGACGAAGAAAAATTTCTTGCGTAAGCTTCGGCGGTTAGTGTCTAGGTCATCCGGGAAGGTCGTGTCTTGGCTGAATTTCTTGCCGACGTTTCGCCTCACTATGTGGAGCTTCATCAGGGCTTATCCTTTCTTCACGACAGTTATGGTCATCACCATTTACCTGGCAACAATCAGCTTTTGACAATCACTTTAACCAATGGAACTTTTTTATTTTGCTTCTACTTACAAGAAAACGAGTAATAAGACTGTTTCTGCTATTTGCTTCTCGATTAGCAATGAAGTAAATAGAAGCATAAGCTTTCTAACAATAATTTATTGCACAGATGTAGGGAAAGTCATGTGAATGGAACACATCAGTTTTTTCTGTTTTTTTGTTTTTTGTTTTTTTTTTAGTTTGCTTGCTACTGACCTTATCTTTATGTAGTGTTGTTGTAGGTTGTTAAATCCTGTTTATTTGTAAAGACTTTTGTACTGTAAAGAGTCACTACTACAGTTTTGTAACAGCTACTTCAAAAATTCTATTCTTAATATGTTTCATACTCTCCAATAATAAATCAATATTTTAAATGTTTTAAATTGTCTCATGCTTATCCTTATCCTAGTTTTTCTAATTCCAGAGCAGAATGGACAAGATTACTCTGTAATCAAGTTAGTTTTCTACAAACTAAGTTGATAAATTAAATAAATGAGAGTTTTTTTGTAACCACCTTATCATTATAGCAGCCATTTTCAGTAATTTTAGAGCTGAAATCACTCATGAGTAAATTAATTTATATCAGAAACTATGGTTATAATAAACTCTTACCTAATAAATTCCTTTTCTTGGGTTTATTGGTAACATCCTTTTCAGGGAAAATGGTTTTATTCGTTTATTTTGTCTTAGATCCTCAACTGTTAATTTGCTGTAGATATTACCAATTCTTGTTGTGTTAGTGTTTGAAACAATTCGGAACGGGGTCACTGCCGGATTTGTTCTCGGTTGCTACAGGTTTTAATGCTTCTATTTTGCCGGCTGTTCTTTCTTGTTTGCGGTTTCCGAACGATGTTAACATTCTCAAATGAAACTCCTAGATATTTGAAGTTCTAACGACTTCAGGGAATTATCAAAGCAGTGCTTGGCTGCCCTTTTGGTTATTTTGTCCCTTTTCTCTAAGCTCGCTAATTTTTGAGAATAAACATACATAATTTTTTGGAATGCCAATGTACTTCGCTTGTCTCTCCCAAAGGATCGTTGTTTACTTTCTCTACACGTTCTTTGTATATAGTGTATAGAAAAGGTATTGTATTCCACCCAAAAATTCGATACCAAGATGTCTTCGGTTTCCCCGAATCAAAAAAAAAAACATTTTTGCATAAATGTCAGTGTACGTGTGCATAGCTCAAAAACGAAAAAATCGTTAAATACCAAACTTGGTATTTAAGTTTGGTATCCTTCAAGGATGCGACACGAATATTTTCAACAAAATTCCCCACTCCAAACTACCCTTTACATGCAAAAGGTTTCGAAAATTTTGATTTTCTCAAAAATGGCTCTAACGATTTTGATTAAAATCCCGTATATCAAATATATTTACATAGCGAACAAAACGTTTATCTTGAATTTTCTGCAAATAGCCTCTAAATACCTCTTTATACTGAGTGAATTTTAATTTGTTGAATTTTGCTTAGCTGATAAACCGTAACGTTTAGACAAATTTGAAGATCAGTTAAAACACACAATTTCTGTCATATACACTTTTTTTCGTGGAACTGACCATTTCTGAGATATTCTTTGTTATAGGTTTCAGATTTAAAATATTTGAACTGTTCTCACAGGGAAACTCCTGGACCTGCAGGAAACGATTCCAACCACATGACGAGCAAATTTTAAAAGATTTGACTATTGTTTTAGCCTAGTGTATTATCTTATTTTCCTTCTACTTACAAGGAAACAAGTAACTAAGATAATTTTTGATAATGTTTATCTCAATCACCATAAAGCAGATAGAAGGATAATAGGATTCTTGTGGTCAAGGAGCTAAATTTATTTTATTAGATTTAAAGTTCAGATCCTAGTCGTTAAACATTTGTGTCTTTAATTTTATATTAGCTAGTAGTACACCTATACTTGATTAGAATATAAGATATTTTTGAAGTAAGAACTCTCGTACTTCAAATTTATTACTATACTAATGGTATATCGGAAAGCTACCATAAAAATCTCATGTATTCTATTCACATAACTTTCTCTACTTCACTATAACACATTATTGTCAAAAAGAATATGCTTATACCTACTATATGATAATCGAGATAAACATTAGCAGAAATTACTTAATTACTTGCTTCCTTGTATGTAGAAAGAAAATAAAGGAATACACTAGCCTAAAGTGATAGTCAAATTTTATAAAACTGGTAGCCATGTAGTTGAAGTTCATTTCTATGCATGGCCAGAAGTTTAAAAATTTCCGGGTGAAAAAAGTAAGAATTTTAAATCTGTAATAAATAACTTGAAGTATCTCAGAAATGGTAAATTCTATGTAAAAACATATATGACATAAATAGTGTGTTTTTTTTGTGTAGTAAGCTTTTGTCTACCGCTTATGGTCTAGCAGTTATGCACAATTTAGCAAAATCCATCCAGAACAAAGAGGTCTTTATAGGCTATCCTCAGAAAATTCAAGATATACATTTTATTTGCCGTATAAATGTCTTTTTTGTACAGTATTTTAATCAAAACTGTTACAGTTTTTTTGGAGAAACTTAAAATTTTCGAAATTTTTCTATGTAAAGGTTAGTTTGGAGTGGGGAGATTTTTCTTAAAATCTTCGTGTTGCTTGCCTGAAAGATACTAAACTTAAATATCAAATTTGGTATTTTACCGATCTTCGATTTTTAGTAATCGTGTTCCAGACTCATGAACACGTGGACCTTTTTCTAAAAATGTTTTTTTGGATATAGGAGACCCTAATATTTGTATTTCCGGTGAAATCTTGGTATAAAATTTTTGGTTGGAATGAAATATCTTCTCTATAAACTATGTAAATAGTACGTATAGAGAAAGTAAAAATGCATTTCATAACTACTAGAAAATAATTTCAATCTAGGATACTCTCTTTAAGATTCTGTCATTAAGAAAGTTCTCAACCAAATCCATAAAATATACTTAAATGTCTCTTTTGTTCTCATTTGTTTTGTGAAGATAAGAACCTCAGTTACATTCAAAACATTTCTTGAGGGTTATATGCATACCATTATCTCAAATCATTCTTCAACGCCTGTTCTTACAAGGGTCCATTCCTCTATTTCATTTATGTTCATCACTGTACACGCAGATACAATACAAATAGGGAATACAGTAAATTAAGCGATAGTCAATTATTGCTTTCTTACCAAGTAGGTACCTATAGAGTTACTTAGTAGTTTCTCATCATTCAAAGATGCAACACGTAGTTTTTATAAAAATTGAATGCCCCAAACTACCCTTAACACGGAAGATTTTTGGAAAAAAATGAATTTTATCAAAATTGGCTGTAACGACGTTGACTAAAAAAAATTGTTGATTAAACCCATTCACGATATAAATAAAACTTGTGTATTGAATTCCTTGAGAATATATTCTAAAGTTCTCTTCATTTCGATTTACTTGCATATGGGTGAACCGTAGGAGATAGACAAAAACTCACTATTCATAACATTTAAGTATCGTTAAAACACACAATTTATGACACGTACATTATTTCTACGGCTAAACATTTCCAGATTTTCCTTGTTGTTGGTTTGCACATTTTCAGTTGTTAAGAATTTTCTCGTTATTCACTTTTTCACCCTGGGTAATCAAAGAGAAGAAATTTTAATTACGACCACCTTTTAATGCCTTACTTCCCTTCAACTTGTAAGCAATAAAACAATTTCTGCTAGTTTGGTAGGAATGATTTGTAGCAGAGTAGGTAATGAACATCAACACATTCATAGGGTTTTCAAGAACGTGTTGCTTTGTGATGCTTTTGAAATTGATTAAACTTGGAGTTTCAACTTCGTGCCTACTCGGCCTAATGTCAAAGAATACTTTTTCAATACATATGATCATTATTGTTTTTACTATTCTTGTTTTTGTTAATATTATCACCATTATCACTTTGGGCCGCGCCGTGGCCGAGTAGTTAAGAGCACTCACTTCTCATCTAGACGGCTCGGGTTCGATCCCAAGCAACCGTATGTGAGATTTGTGGTGGACAAAGCGGCGTAGGGGCGGGTTTTATTCGGGTTCTTTGATTTCCCCCTCCATCACACTCCAACGGGGCCCCATCTTTATGTATCATCAGTTTCATCCCCTGCAGTCCCCTAGCAGTAAAAGGGGGCTCATATGTTCCATTAACATGACTTTTTCTACATCTCTGAACAAATTGTTGTCTAAAAAGCTTATAGTTCTATTTACTTCATTCCAATCGAGAAAAAGTTACCAGAAATATTCTTATTATTTGCTTCCTTGTAAGTAGAAGCAAAATAAGAGAGTACCATAGTTTAAACTGATAGTCAGAAGCTGATTGCTATGTGACTGAGTTTTTTTGTTTGTATGGACAGGATTTAACAAATTCCTGTATGAGAAAAGTATAAGTTTTTCGAAGCTGAAACTAAAAACAAGGAATATCTCAAAAACGATCAACTCCACGAAAAATTGTTTATACCATAAATTGTGTTTTAACGTGCTCTACATTTTCTCAAGACCTGGAGCCACTACTTCTCCATCAAGTAACTTCTCAGTTGGCCTCCCAAGGACCTTACGAGGCTGAATGCACCCCGGGCCAGGTCTCCCAGTTGGGGAAAAATCCCCACGCCGGTACTGGGGATCGAACCCAGGTGTCCCGCTTGGTAAGCAGCTGCTCTACTACCGCGCTAAGGAGACGATCATTTTTGGAAGATACCAAACTTGGTATTTAAGGATCTTTTCTTTTTTGAGCTATGTCCACAGACACACACACACGCACACACACACGGATATTTTTCGAAAATGTTTTTCTTCTGGATTCAGGAGGACCCAAGACATATTTCCGATGAAGTCTCGGTATCGTATTTATGGGTGCATTACAATACCTTCTCTATACACTATGTACGTGTAGAGAAAGTAATAACATTATCAACAGTGTTATAGTCCAATTACCACAATGTGGCTCTAAAACCAAAAGGTGTAATTCAATAAATGGACTGTTGTCCCCAGCATTGTTATGGCACTTAACTAGCAAGAATATAGACCCCCATTACTACTGTCTTGCCCCTTCCATGTTTTGGAATTAAGTAGGCAACTGTTAATGAAATTGCTGCACCTAAGGTAGAGAGAGAGAGTTACCATGGTGAGCTTGAAGAGGGGGCGCTACACCACTTTTAACTCGTTCTTAAATGTGTTTCGACTCAAAAATATGTGAATGAATGAATAAGTGTATTTATTGACATAACAATATCATACATAGAATTTCAACAAGCGTACGGGTCCACAGACCATACGTGCTTTTGTAATACACACTAAAAACAACAACAAAGAATTAAAAGAGTAAACACGAAAATAAAAAGACAAAGGTAAATCACAATCAAAAGCAATATTAAAACAACAATAAAGAATTAAGAGCGAACCCGAAAATAAAAATACAAAGATATTCAAATATAGCAATTTAAATTTTCAGTACAGAGTACACCTTCATAAATGCACTCCCTTATAATAGATAATTACATTTAAAGGAAATAAACACATAATATATACACAATGTATACATCCATAGCACAACAGTAACCTAAGTATGATATAATATATATGTATGTAGAACATTGTAGTCACTTTCGTTTAGTTGATCTTATTCCTCCCCCCCCCTTCTCTATTGGCAGCCGCCACAGATCTCAGCTGTCTTGCCTTAAGTATACATTTACCTAGCCCGTTCATGTTTTCCGTGCCTGCCAGAAGCGTCCTACATGCTTCTAACCCTACATTCGCGGTGTAAAGAATCACGGTAAATATTTTTTCCGCCATTCCTCCGTACCCCTACATCTTGCCAAGATGTGAGTCCACGACTTTTCCTCCTCGCAAATGGGACAGATTCTCGTACTATTCTCGTTGGAAATGTTAGTGCTCCTCCATGCTCCTAGTCTAATCCACGCAAGCCCCTCTCTAATGGACTAAAAAATGTAGATGTGCAGTTGATTGTTACTTTCTCTAGAACGCATATCCAATTACATATTATTCCAACAAAAAAAATTTTTTTTAGAAACATGTCCGTATGTGTTTGTGTATGTGTGTGTGTGTGTGTGTGTGTGTGTGTGTGTGGGCAGCATAGCTCAAATACAAAAAGTCAGTTGAATACCAAACTTGATATTTAAGCTTAATATTTTCCAAGGATGCGACACGAAGATTTCCAAGAATGTCCCACAACTCAAATTACAATTTACATGAAGAAGTTTCGAAAATTTCGCTTTTCTCAAAAATGGCTCTAACTATTTTTAGTAAAATAGCGTATATTAAAGATATTTACATAACACAGGTAAAACATATATCTGGAATTTTCTGGGAATAGCATCCGAAGGCATCTTTATTGTGATGAATTTTACTGAATTTTTCATAACTTGTAAACCGTAATAGATGGACAAAAACAATGTGGATCTCGTTGAAACATATAATTTATGTCTTGTATGTTTTATTTTTTGGTAGAACTAACCGTTTTTGCGATATTACTTTTTATTTGTTTCAGTTTTAAAATGCTTATACTTTTCTGATACAGGAAGTTTTCAAGTCCTGGCCATTTAAACAAAGGAGTTTCAATCATATGGCTACCAGCTTTAAAAAGATTTGACTTTCGTTTTATCTTATGGTATTTCCTTATTTCCTTTCTACTTGAAAGGAGGCAATGTGTCAATTTCTGATAGTTTTATCTCGATTACCACAAAGTAAATAGAAGTATAACCTTTTTTAACAATAATTTGTCTCTGAGATGTAGAGTAAGTCATATGAATGTAACCATCAGATTTATTTTCATTATGTGTGCATCGTCTAAAATAGTCCTTATCAAGGTAAGTATAATATGACCATATTCAGCTAATTTTCCCGCAGACAGTGCCTATGAGTGAATCATCTGTCAGCATGTCGTATGCAATCTTGTTTGATCACTAGGTGTTTGCTGTTATCTAACCAACGCAATTGTCTTAGGAAGGGAAGCAGATGAGGAATTGAGGTGAGGTCACCTGTAATGCAGTGGAAGTGCTATCGCCCAGGGTTACATTGGATCTTTGTGATCCATATTGTGGAACATTGTTTTGGAGCCCGATATCAGCAGCGCGGCAGATAGCTGATATGTTAATGTGCAGGAATGTTTGGCGTTACAGGTCACTAGTTAGAAACATGTGGTCAAGTTAGAGATTGTAATGTATCCTCAAGTAGCGGATAAGACAAATATGACTGCTTTGAGAGTATAAAAATCAAGATATTGATGCAAGAGAGGCTTATTTTCCGCTTGACATCTCATCGACTTAGATTTCTAACACCAAGCTTCCTGCGGACGAGCCCCTCTCTGTGTTTATGTGCGTTAATGTGAGGTAAAAAGAATTCACTCGCACAATTATGCTGAATAATTTGAGAAAAATAGGAATGGAGAAAAACACTGCATATGTTATAGATATTGCTAGACAGCATCTACAGATAGTTAAAGCAGCTAGGCTGAATGGCATCCTAACGCTATCTGCTTGTCACGGAGCAAAGTAGTACGGTAAGAGGATGTGGCTTCGAAGGACTAAAGTACCCCGCTGTGGTGATTCGTGGCGCAGGGGATCCTAGATTCCAATCCCGCCTTAGGCATGGGTGTTTGTGTGTGTATTAGAAGCAGAAAGAAAAAGGAAGAAAAAAAAAAGCAAACGGGTAAACAAATAGAAAAACAAGAGAAATGACTGTTGGGAAAATTGAAAAAGGGTGCGGTGCAAAGAAAAAGGATTACGGCGCCGGAATCCCGACAAGACTCCGGAACTGTACTTTTTTATAAAAAAAAATGGGCTGGCTAAAATCTGTTATCTGACTATGGATGGTTGGGGGGCTAGGCTAGAGATTATTATGTCTAGCTGTGCATACCATTTGAGCACGAATGGTGAAAACTGCTAGATTGTGGCACCCTATCACCGTCTGCCTAGCCAAAGCGAAAGTTGTATGGCATGGGGATAGTCCTGAAGCGCTACTGTCCACCACATATCGTGACGAGGTACGGAACAGTACGTCACGATATGACTAAGAAGTTAATGTGTTAAAGTAAAATAAAACAGATAAAAATCTCATGTGTCCCATTCGCGTGACCTTTCCGGAAATGTTACAAAAATATACAGACCATAATTTGACGAGATATACATTTTCTGTGAAGTAAACTTTGTCTACCTCTCAATCCTTCAGTAGTCGCGTGGATGACAATAGTCATACACCGTTAAATTTTCTCTTACATCGCTTTTCCATTATTGTCAACAATGTGGAGCTTTTCAGTAGCTTAATTTTATGCTTTAATCTCGTTAATGTGCCACAAGTTGTTCACGTGATATTTTACATTTCTTCGTGAGGATGACTATTGTCATCCGCGCGGCTACTCGTGTCTTTTGTTTTGGAAGCCTAGTTCTGGTTGCAACTTTGCTGGCGTAAGTGTGGTTGCTTATTCTAATGTGATGTCGCGAAGATCAAATGATCCAAATCAATGGCTTCAATGGCTAAAAGAACCAGATGACCAGGAAGAAAACACAGGGTATAAGATACTGACGATTTTATACCTACCTTGGAACACTGTTCTGAGTCAGAACAAGAGATTTCTGATGACGAGGATGGTGATGTTAGTACAGAAACAGCCGATGCTTTCTACTGGGAAAAAGATGGAGGTAAGTTGAGTAAAACAAAGCTTAGACCAGCTGTACGGGCCAGAGACCACAACCTCGTCCACACTCCCCAGAAATGCTGCTATTGAAGCTAAAACATCAATTGAATGTCTGAATTGATTTATTGATGATGGCATTGTGAAAATGATAACGAAATATACCAACATTTACATATCAAAGGGTCAAGTAAAGTGTTTAAGAGAAAGTGATGCACACCATACAGATGCAACAGAGATTAGAGCATTGATAGGACTCTTGAATTTTATTGGTAAGCATCGTAATAGCTGGCTAAATGTGATGCAAATGTGGGATAGTTCACAGGCTGTCAATGAGGAAACACAGATTTAGATTTCTGCTGCGATGCCTCGGGTTTGATGACGTAACTAGAAGAGCGAAAGTGTATTGATAAGTTAGCGGCTATAGGAGAAGTTATGAAGTAAAATCCTATCATGTACAGTAAGCCGTTTTCAAGATATTCCTTGTTATTGGTTTTATTTCTAAGCCACCTAAATTATCTCAAACGGGAAGTCAGCTCATTCAAAGCGAACCGAAACTCAATTATTTTCACATAGCGATCAGCTTTTATAAGATTTGAGCATCGCCTTAGTGTAATGCATTCCTTTATTTCTCGTTTGCTTACAAGGAAGCTACTACTAAGACCAATTCTGCCAATGTTTATATTTTTTTGATAATTTGAGATCACCTTGTGGTTTACCAGGAAACATGTGAGTCAGTTAAGAAATTCAATACTATGCTGGAATGTTGCCATGGTAGCTCAGTGGCAGAGCAGCGGAGTATAGATCGGGAGATCCGCGGTTCAAATCCCGGCTGTGGCATTGCATTTTTCAGTCTGACTCTACCTATCCAACTCTTGTCCTACACACGGCTTGTGCGAAAAAACAATTAAACAATACTAATTATATGTTGTAGGAATAGATTGTGTATTGCACAGTCAGAGAAAGTTATGCGCATGGAACACATCAGATATTTGCAACGGTAAAGTGTAATGAATGGATACCCAATCATTTGTGGGACTTCATTTCTTTAAAATACATTACACGTCAGCAGAACTGTTTCGAAAACATATCTATATTATGTTGAACTACCTACATGTGTCAGTAAACTGTTGCTGTTTTACTTTCATTGTTGTATGACCATCATAACATCAACACTGAAATGATAACTTACACAATCATTGCGTTCAATATACTGGAATAGACTGCAGCAAAAGTAATCAGCAGAATAAGAGTAGCAGTAATATTATTCATAAATATATTTTATTTACATTACCATTGCTGTTCTATAAATGTGGGCTATATTTTCCAATGTTTAAAATATGTAATATTAATTTATTGTTTAAATAAAATATAATAACATTATTAATTACATTTTTCTAATGGAAGAACTCACATCCGAGTCATTAAAATAATCCGTAATTTTATTGACTTATATAAGTCCTCTACTAAATATATATATCTAGGAAGAAATAAGGTTGGCATTTTTACCAAATGTAAATTAATATCTCCTATCAAGAATCTTCTTTTAATATTTTGGTCATTTTTACGCAATTGCTGGAGTTAGAGAAATGAATGAAAGATTTATAACATTAATGATGCCGAAAATGTTCCCTGAAAAGTAAAATATAACGTCCCTTTCTCTAACTCTCTAGTCTGTGGTTTAAATAAAAATTAGGAATACTGAAATTCGGCGAGAATTATGTATTCTGACGGATGTCGACATAATCTGTTAAGACAAAACTGTGTGATCCTATATAAGAAGTCCCTTCTGCATACTTAGTGACGGTAAAGTATGTGTTTGTTACGCTTGAGAAAACTTTGCTGATATTACAAAAGTTTTGCCGTTCAGCAGCTTCCCGTTGACGTGCGAGAAAGGAGTTGATATTGAGCCGGAACCTTCGAGAGAAGAACTGCTTCGGTAGAGCTAATTTGAATGATGATAGTGGCAGAGATGGTGGAGAGGTGACATGCGTGAGAATCAGGATGTGTTTCTGAATGTTTTCGATGTGTTAATGAGGATTTAAAATTAGAACCGAACTGTACACCACGTAGAAGTATTGCTCTTCATAGAATTATGGTCTAAGGATATCACCACAGTTTAGCTGGCTCAAGAAAGTAAACAAAACAGAACGTCTCATGTCAATTAGTTTTAAAAATTACAAATACTCATAAATAGATCCCAATTGTTTAAGATATTAGGAGAGTATAAATACCATTAATCTTGATTAATCATATTTTATATCATCAAATGGAAGTTGAAATTAGTGTGCAAATAAAATTCATATACACGATTGCAACAAGAATATTAAGTCTCTCTTATTTTATTGGAAATGTATATAAATAACAGTTCTGAATGAGAAGAAATTAGCAGAGCCAATAGGCATACACCTGAGGAGGAATAAATATATTAAAACTGTAGGTAGGCCAGTCAAGATGGCCCCCAGTATAATTAAAACAATACTATATGGAGATATGTTGTGATAAAACAGAAGTATTGGTAATTTAGGGCAAATCAATGAGGAGAGTAAACTTAAACATGGTCAGAATGTAGAAGAGGTGAAAGCTTTCAAATATAGGTAACTAGAAATAAGGACAAAATTAAAAACAGACATTAAGGAAAAATTAGAAATATATGCAATTAAAGAATATCAGGAAAACTAGCAACATTGTGTATAGAGAATTGCCAAAGACAACTACCATTGCAAGCGTAGTTTTATGCAACCGTTTGGAAATGTGATCTGAAGAAGATGGCAGGATGCAATTAGCCTCAAAGCGGAACTACAATGCCCATCCTTGAAAGGAAGAAGAAGAAGACAAATACCCAAGAAATAAATATGTTTATCGAATAGAGTTTAATCTGAAGTTGCTAAAAACACATTACTCTTCTCCTGGACACATATATCTCAAAGTGCACCGAATGTCTTTAGTTAAAAATTGGAACCAATGTTTCTTTTGGATAGGGATACAATGTTGATTTCACAGTTTATACAGAACGATGATTTATCGCGATTTTTCTCAGTCGCTAGGCCAATGCTGGGCTCCATAATTTGATCCAAAAGGTTTCCTATCCTTTCCATCACCCCTAAATTTCATTTCCTTATTCATCGCTATACCAAGCATTGGAATGATCAAACATACTAAATATGCTATGGATTTATTCATAGTTTTCTTACTCTTCGATAAAATATTACGCAAGACATTAGCTCATTAGTGCTTCGGGATGTAATTCATACTAAGAGTAGAGCGTTGTGTTAAAGAAGCATATACAGAATAGCTTTACACCTGTTACTTACCTCGCTGACATTTAATAGTTAGTCTGATGAATATTTAAAGTACTCCTATTGGTTTTCTGTGATTGCAGGGTATATGTAAACCAGACAAGTAACTTAAGTGTGGAGTCTCAACTGGAAGCTAAAGCCCTAGCACCACCGACTGTCACGCTGAACCTGAAAGTATATAATAATGGAAGGGTTAAGCATTAAGGATACTATTTACAAATTTTATCCAAAGAGAAATAGTAAGTAATTCAAATAATGAACTTGGACGGTTTACTGAAATTATTCAAAATCAATATTTAACAAGCTGAAGAAGAGTAACAGATGTTAATTTTATATGTGTGTATGTGTATGTTGATGAAGTCATTGTCTATGGCAAGAACAATTAATTATAGATCTTCAAATAAATGACACAATATTGAATACAATGTTATTCACACAAATCAAGTGGTTCTTAACAGTCTGAGGATGAACTACAAATAGCAGGCCTACAAAAACATGCAATTGCAACCAGTCAAAAAACATGTCGACTTCAAAAACTAAAGTGACGAATCTTAAAGGGACAAACAACAAAATATGTCAAATATTTATTATTAGTAAATTAATAGACCAACTAAATAGTTTAAACTATTTAAAACTTAATTTATCTTACTGCTTATATATTCAATAACATGTTCGAAACAATAAGGACAACATTGAAAAACAAAACTTATAGGAACAGGAACAAAAGTTTGAAACTTCAAAGAGGAAATCCACAGCCTAGAACTTCACTGGCTCCAGCACATTGAAAAAATGTCAGCGGACAGATTGCCACAAACACTACCTCTCTACCAACCTAAAGGAAGAAGAAACGTGGACAGACCAACATCAAGATGTAGAGACGCGGATCTCTTGATATGGAAGCAGACCCTGGGCCAAATCCATGAAGTAGTAGAAGAAGAAATGTACGTTAGAATACTTCATGCCTTATTGCTTAATAACCAACGCGAAATTCCGTTCTTTACATTAACAGAAACAAAATAGCAGTGCCTAATGTTTGAGTATGCATCAAACAGCATTGTAAAATTAAAATCAGGAGCATCAATGCCTTACATATGGTTAATCTCACAGAAAGTGCATTTCACATAAATTGTGTCCTTTAGCAAGACCTTCATTGTTTATGTATAGGTATTTGATCAGCTTTTATTGTTAACAATTACGCAAAATTATACAAAGTTAAGTTCATAATGAGCAGGAATTCACACACTATTTGCATAAATTTTAAAAGACATTCTACTAACCAAACAATAATCATAAATATGTCATATTTTTGTCCAAAAACTGAAATATTTTCCATGCAACTTCTTTTTAAGAACTTGATCGATACAAACTAAACTACGTAGTTACTGGAGTTTGTCTCCTAATTTTCAATGTAAATTTTCATTGTCCAACTTAAAAATCTTTTGAAAATTAACACGCTATTTGAAATACATTAACAAAAACAAAATAGTGTTTTATGAAAAACGCGTGAGCATATAAGTGACAGAAATTTATAATAATAGAAGTTAGAAAAATGCCTATGTTATCAAAAGAGCCGTGCAGTTTATGCTAAAGGGGCTCTTTCATATAGAAATCAATCACTATGAACTATATCCTCTCATTATACCGCTTTTGGCATTGATTTACGGTCGCGAATGAAAAGTGACATGTAGTGAAACCAGCAGTGTGCAGTTGACTTGTTTCACAAGATTTTTATCTGCGATTAATGATAGGTCACACGAATATGAAATTACATGGTAATACAGGGAACGTTCCAGCATATTTTGACTTCAATAATGTACTATTGGGTAAAACTGGTGACAGTAAACCATGGAGGGGGACACGTCGCCCACTGTAAATATGCAGATCCATTGTAGGAGGAGAAATGAAGCCAAGAGCAGAAAGTTCATCAGAGGCGCCCGGAAGTCAATCCCAAGCTCTTTAACCCATCCTTTTACAGGGCCGCCAGAGAGGGCATGCAAACAACCCGTTCACCTGGCAGCCACCTAGTGTCCGCGGGGGGTAATCTTGCAAACATCCGCGCCATCTGCGCGCACTGCCATACACGATGAATCTAGAAGCACACCTGAAACATGAGTAGTAAATAGAATGAAGGTAAAATGATGAAAGGTAAATCTGGTAGATGAGAAACCACCCATTTCAGTCAGTTAATGCTGAAAAAAATGCTGGTATATACTTTACATACACAAACACCCGCTTTAAAAAAATCTGATGTGTTACACTCACATGACTTTCTCTAGCGTTCTATAAACTTCTTACATAAGATTCTTCTTCTTTCTGCATTGTTAATCGAGGTATTCAGCACAATGTTCTTATTACTTAGTTCCTTATAAGTAGGAAGAAAATAAGGGAATACACTAGGATAAATCGATAGTCAAATGTTTTAATAGCTGTCGTTATGCGATTGTCATTACAAATCGCTTCTTTTCTTGGCCAGGAGTAGAACAAAAGAAAAACGGACACTCCCGTCTGAGAAAAGTACAAGTACTTCACAACTGAAACTATTAACAATGAATACCTCGAAAAGCTCCACGAAAAAAATGTATATGACGTAAACTGTGTATTTTAACAAGGCCTACATTTTTTTGTATAGCAAGTTTTTGTCTATCTCTTATGGTTTATGAGTTATGCCAAATTAAGCAAAATTCATCCAGAATAAACAGGTTTTAAGCTATTCCCAGAAAATTCAAGATATACATTTTATTTGCCAGGTAAATATGTTTAATATATGTATATTTTAATCAAAATCGTTAGAGCCAATTTTAAGAAAATCAAAATTTTCAAAAAAAAGTTCCATGTAAAGGGTAGTTTGGGGTGGGGGGATTTTTCTCAAAATCTTTGTGTCGCATCCCTGGAAGTTACTAAACTTAAATACCAAGTTTGGTATTTTAGCTACTTTTCGTTTTTGAGTTATCGTGTTCAAAGCACACGGACACACACTCACACACACAACACACAAGGATCTTCTTATGAAAATACTTTTTTTGGATACAGGGGGTCCTAAAACACGTATTTCCGGTGAAATCTCGGTATCGAATTTTTGGGTGGAATACAATACTTCTCTATCCCTATGTACATAGTACATATGGGGCTAGAGAATGTAAAAAGCTATATTTTTGAAGAATAGTCGACATTGAAAACTGTATTTTCAGTAAAGTCTGCATATTAGTTCTAGGTGAAACGATGCTGTCAGGAATTTAAAGTGGTAGAAAGAGTATAACTACCTCAATAGGAGTGAGAACAAAATCGGTTAGCTCAGCTTTCTTTCTTTGTCCTGTCTTAGGGGAGGCGACTGAATCCTTACTACCGTCATGCAACGATTTTCATCTTGGACCTGTTGGAACGCTAAGCGATTTTCAAACTTTGGTAAAATTAATACATTGTGGTTTAATAATGCTACAACATTCAACCTATATATACTTTCAGCAAACAAGGTTATGGATCTGGGAAATGGTTTTATGTGAGCCTTGTTAAGGGAGAATTAAGAGGAAAAAGTCGGAAGGAAGCCCCAATGGAGCATTCCAGTCTCGTATGGCTTGATCAAATAAAGTATATTAAGCACCCGAGGGCTTCGGGAGGTGACAACGGAAATAGTAGAGGAAACTGCGGCTAAAACCACAAAAAATGTTCCCTCGAATCGCCATAGCCCAAGGCTGCGGAATGGTTTCAAAAGTGAGTGCTAAAACAGTGCATTTCATTTTTACTTTCTCTATACGTACTATGTAGATAGTGTATAGAAAAGGTATTGCACTCCACCCAAAAATTCGATACCGAGATTTTACCGGAAATATATGTTTTAGGGTCCCCAATATCCAAAAAAACATTTTCACAAAAAGGTCCGTGTGTGTGTGTATGTGTGTGTGTGTGTGTGTCCGTGTGTCCGTGTGGCTGTGAACACGATAACTCAAAAACGAAAAGTGGGTAAAATACCAAACTTGGTATTTAAGTTTAGTATCTTCCAGGGATGCGACACGAAGATTTTGAGAAAAATCCCCCCACCCCCAACTACCCTTTACATGAAGCTTTTTTCGAAAATGTTGGTTTTCTTAAAAATGGCTCTAACGATTTAGATTAAAATTTCGTACATTAAAGATATTTACCTGACAAATAAAATGCATATCTTGAATTTTTTGGGAATAGCCTCTTAAGAATAGTTTATTCTGGATGAATTTTACTGAATTTTGAGTAACTACTAAACCGTAAGAGATGGATAAAAATTTACTATACAAAAAATGTAGAGCGCGTTAAAATACACAATTTATGTTATATCAATTTTTTTCGTGGAGTTCGTCGTTTTTGAGACATTCCTTATTTTTTGTTTCTGCTATGAAAAACATATTTTTCTCACACAGGAACTTGTCAACTCCGATCCATATAAACAAGTGAACTTCATTGAAATAGCAGCCAGCTTTTGACTATCATTTTAATCTATGGTAGTCCCTTATTTCGCTTCTACTTACAAGGAAGCAAGTAATAAGTCTATTTCTGCTAAATTTTTCTGATTAGCATAAAGTAAATAGAAGTATAAGCTTTTTAAGAATAATTTGTTGCAGAGATATAGAGAAGGTCATATGAATGGTACACATCAGATTTTTACTTTATCTACTCGTATTATGTACATAGTGTACAGAGAAACTACTGTAACCCACCCAAAATTTTAATAACGATACATCACTGCAAATATATGTTTTGAGGTTCCCTAAGTCTATTTTTAGAAAACAATCTGATGTGTTCGCTGTAATGCATTATTATTAAAAATTTTATTCTTTTATATACTTCATACTAATCAAGATAATAACTGCAGAAGTAGTCTGATTACATAATTCCTCATAATTAGAAGGGAAATCAGGGAATACACTAGGTTAAACCAACAGTCAAGTGCTTTAAAATGTGGTTGCTATGGGACTGAAATCCGGTTGTATGCATAACCAGGGGTTGACACGTTTCCGTATGAGGAAAGTTTGAGTATTTTAAAATTTAAAGCAATAATTAGAAATATCTCGGAAACGGTAAACTCCACGAAAAAAGATGTATATGACAAAAACTGTGTTTTTTTAACGAGATATACATTTTAGTGTAGTAAGTTTTTGTCTATCGCTTACGGTTTATCAGTTATACAAAAGATATCCAGAATGAAGATGTCTTCAGAGGCTATTTTTAAGAAAATTTCCCACCCTTTATATGAAAACATTTTCGAAAATTTTGATTTTCTCAAAAGTGGCTCTAACGATTTTGATTAAAATACCGTATATGAGAGATATTTACGTGACAGATAAAATGTACATCTTGAAGTTTCTTGGGACTGCCGTTGAGGACCTCTTCATTCTGTATGTCTTTTATAATCTGATAAACCGAATTCCGAATGAACAGGTCTTTGGAAACTATTCCCATAAAATTCAAGATATCCATTTTATTTGTGATGTGAATAGCTTTAATACACAGTATTTTAATCAACATCGTATGAGCCATTTTTGAGAAAAACAACATTTTCGAAATTTTTTCCAGATAAAACTTTGGGTTGTGGGGATTTTATTGGAAATCTTCGTGCTGCATCCTTGAAAGATGTTAAATTTAAAAGCAAGTTGGCATTTAACGACTTTGGTTTTTGAGCTATGCTGTGCAAAGACATAGCCACAGACGGACCTTTTTCCGAAAATTTACTCAGGGAGCTCAAAACTTATATTTGTGATGAAATGTCGGTATCAAATTTTTGGGTGGAATGCAGTATCATATCTGTAATAGTACGTATAGAGAAAGTAAAAAGTTGCTGCTTAATAAAACTTACAAATATCTCCAAGTAAAACTGAAGTAATGGGTTCCATGGAAAAATACAATAAGAATCAAAATAGTAGTAACTAATATTTTCATAGAATTAGTATTGGATTTTAATTATTTTGGACTTTTCTTGGCTAACGATATTAGCAGAATGCTATATTTGTTTCAAAATATCAATATCCGGCAATTAATTATCATGGATTAATCTAATAGTTGGTTGTACTTCTGAAGACGGGCATTAAAGTACTTACAAGGCATAAGTTGGCGTTGAGGTATGTCAGTCAGATCAAAATATTTGGATTACCGAGAAAGATTGGAATCAGTTGGGGCAGTTAATGTCCTGTAGGCATATTACCGTTGTAACTTGTTTAGGGTAAAAGGACGGAAGCCCGTATATCCATAGTTCAAATCTCAGGTATGGCATTGAATTTTCCAGTATGACTCTACGTTGGATTAATTGTTTTTTTTTGTTTTTTTTTTTTCACACAAACCGTGTGTAGGACAGTAGTTGGATAGGTAGAGTCAGGCTAAAAAAATTCAATGCCATAGCCGGGATTTGAACCACGGATCTCCCGATCTCTAACCGGTTTACCAGAAAAATGCGAGTCAGTTGAGAAATTCCAAGCTATGCCGGCATGTTGCCATGGTAGCTCAGTGACAGAGCAACCAGGTTAAAGGACGTTAAGCTACAAAAAAATATATAAAATTGGGGTTTACGTACTTACAACATTGTAAGTCGCCCTTCCTTGTAGTTTACCGAGAAACATGCGAGTCAGTTGAGAAATTTAATGCTCTGCCGGTATGTTGCCATGGTAGCTCAGTGACAGAGCAACCGACTAGAGATCGGGAGATCCGTGGTTCAAATCCCGACTATGGCATTGAATTTTTCAGTCTGACTCTACCTTTCCAATGTCTCTACATGTTTAATCTTGTCCTACAAATAAATAAATAAAAATATGCCTTACCATACCCCGGTACTTAATTTCTAAAAAGCTGATGTGTTCCATTCACATGACTCTTCCTACACCGTTGTAACAAAAGTGTTGTAAAAACCACATTCTTCTATTTTATGATCATCAAGATAACATATGCAGAAATTGTCTTAATTACTTGCTTTCTTGTAAGCAGAAGGGAAATAAGGGAATATATTAGGTTAAAATGACAGTCAAATTTTTAAAAACTGGTTTTCATATGTTTGAAATCCATTCTATGTAGGACCTAGAGTTTACAACTTTCCATGTGAGATATCTTACAGTATTTTAAATCTGAAACAAATAGCAAGGAATATCTCAGAAATGGTCAATTCCACGAAAACAGCGTATATGACATAAAGGTTGTGTTTTAACACATATACATTTTTTGCAACAAGTTTTTGCCTATCTCTTGCGGTTTAACAGATAGAAAAATTCAGCAAAATTCATTCAGAATAAAGAGGTCTTTAGAGGTTATTCTCAGAAAATTCAAGATATATTTTATTTTTCATGTAAATATCTTTAATATACGAAAATTTAATCAAAAGTATTAGAACAATTTTTGAGAAAATCAACATTTTCGAAATTTTTTCCATCTAAAGGGTAATTTGGGGGGAGGGAAATTTTCTAAAAAATTTCGTGTCGCATCCCTAGAAGATGCTAAACTTAAATGCCAGTTTGGTATTTTAACGACTTTTCGTTTTCGAGTTATCGTATTCACAGACACACGGACACACAAACATGGATCTTTTTCTACAAATGCTTTTTTTGCATACAGGGGACCCTAAAACTGTATTTCCGGTGCAATCTCAGTATAATTTTTGGGTGGAATGCAATACCTTCTCTATACACTATGTACATTGTACGTGTAGAGAAAGTAAAAACAGTTCATGCATTCCAAATCCTTATTCCTTTATTTCCAAATCTAATTTATACATCCATACAGATATTAAATAAATGCACAGATTTTAAATCTTGTTCTATACGTGAGTTGTGTGAATGAACAATGATTTTCTAATTTCGAGATAACCAACCAACATTCGATTATCTGAACTATTTAGATATGAATATTTTATCTTACTAATTATGGAACGTACCTTCAAGCCTGTTGCTGAAACATGATGAAATAATCTCTGTTTGCGCATTACATTATGAAGAAAACTTACTGCGATAAAATCCTACGTTGAGAAGTGCGGAAACGAACTGACGCACTGGAAAATATGCAGAGTAATGTGTCCTAAGGACACACCTTCCTCAGGACTCCAAGTTTTGCAGGAGGAAGTTAACTCTCTGCGGAAGTGATAATGAACAGCATTAAATTTAAAAATTAGTGAGGGGAATGAAGTAGTATGTCCTGGGTTCTGACGTTATCAGCTCCGAGTAGCTGTTCCGCCCGTCTCATCCCTATCACTGTTACCTTGCAGCTTTCTGCTCCTTCTACTCCACACAATCATTCTGTGCTGCAAGGACTTTGATAAGCCGCCTCCCAAGGCAAATCTAGTTACAGAAGTTCTCTCGGCCATTTCTTTTGTCTATTTTATTTCACATCCAATGGTTGGCTCTTTCAAAAATTAGATATTTAAATTATTATTAAAAACATTACTTCCGGAAGAAATGCACAAAACAGGATGTAGATTTTCCCACGCATTATGTTTTACCTTTGCTGGAGGATTTACTAATACAATTATTAATTTGGCGCATAAGGATAATTACTGAGCCAGTAAAACTTCTAGTTTGCGACTTCACCTCTATACGCCATGGCGACAAGAATTTCACCTTTGTACTTATAGATGTCATTACAGGAGGAAATGACGATTTACGGACATGATAAACACTACCAGGAACCAATGGCTTCACTTCCTTTCAGAAGTAAGCCATGCTAAGGATTTTTGTATAAAAAAAATCTGATATGTTACATTCACATTACTTTCTCTACATCCCTGCTATAATTTATTGTTAAAAAGCTCCTTGTTCCATTTACTTAATTCTAATCGAAAAAATAACAGAGATAGTCTTATTACTTGCTTCCTTGTAAGTAGAAGCGAAATAAGGGAGTACCATAAGTTAAAGTGATAGTCAAAAGCTGGTTATTATGTGACTGAAGTTCCTTTGTTTGTATGGAACAGGAGTTGACAAAGTATAATTTTTAGTTTTCTATACGTACTATGTACATAGTGTATAGAGGAGGTGTTGCACTGCACCCAAAAATTCAATACCGAGATTTCACAGGAAATATATGCTTTAGGGTCCCCTGTATTCATAAAACGTATTCTCAGAAAAAGGTCCGTGTGTGTGTGTCCATGTGTCCGTGTGCCTTTGAACACGATAACTCAAAAACGAAAAGTCTGTAAAATACCAAACTTCGTATTTAAGTTTAGTATCTACCAGGAATGCGACACGAAGATTTTGAGAAACATTCCCCCACCCCAAACTACCATTTACATGGAACTTTTTTCCAAAAATTTTATTTTCTAAAAAATTTCTCCAACGATTTTCATTAAAATCTCGTATATTAAAGAAATTTACCTGACAAATAAAATGTATATCTTGAATTTTCTGGGAATAGCCACTGAAGACTACTTTATTCTGGGTGAATTTTACGGAGTTTTGCATAACTGCTAAACCGTAAGAGATAGACAAAAACTTACCACACAAAAAGTGTAGAGCACGCTAAAACACGCAATTGCTGTTATATACATTTTTCTCGTGGAGTTTATCGTTTTTGAATTACTCCCTATTTTTTTTTTAATTTCACCTTTAAAAACGTATGCTTTTCTGACACAGGAATTTGATAATCGTGTCCATACAGACAAAGGAGCATCAGTCACATAGCAACCAGCTTTTCACTATCACTTTACTGTTTGGTACTCCCTTATTTCCCTTCTACTTACAATGAAGCAAGTAATAAAACTATTTCTGCTAATTTTTTCTGATTAGCATGAAGTAAATAGAAGTATACATTCTTTTAGGAATAATTTGTTGCGAAGATGTAGAGAAAGTCATGTGAATGGTACACATCAGATTTTTTAAAGCTGAAACCAAAAACAAGGAAACCAAAAAACGACCAATTCCATAAAAAAGTTGCATACAACATAAATTTTGTGTTTTAAAGTGATCTAAATTTTTTGTGTGTTAAGTTCTTTTCCATCTCTTACAGTTTAGCAGTTATGCAAATTTCCGTAAAATTCATACAGAATAAAGCAGTTCGGAAGTATTCCCAGCAAATTCAAGATGTACATTTTATTTGTCAGATAAATATATTTAATATATGATATTTTAATCAAAATCGTTAAAGCCATTTTGAGAAAATCAAAAGACTTCCTTATTCCCAGGGAATTTTACGAAATTTTACAGAACTGTTTAACCGTAGGAGATAGAAAAAAGCTTACCACACAAAAAATGTAGAGCACGTTAAAACACACAATTTATGTTATATAATTTTTTCGGGGAGTTGATTGTTTTTTAAATATTCCTTGTTTTTTGTTTCAGCTATGAAAACTTATATTTTCCTCATACAGGAGTTTGTCAGCTCCTGTCCATACAAATAAGGGAATTTCAATGACATAACAACCAACTTTAGACAGTGACTTTAAACAATGCTACTCACTTATTTCGCTTCTACTTACAAGGAAGTAAGTTTAAAGACTACTTCTGCTAATTTTTACTCCTGAAGTAAAAAGACGCACAAGCTTTTTAACAATAATTTATTGCAGAGATGCAGAGAAAGTCACGTGAATGGAACACATCCGAATTTTTGTTTTTGAGCTATGCTATCCACTGACACCTATACCCTCCGGATCTTTTGTTAAATGTCTGATATGTTGCATTCATATAGCTTTTCTTTACCTGTTGTGCAAACAAACTTTTCTTATTAAAGATTATTCTGTTCTCTACTTCTTGCTAACGAGATAAACATTAATACAATTGATCTTACTATTTAGTTCCTTATAAGCAGAAAGGAAATAAAGGAATATACTAGGCTAAAGCGGTAGTCAAATCTTTTAACATCCAATCGATATGTGAACAACTGAAGTTCCGGTCGCTTTCTATTCCAAAAAAACAAACAAAAACAAACAAAAGAGAGATGATATGAAACGTAACCCTTTTGAGAAATGTGTAGTTTAAAACTAAAACCAATAATAAGGAATATCTCAGAAACGATCAACTCTGCAACAAAAATGTATATGGAATAGATTGTGTTTAACGAGATTTAATTTTTTGTATAGTAAGCTTCAGTGCATCACTTTCGATTTACCAGTTATGAAATGAGCAGGTCTTAAGAAGTTATTCCCAGAAAATTCAAGATATACATTTTATTTGTGTTGCATATAGCATTAATATAAGGTATTTTAATCAAAATCGCTATAGCCATTTATGAGAAAAACAAAATTTTCAACAGATTTTTCATGTCAAGGGTAGTTTGAGTTGGGCATTTTCTTGAACTTCTTCGTTTCGCATCCTTGGAAGGTACCAAAATTAAATACACAAAATACGGACGTTTTTCTAAAAAGTTATGTTTATTCAGGGGATCATAAAATATATATTTCCGGCGAAATCTCGGTATCGAATAAATATCTGTAGAAACAGTTTTACTACATATTTCCTTTTAGGTTCATAAGAACTAGGGAAACGATAGGCCTTAGCGTTAATCACATGTAGAAGACCAATTAGCCATAAAAATGGCATATGTTTGTTAATTTCAAACGCATACACACACACACATTTGCACTCTCACTTATATTGCCAGATCCTAAGGAGAATGACGAATAATCTTGGTTCAATAAAAATCCAAAACTTCAACAAAGAATCCCTGGATTTGCAAGCTACCGTAGTACTGTGATCTGGTGGTTAGTACGAGGTGCTTTCTAGTTATAACAGCCTTCGATTTTTTTTATCACTAACTAATCACACAAAGTTATGAAACTTGTGTCACTGTAGTCTACACATTTTTCGCAACTTCAACGCTATGATATCATGGCCGCACTTTAGGAGTCTGTTTTGACACTGGAAAATTGCTGATGCAATAGCGGCACGACTGGTGAGCATGCGGCCACGGAGAGTGTCTTTTGGTGACGGAAAGATCCAAAAGCCGCTAGGCGCAAGATCAGCTGAGTAGAGAGCACGAGGAATTATTTCAAAGTTGTTTGTACAAAGACACTGCTGTGTCATCCGTCGGCATTCATGGCACCCATCTGGAGGACACTTTTCACATTTCCAAATCATCATGTAGGACTGTGTGCAGAGATCCCAACTGTGGAGGCGATCTGTTCCACAGTCATTCGGTGATCCTCCAAAACGTTTCTTCACCTGGGTTGTCCATAGCCGAGATTCTCTCGGTTTGTTGCCATACGACGTTCTGCCTTCTTTGAACTGTTGCACCCACAAACGCACATTAGACACATCCATGACAGCATCACCACATATCTCACTTAACTGGCGATGAATTTTAATCGGTGTCACTCCACGCAAATGGAGAAAACGAATGATTACACTCCGAAAACCTCGCCATTTTATATACGTATATAAAACAATCCGCACTCCGTAGTTACCACGAGAGGTTCTGTATGCCATATAGTGCTGCCATCTCCGTCGCGCATTAATAAAGAGTGCCCGGTTACTTTAAAACAAGCCGCATGTTTTTGTTTCCAGTTCTGAGGGGGGGGGGGGAAAGAGGTATTATAACTTGAATGCACTTCGTACAATCACAGGGACCATATAGGCAATCAGATTACATTCTCTTTGCATGACTAGGAGAAGAAATAAGACAATGCTTCCTTTGACAAAAATAGAACTATTTGAAAACCAAAACCAAATCCAAGCAATATATTTAAAATAGTTAACTCCGTCATACAAAAAGTCTGATGTGTTCCATTCATATAACTTTCTCTAGCTATTCTACAAATAGTTTTGTCTTACTTTCATCTACATCATGGTAATCAAGATGGCCATTATCACAATTGGTCTTATTATTTTCTTCTTTGTAAGTATAAGGGACATACAAGAATGCATTAGGTAAAAACGGTAGTCAGTTTTTTTTTAAAAACCTGTCATTATTTGAAACAATTGAAATTCGGTTCTCTGTGTTTGCAAGGAATCAACCACGAGAGATACAAGAAAGATGTTTTCCCGTTTGAGAAAAGTTTGAGTAGCTTTAAACGGAAACCAATAACTTCAAATATTTTAGAAAAGCTTAACTCTGTAATAAATGTGTATGATTTAAACTGTAAGAGCTACATTTTTGTGTACTAATTTTTTGTCTCTTTCCAATGTTTACCAGTTACGTATGCAGAATTCATCCAGTACTCTGAGGTCTTCAAAGGCTATTCCCAGAACATTCAAGAAATATATTTCGTTTGTCATGAAGATATCTAAAACATACGGCATTCTAAACAAAATTGTTAGAGCCGTTTTTAAGAAAATCAAAATCTTCGAAAAAAGGTTCATGTAAAGGATAGTTGGGAGTGTGGGATTTTATTGAAAATCTTCGTGTCATAGCTTGGAGGATACTGAACCAACTACCAAATTTGGTATTCAACTGATTATTCGTTTTTAAGCTATACTGCACACAGAGGCACGCGCGCGCACACCCACTCACACACAAAATAATACATAGGACATGTTTATAATTTGTTTGTATTCAGAGTGTCTCAAAACAAGTACTTCCGATGAAATCTCACTATAAAGTTTTTGGTTGGATTCAATACCTTCTCTATGCACTATGTAAATTGCACATGCCAAACAGAGAAAGTAAAAATAGCAACTTATTATAAATTTTTCATGTACTTCACGGAATCTGGAATCTACCTTTTCTGTGTAGTAAGAAAAGCCATAGGGCCACTTCAAACTGGTCTGAAAAAGTCATAATAGCATGGGGGCGAGAATATTAAGAAATTTAATCAGTTTGAAGCCAGAAATATCATAAAATTAATATACTTAATTTTGACAAGCCGTAAGCTTGCTCCCGAACAATTTCTCACGGCGCAAGTGGCGTCGATGAAGATCCCCTCTACTGGCGCTATATCAGACGACCCCGATGAAAGGTGAGCTCCCATCAGACTGATGACTGCTCAAGGCAGAGCTACTAGCCAAGCAGTTACGTGACCTTTAGCGTGGTCCAATGGTTGGTTAAAGGTGTTGCAAAACTCAAGGGCGCTATTTCGAGTTAACGCCTACCAATGGACTGCTGGCGAGCGTGACCTTCGCTTTATACGCCTTGCCATCAGCGAAACCTGAGTGGGTCGCACACTTTGCGCAGAGTAAACCGAAGGCCCAGCTCTCCGCTGGCGAGTTTTGTCTTGAAATAGCCTGTGTGAGCAATGCAACTCTTTTGACACACCAAGGGATCTCTAAACACGCTAAATAGTGCTATTGAGCCAACTGTATTTAAAATCAGAGCTTAGGTTTCTTGACTAAGCAGATTTTCATCGATGCTACTCGTTATTTATCCTGTGGATAAATAACCTTGCTGAGAAGAAGCTTATAACCTTTAGAGCAGTATTTCATGTTTCATGAATGAGATTATCATATATGACGTGTAGTACAAATAATATCAAGAAATCTGTTCCACAATGTTCTGTCTGTAATACATTAGTTCAATATATACCACACACATTTTGTTGGACGTGTTCGCTTCTTAAAATTTCAAACCATTCTTATAGCCATATCAGTGTACATTTATTCTAACCTAAATTGTAGGATATAATACAATCTTATCTTAAAGTATATAATATAATCCTATCTAATATAATCAGACTAAAGATTTCTCAAGTAGTTAGCTTCAAGTTGGCTATGCTCAATCCATCATCAAAACACAGAACGTCAATAACAGCAGCCATTACTGGCGAAAATAATACCCGGTCTCGTGATTAGTCTGCCCACGCCTAGAATGGAACCGGGGTGCAGGTTTGCTATCTTTGACGTCACAATGTAAAATCCGGTAACAATTTTACTTCATTTCCTTTTTTCATGATTTTCTTAATTTCCTTTAATGTTTTTGAAATTCCTCAGACTGATCATGCTAGTGACTGTCGTGATGATCACGGTTATTACAATTAGAATGCAGCAAAACCAGTACATAGAGGAATGAAGTCCCTTCTCCTGTTCATCTCTTTGTTGCTTTAATCCCATATTTCAATATCTTTCTCTATTTTGAAAGAAAGTAACCTGCTTCCTCAGTATTCTATGCTTCAGTATTACTTGTAGAGTTTTAACGTTTCGCACATATCTGAAACTAAGTGTTTATTTTGCAATTGTGCTCGTTGCTTCTATTATATATTTGTTGTCTCTGTGTAATAAAACTTTTGGATGCTATGAAACACAAACTAATCAATTTAACAGTATTTCAATACTGTGTTAATTTGATAGTAAAGCATAGGGGAATTATATACTAATATTCAATGGTTTATTTGGACAACATCCTGCAAAGAATTCTGTACCTGAGTATTCTGCAATGAATTCTGAAAGTCACATTTTATTGATTTTACAGGAGAAGGAGAAAACCACAGAATTAATAAATCAGCATTGATTTCAAGGTCTATTTTTTAATTTATTGCTTCAAAATTTATTACCATAATGCAATTTACCTTATTCTATCAAGTCGTGTACTATAACAACAATATTTTTAGCAAAATAGAAAACTAAATAAATATTAATATGAAAAAGTGTCCTTAACTTTGTATGATTCCAAGCTTTAAAACCTATTTTAGGGATTTAAGTTGATCAAACATAATACAAAGATAAATAAACTCAATAATATTGCATAATCATACCTCATGCATACTATTAACATTGTTGAAGTCTCGATAGAACATCTTCACCATTAAGGTCCCTTTTTGGTTTACAAATAGGAAGTTGATATTGCAATAAATCTGCTGAAGTTCTTAAAATTCTCTAGCTACATCCTCAGAACATTAATGTTTTTCCCACTTTGTTTGACAAGCTCTATCCAATCGTTACAAGTGAAAATGTTCTGCGTATTTAGTTTCTTTTTCTTTCTCTCTATTATGCTGTGAATGCTATCAATTTCCATGTGTCTATGGCCTTTAAGCAAACATTTATGATTTATCTCTTTCAGATTTTTTTCCAACAAAAATACATAACAATCATTGCATGAGTTCGGTTTTGACATCAGTTGTCTGACCAAACTGTCAAAGTTTCCACTTTCTTTTCAATTACTTCCTCTGCTGCCCATTTCAAGAAACATGAGTGCATCTCATTTCCACCCAGACCTACTTTTCATACATCATCAGAAAGAATCTTAAAAACTGGATCCTGTATTATATAATTTAAGGTCCACAGCTTCCTCAAATAAAAACTCTGAGAAATAGTGAACATTGGTGTTCGAAGACAACCAGTTGATTACTGCATGATGCAGATTGTGTGATTGTGAGTACTTTGTTTTTATTTCTTTTCTTCTTCATTTTCATTGGAGTTAGTAAGGAAGCGTGGAGATGTGTCACTTTGAAAGATGTCGTACGGTTGGTCGCTGCTACGAAGTTTGGGATTTTGAAGTGGTTGTAATGATGCAGGGTCATAGTTAGCAATAATTTTCATTCTTCACTTCTCCAGAGGCCTGAGAAATATACAACTCTTCATTTAATACTGGCAGAGCTTCATTTAAAACATCTGTAAAATACAGTAATAGAATTTTGGTAAAGTCAACAAAAAACCGATTAAAATTAGGACTATTATTTTCTCCTTAATAATGTTCACCTAATGGTTATTAATTAAATGTGACGTTTCCAGCTGCTGACTTTCGGAAACATCATTAATAAGTCCTAAAATTTAAAAAAAAAATGAATAAAAGTGATTAGAGATTCAAGTACTGAGAACATAATTTATTGTAGACAAATTAATGTGTAACTTTTGTATGTTAAAGTATAGTCTTACCTTACTGAAGTTCCTCGATAGTGATGAGTGAATATTCAATACCTTCAGTAGCGTTAACTATTTCTAGTATACTGTATGTTGAACTACACTTTATGTATTAGAATTAATCAGCTTGGAAATAAAAATTTCAAGTAAGGTTCAAACAGCTGTTTAATTGTTTTATTTGTATGCACATATTTAGAAACTATTATGATTATAGCTTGCAAATAATTTTGGTAATGTCACGAGTTATTTCTAAATCTTTAATGATTTACACATGAATCCGAAGCGAGACACAATGTATCTGTAGCATTTGTATCAAGAATAGTATTTCTTAGGACTGTTTTACAAAATTATTTAATAAAGTGAAGTGTTTCACGAAAAGCATTTTAATGATTTTGATAAACATTGGAGGCAGAGTGAAACCGTTATAAATAATAATTTCCTTACCTTTTAATAGAGCAAGCTCAACAAGATTCCTTCCTCTGTTAGCCATGCCACACTATTAAATAATGTAACCACCTGATTGATATTGTTGATTTCATAGTCAATTAATGAAGATAAGCACGTCATTCTTGACAAGGTTCACCAATGTAGGCACTGAATGAACCACACTATCTTATGTTGACTAACAATATTCATAGAAACCCTGATGTTAGGGCCAGCAAATCTTAAGTCCTTTTCAGATACTTTAGCATTAAAGAATGGAAGAACTTACAGTCATATGGTCCTCAATATCTCAACTTCTATCATAAATCCAAAATATATGATAGTATTGCTCTAAAGAGAACTGTTTTTATCGATAATGCTGCCAAAATCTCGATTTTCCATTGTTTGGATTTCGATAGTGTGCTTCTCAGGTACAGAATTTTGAAGGAACTGAAAAGCGAAAGCTCTCAAGTCGATTAAAAAAATCAGATTGTTCCATACAATGGCTTCCTCTACCTATTCTGCAACAAACTAATCTTATAAAAGTTTATTATTCGCTTCACATACATGAACATTACCTACCAAAAATGGTCCTATTAACTATTTTCTTGTAGATACAAGAGGTATAAACGAATGCACTAGTCTCATCTTCTAAATAGGATGGTCGCTGTGTGGTGCTATTTAAATATACTTTTTGCATAGCCAGGAGTAAAGACAAAAAATAAATAAAAAAGAAATAAAATAAATCCAACGATTTTAGAATTATAGGTATTTGAAAACGTAAATCAGTATGAATGATATCTGGACTATAGAAAACTCTATAAAAATATATTGGACATGAATTACAATGAGTTCAATTACTATGCATTTTGACGAAACCTACATTGTTTGTAAAGTAACTTTTTATCTAGTTCTTACAATTTATCAGTTATGCAAACGACATTCAGAATGGAAAGGACTTCAGAGGCTATTTTAGAAAATTTAGGACACGCATACATCATTTTCCAAAAGAACATGTTATACATATGGTACTTTAAGCAAAATTTAGAGCTACTTTTGAAAAAATCTAAAGCTATTAAAACCGTTCCATCCAAAGTGTGGCTTTGGGTGGAGGAATTTCTTTAAAATCTTGGTACTGCATCCTTGGAAGAGGTTGAGCTTAAATATTAATTTTAGAATTTATTAGAATTTTCTTTTTTAATTTATGCTAATCACAGATATACGGGCACACATACACACGTGTGTGAGGATCTTTTTCTAAAAATACGTTATTTGATTTCAAATGTATCCAAAATGTGTATTTGCAGAGATATCTCGGTATTGAATTTTTGGGTGGATTGCAATACCTCATCTACTCACTACTTATGTGATAGAGAAAATATTTTTTTTACTTGAATTTTTTACTTGAAATGTTGTTACGAATGACCTTACCATTATGGAATATTTGGTTCAGAAATGCCGCTGAACACTAACCGTGAAGTTGTTTTCGTAATAGTCAAACTTACAGAATGTTTCTCCCTTCACAAAACTTGGAAACTAAATTTTGAGAGCCTACCTTTTGAAGCATCTGTCTTACAATACGTAACGATCATTAGATTTCATCCTGGTTCGACATGCTGACTTTCGTGTTTAAATGTTTCTCCATATTCTCATATATACTGCGCTCACATCTATGTAGCAAAATGATGCAATGCGGGATTTACTTTAATTTTTCTAAAAAGAAACTTATTGGGGGTTTAAGGCTATATGAATGAAGAATGTTTCCATTTAAACTGTTTAGAGAAGGAATAGACATTATTTAGAGGTTAAATTCATCTACAGTGCATTAAAACGAAGTAAGATTACTTATAAGCCTATTTCGTGAAGAAAATTGATGTGCTTAGCATTTTCATCAAACGTATATGAATAAATCATTTATGCATTAATTGATTCTAAGCATGTTGCAACCCAAGTTATCATTAAATTATAGGGTTTTATACCTACGAGGAAGTAAATAAGTTTTAAAACTGACACCATGATTCTTATCTGGTATAATTATTCATTTAACCTCTTGCATACAAAATTCTACTGTGTTTTTTTCTTTCTTTCTTTTTCAACACGCAAGGAAAATAGAATTATGAAGCTTCCGATTTTGGCATCGTGCATCTTCGGAGATAGCTATCAGGAATATACTTAAACTAACTAAAACAAGAATGAAACTGCTTGCATGTAGTTTTTGCTACTTATGCCCAATATGTTAACGGAAAACTACATTTTTATTGTACTTTCAGTTTATAACTTTACGCCAGGGTGTGAGAAGACCAAGGGGCTCGCCCAAAATCATATCCGACGAGTCCCGTTCAAAGATTTTGTTGGCAAAGAATAAATATCGCCATACGCGAGAAAACGATGCTAGTGTGAGGGGAATCTTACTGGATTCAGAGGAAACTTTCTGCTTGATTAAACACTTTACCGCTCTGAATGTTTCTTAGTGCACAAAGAGCAGACTTCCAGCAAAACAAAATTGTTATAACTAAAAATAAAGCATTAATAATAAAATGTAGTGGACTATTTAAATAAACATTTAGGAACTGTTTGGTGCCAGCAGTAGAAATTTTACTTACTCTGTACATAATGTATAGGCAGGTATTGTGTTCCACCCAAAAATTCAATACCAAGATTTGTTACGAATTATAAATTAAACCGGTGAATTGGTGAGCTAATTGATGACTCACTGTAATAATGTTTTACTACGTCTCAAGATGGTGGCCGCGAGGGAGATAATGCATTACAGGTAATATAATACTTGTATATGATACACTGGTTTCACTGGTAATATTCTTCAATATCACTGGATACAACAATTGTTAGCACTGTAGTATCTCACAGATAAATTAAGATTGCATTCTACAGCACGCGTTCCAGTAGGACGCTACCCTTGTGCCAAGCAATGACAAGCACATGAAGACTGAACAATAACGAAGCGTCTAAGCGTCTGTTCAGCTCTTTTATAGGCTCGAAACTTATTTTACATGTTTCTCCTTTTTAAACTTCTTTAAGGAAATATATAATACAAACTTACTTTTATTTATAAATAAATTACTTTAGGTACATATAATATTTATTTCATAAGCTATTTGCGCTTAGAGAATATTTAAATATGGTTCTACAAGCTTGGGGATGCAGTATACTAGAAAGAACAACCTTCTTCTTCATACACGTAGCAATGCAATTATCATTGTTGTATTTTTTAAATTTTTTTTTATCATGAATGAAGTTATACGTAAAATACACATTAAATTCAATATTCTGATATTCACAGAACACTTACCGGCTAATTACTTTCAGTCATTATGTTTTTCTTTACCACATACTCAGTAAATTAATAAGGCATAGATGTCCTTCCATTAAAGCAAAATAAACACTTGATTTGAAAATGCTTGGCTTTCATATATTAACGTCTCAGATTTCATCATAAAGGGACATTTAAGGGTCCCCTGTACCCGAACAAAGCGTTATTACAAAAATGTCCGTGTGTGTCTACATGTGTCCGTGTATCTGTAAATGTAATAATTCAAAAACAAAAAGTTGGTAAAATCCCAAACTTGGTGTATGAGTTCAGTATTATCCATGGATGCGACACGAAGATTTTCAAGAGGATCCCTCATATCCCAACTACCATTTATATGGAAAATGTTTTGAAAATTCTGATTTTCTGAAAGGGCTCTAACAATTCTGACAAAAATATGACATATTAAATATATTTACATAAGAATAAAATGTATATCTTGAATTTTCTGTGAATAGCCTCAGAAGACGTCTTTACTCCGGATGTTTTGCGTAACTGGTAAACAGTAAGAGATCGACAAAAACTTACTTAACAAAAAATGTAGAACTCGTTAAAACATACAATTAATATTATATAGGGTTTCTCGTGGAGTTGGCCGTTTCTGAAATATTGCTTGTTTCAGTTTCAGTTTTAAAATACTTATACGTTTCTCATACAGAAATTTGTCAACTCCTGGCTATACATACAAAGGAATTCAATCACATTCAGTTGACTATCGCTTTAGCCTATGTTACTTCCTTATTTTATTTCTACTTCCAAGGAAACAATTAACAAGACCATTTCTCGATTAGCGTGAAGTAAATAGAAGAAAAGCCATAATTTGTTACTGAGATGTGCAGAAAGTCATGTAAATGTAACATGTAAGATTTTTATCATTGGACATTTTCTGAATTTCTTTTTGCTGTTAACCACTGTTAAAAATAAAGGTATTTTTCTAGCCCGTATGTATCATATGCATAGAGCATAGAGAAGGTATTATATTCCACCCAAAAATATTATGTAAAAATTGCACTTGAAATATATGTTTTGAGGTCCCCTGAATCCCAAGAAAGGCATTAAAAATTCTGATGTGTACCATTCACATGACTTTCTGTATACCCCTGCAACAAGTTATTCTTAAAAAGCTTATACTTCTATTAACTTCATGCTAATCAGTAAAACATTAGCAGAAATAGCCATATTACTTGCTTCCTTGTAAGTAGAGGTGAAATAAGGGAGTACCATAGGTTAAAGTGATAATCAAAAGCTGGTTGCTATGTCACTGAAGTTTCTTTGTTTGTATGGACAGCAGTTGAAAAATTCCTGTGTGATAAATGTAGAAGTTTTTCATAGCAGATACCAAAAATAAGGAATGTCACAAAAACGACGAACTTCACGAAAAAAATGTAAATAACATAAATTGTGCGTTTTAACGTGCTCTACATTTTTTGTGTAGTAAGTTTTTGTCCAAATCTTACGGTTTAGCAGTTATTTAAAATGTGGTAAAATTCAGCCAGAATAAACTACTCTTCTACTATTCCCAGAAAATTCAAGATATACATTTTATTTGTCAGGTAAATATCTTTAATATACAAAATATTAATCAAAATCGTTAGAGCCATTTTTGAGAAACTCAAAATTTTGGAAAAAAGTTCCATGTAAAGGGTAGTTTGGGGTGAGGGGATTTTTCTCAATCTTCGTTTCGCATCCCTGGAAGATACTAAACTTAAATACCAAGTTTGGTATTTTACCTACTTTTCGTTTTTGAGTTATCGTGTTCACAGACCCACTGCCACACGGACACACACACGGACCTTTTTTCGAAAATGCTTTTTTTAGATAAAGGGGACCCTAAAACATATATTTCCGGTGAAATCTTGGTATCGAATTTTTTGGTGGAGTGCAATACATTCTCTATACACTATGTACATAGTGCCTATAGAGAAAGTAAAAAGATAGCATAGCTCAAAAACATAAAGATCGTTAACAGCGAAATTTGGTATTTAAGTTAAGTATCTTCCAAGGATGGGACACAAAGATGTTCTAAAAAAATCTCACCAACCCAAACTACCTTTTATATGGAACATTTTTTGATTTTTTTTTTTTTTGCTCAAAATTGCTGTAACTTTTTTTATTAAAGTGCCGATTATTAGGAAATGTAATTGGAAATAAACTGTATATTTTGAATTCTCTGGGAATAGTTTCTAAAGACCTCTTTATTTTGGATGAGTTTTGCAGAATTTTGCATAACGTAAAAACGTAAAATATACACAAAAACTTACTTCACAAAAATTGTAGTTCTCGTTAAAACCCATAATTCATGCCATATACGTTTTTTTATGTAGAGCTAATCGTTTTTGTAATATTTCTTATTATTGGTTTCAATTTTAAAGTACTTTAACTTTTCTCAAACGGAACGTGACGTTTCGTTTCATCTCTCGTTTTACTTTAGGTCATGCAAAGCGAGCCGAACTTCACTTGTTTCACCTAAGACCATCTTGTCGACTGTCGATTTAGCCTAGTGTATTCCCTTATGTCCCTTCTACTTACTAAGAAGTAAGTAATAAGGCAATTTCTGCCAATGATCTTTTGTAAGGAAAGTTGCTTGTATAACAGCTGTAGAAGGTCTTGTGAATGGAACATATATTTTTTTATTACAGGAAAAACTGTTTTATTTTTAAGATATATGGTCATAAGTAATCCCTCGAGAGGTTCAGTCTTTGAGAACTTTGATTTTGAATGCTATTCTTAAAACTATTCTATGAATACGGTGTATGACGTATTTATGATATGAATAGCAGTTAATTACCATGTCTAGTACACATGTACAATGTGCATAGTAATTACACAAAGTATTGTATTCCCTTTAAAAACTTGAAACAAAGATTTAACCAGAAATACGTATAAGAATTAAAATGACAAATTTCGAATAAAGCGAATTACTTACACTAGAAATTACCTTCTCTGCACACATCAATAATAATGCTTTAAATAAAGCATGGGTTAATAACTGAATTTTTAGAAAAAGGTCTGTGTGTTTGTGTGTTGATTGCATAACTCAAAAACGAGAAGTTCGCTAAATGCCAAACTTTTAATTTAAGTTTACTGTCTTTAAGAAAATCTCCGCCAAACTACTGTTTACATACAACACTCTTCGAAATTTTCAATTTTCTCAAATGGTTCCAATGATTTTTACTAGAATGCCGTACGTTAAATATATTTACATGTAAAATAAAATGTTTATCCTGAATGTTTTGGTAATAGCGCATGAAGTCCTCTTCATTCCAAGTGAATTTTGCATAACTGGTAAATCATAAGAGATAGAAAAAGAGGTTACAAGAAAGTCATTTACACATTTCGTGTAGAGCTAACCACTTGGAGTTATCCTTCATAATGGTTTCAATTTTTAAATACATGAGAGGTCCTCACCCGTTTCATATATCGTTTGTTTTGCTCCTCAACATGGAAATACAACCAAATTTCAAAGACAATAACAAATTTTAAAGGATATGACTGTCACTTTAGCCTAGTGAATTCCTTTATTTTCCTTCTATTTACAAAGGACTAATTGCAACACTTTTTCTGGTACTGTTTGTCTTGAAAAGCATGATGAATATTAGACGGCCTGGGTGCAATCCTAAGCGCGGCGCAGGGTCGGGTTTTCTCCGGGTTCTCCAGTTTCCCCCGTTACATTACACCGGCGCTCCATCTTCATTCCATCTGTCATCAGTGTCATCGCCTACGGTGCCAAAGTATAACAGCGAGAGTTAAACACCATCAAAAAAATGTAAAGATAAAAGAATAATCTTTTGTACGGATAGTTCGTTTGCAGAAAAGGTAGAGAAAGACACGTGAAATAAATACATATATTTTTTATCTTATTTATGTTATTTAAAGTGAAACTATCACTGTCAGAACACGTCACATGTACTAAATACATGAACAATTGAACATGATTCGGGATATTAATCAATGCTGCTACTGCTGATTAACATAATTGCGTTGTATTTATATTTATGGACTCTCTCTAACTGCAGCTGTCTCATCGTTCCGTTCGGTATAGGACGTGAAAGCCATGTAATGTTGTTCACAGAAACATCAGGTTTATTTCCCTTCCTCCACCCTCTTCTGAGTTTGGACCATTACCTCTCCCTTAGACTACGGAGATAGGCACTGTTGAATAAGAACGAAGAAATGGTTAAAATTAGGATTTATTCTTTTGAAAATATACTTATTGCAGATGTGAATGTCCATTGTTGTAAAACAATTAGATAAGGTAGCTGAATGTTTGAATCCTAGTTCTGGGATAGCGATTTTGTGTCGGCCCTATCCTAGCTGATAAATAGAGTCCGCATGGCTCAACGTGATTCGGAGTTCACCGCAAAAGAAATAGGTCCTCTCATTCCTCCGCCAACCTCATCTCATCTCCCCACCACTTCTGAAGAATGAGGTGGAATGATGTAGCCTCCGATGGCCAGGGACCATATGGAAAACGTTGACAACCAACCAAGCTGTTCAAGGTACGAACTAGCGTTTCATCCTTCAAGCATATTTTGAGGTGAACAACTGTAATACTCTTGTATTGCGGACATTGGTAAACATTATTGGTAATCGGTATTTGCGGCAGATGAATGGAATAGTCGTAAGAACCATTTGCGTGTTTGACTTCTACGATAATGGTAACATGAGTGCAACATGTAAGATACTATCCATTGTAGCATATGAGTGAGGGTAAGGTAAAGTCTTCGTAACTGTAGATTGTAAGAAACCTAAACAAACACGTTGTTTTTATGCGACTAAATGGAATTAAGTGCAAATTAAGGACGTCTGTTAAATTTGGAAACATTCACAGTACATAAGATATATTAGTGAAATATGTAAGTCTCTACACATAATAAGAGTGATATTTTGCCGTTTATTCATGGTTATTCAAATAATACATTTTATTGTATAATAAAATCTACTAAAATGACTTACGTAAGCAGTTTTATAAAAATTCAGTTTTAAAAGTAAATAAGTTTACAAGCAGATTTGCCATATATTTTTCTTATTAACCTTAATGAATGAAGAACAAATATTACATATCGTAATCTCCAGAACACTTGATTGTTCAAAATGCATTACTTTATTTGCAAAATTTTGACTTTTATTTCGAAAAAGTAATATGACTTTTTTATTTATTTTTGACAAGCATTACAGAAATTTTGAAACAAACTACTAAACGAATTGCAACGTGTGTAATGTTTTGAGCATGGAAAGTATTGCGATAAGTTTTGCGAGACAAGGGAAAAGTTTACCGTGCCAAGTAATAGGTATGGGCTTATTCATTTATAGCTTCAAGTAATTCATAGTTAAAGTATGTCATGTAAAAATAGATATTTCCTCGAAAATCAACATTTATATTATTTAACTGTGGTTAAAAGGTGTTTTTTTTAATTTTCGCAATTTTTGTCATCACCATAAGAAATAATCACTACGTATACATTTACCAATGAAATAACGTTTAATGGCGTGTAAGTAAACTCATGTCCTACGATTAAGAATATCAGTTGAAATAAATTAAGATATTATTTAATTTTTAATAAATCTAAGTAGAGAACCGCTTTATGAAGTATTAATATATAAGTTTAATCCTTATTCTTGATCTTGACAAACGGGACTGAGAATGCCACGTGCATCATGATGATAAAATCTCTCATACTTGTGAACATCATTCACAGAAACTCATGCGGTAGCTTTTTATTTTACAAGTGACATTCTCGGCGACTAAAGGTCGCAAATTACATTTTCGCTAGCCATGTGAATTTTCCTTTTCGTTGCCTTTAAGCTACCTATCTCGAGTGAACGTGAATATAGAATCATGTCGGTAAAATCTGCAGTGATTTATGCTGTAAATAAATACTAAGCCCCCTCTGCTACGCCTTGCCCCGTCCCCATTTCTGATTCTAGCACACCATTTAATGCTTGTTTTGCAACCGTACTCCTCCCATTTCGCCACTCACCTAGATCAGACTTTTGTTGATGGACTAATACCTGTGTGTCGGCCTTGAAGTCAAAAGAATGAGATTGACTCAACCCAAGGTTAGTATGAAAACATGGTATGGCGTTCCTGCCAACAATAAATAAAAAAAAAAAACATTATAAGAAACCAAAAGCATCGGTAAGTGCACTGGATTTGTACATTTCAGCTTCTTGTGCGCCTCTAGTCAAATCTCTGCCTTTAATGCAGAAGTACAATTTTTAATACTTCTACCTTAAGAACAGATATACAAGTGTGAAACAATATAAAATTTAACGGACTATATTTCCCTGATTTAAACAATTATTTTATATGATTATAGGGATTATTGCGCATTAACCATAAAGCCTTTAAGCAGATTTTCTTTTCTGGAGCGACGAAGGAGCAACTTTTTGATATAATCAACCTGGAGTATTCTATGGAAAATGTTTATAAATTTATGGTGTAGGTAAACCCATGAGTATAAGAGGTGGGTTGAAAAGTTTTAAATTTTATTATTCATTTGGATCATTAAGTGAAAGCTAAGTTCAAAACACCAATGTTTATGGATCATTTATGTCGAAAATATTTAGTAAACTTGTCCATATTCTAGGGAAGATTTATTCTAAAACTTTTTGATCAGAAGGTTATCCATGCTATTGCTAATATATTATCGATCCAGTTATCAATGATGAACAATTTACACATGACTTCACGGGATAGCAACTGAGTTAAATTGGAATCGGAGAAATCCAAGCTTTTGACCATCTTGACTCTATGGTCTTCTCTCTGGTATCGGTGGTAGCTCTTCAGAGAAGAAGCTGAAGACCACAGAGTCAAGACGGTCGAAAGCTTGGAGTTTTCTGATTCAAATTTAACTCGGTTGCTATCCCGCGAAGTCATGTGTAATAACCAAACCGAAAAAGCTTCAAATCTTTAATGAACAATTTAATATATAGTTCAGAGGGAAATGTCTATAAAATATCTGATTTATCCTTAGCTAAGGGGTTTACTAAAAGGATTAAAAAACTCAGTAGTGAAAAAACTACTTTGGGCGAAAGCGGATTGAAAAAGAAAGCCAACAAAAGCAACTCTTTGAAGCTCTATCAATAAGCGAATACTTATAATGATAAGCAGAAATAAAGAATTGGAGATACTAAAACATTGTTTTTAATTTTAAAGAAATATATCAAAACTTTCTTAAACAAACTCATATCTCCCATTCTGACTGATATTCTCATACAACAAACATAAGATAAATTATAGCTAAAGAGATGAGTAAAGAATTAGTCGTAGATATGTTTTTCTTACATGCACCTCCTGTGCTGGATATTCCTTTTCAGTCGGACATTTAATCTTTATTGATGGTAATTAATGCCTAATAAAAGGTGTCCCGAAAAAATATATTTAAGTGTACATAGGCCAGCTTCAGAAGTTGATGATGCTTGGAAAAGTGGACAAGTTCAACTTCCAACCATATATGGAAAAAATACATTTCTTTATAGCATTTCGCTTTGGGTGAAATGTTTCTCAACCTACTAGGCCTGTATTTGCAAATTAGATTATCCGTTTGAATATATATTAGATAATAATGTTATAATTTGCGTTATTGTTAGTGGTTGATTCTCTATAGGTGTACTTGTAATGGCATTTAAAGAATATGAACTTTAGTTTGGAACACCTCAGTGGTTTACCTTTACGTAAAGGACATTATTCCTCTCCTGTGCTACCTAATATCTCCAGTGAAAGTCTTTAGGATCTGAAATCAAAATGCTTGAATATGCTGCGAGTACACAAAACTTTCTGTACAATATACATAATAGGTTTTGTCTACCAACCAAAACTTTGGTATTCATATTTCAATATAAATATGTAATAAGGAATTAAAAAAATCTGATGTTTCATTCACATCACTTTTACTACATATCTGCAACAAATCATATTAACAAATTTATTCTTTTATTAACTTCAATCTTAATCGAGAAAAAATTATCAGAAGTAGTCTTATTACTTGATTCGTTGTAAGTAAAAAGGAAATAAAGGAGCACCCTAGGTTAAAGTGATAGTCAAATCTTTTAAAAGCTGGTTGCTATGTGATTGAAGCTCCTTTGTTTGTATGGCCAGGAGTCGACAAATTTCCGTATGAGAAAAGTATAAGTAGGTATTTTAAAACTGAAACCAATAATAAGGAATATCTCAAAAACGGTTAAATCCGCGACAAAGTGTGTATAACTTAAATTTCGTATTTTAATGAATTCTAAAATTTTGTTATGTAAGTTTTTGTCTTATCTCTTAGGGTTTACCAGTTATACAAAATTCCACAAAATTCATCCAGAATAAAGCTATCTTTAGAAACTATTTTTAAAAAATTCAAGATATGCCTTTTTGTCATGTATGATGTCTTTAATGTACGATATATTGATCAAAATCACTAGAGCTATATTTGAGCAAATTAAAATTTTTGACATTCTTTCCATGTTAAGGGTAGCTTGGGATGGAGAGATGTTCTTGGAAATCTTCGTGTCGCATTCTTGAAACACCAGGTTTGGTTTATAACGGACTTTTTTAAAAATAGTTTTTCTGGATTCAAGGATTTCCGGTGAAATGTATCGAATGTTTGAGTGTAATACTACACCTTCCCTGCGCTCTAATGACGCAGTGCGTGTAGAGAAATTAAAAACAGTCTGTGTGTGTATGTGTGTGTGTTTTAGAAAATCGAAAACCCGGTTGAATACAAAACTTAGTATTGAAGGTTGAGTCAGACTGAAAAACTCAAATAACTGGGATTTGAATCACGAATCTCCCGGGCTCTAGCCAGTTGCTCGAACACTGAGGCACAATGGCAAAATATCGACGCGGAATTAAATTCTCCAACTGACTCGAACGCTTCCCGATAAACCACAAGGTGATCTCAAACTAATTTGATATGACATGCCTACTCCAATAGCGACTTACAATTTCGTAAGTACTTTAAGTCCCGGCCTTCATAGTTTAGCCAACTATTAGATGAATTAGTGTTAGTAAATGTATTTTTTCACACAAGCCGTGTTTAGGATAGGAGTTGGATGACAGTGGAAAACAAAACAATAAATTAATACTTGGTATTTAAATTGAGTATCATTTAAGGAGGCGGCGCCTTGGGTGAGTGGTTAGACCGCTCGCCTCTCCTCTAGGAGGCCCGAGTTCGATCCCAAGGGACCGCATGTGGGATTCGTAGTGGAGGAAGCGGCGTGTGGGTGGAGTTTCTCCGCGTCATCCGGTTTCCCCTGCCACTCATTCCACAAATTGTTCAATTATCACCTTTCCAGCATTAATTTCATATCATCCACTTCCTAATGTGCATGCCGACCCTTCTTAACAGGTTCCCACATTCTGTGGTTTCGTGTCGTAAGCTTTCTGACAGACTTATGACCCTTAGGGGTGCTTCAATTACGGGGAGGGTATGCCAATTATGAAACGAAACGAATCATCTAAGGGCGTGACACAAAGCCTTTTAGGTAAATCTTCCACCCTCAATTATGGCTCTAAGGATTTTGATTAAAATACCATATATTAAAGATATTTCCTGTATCTTGAATGTTCTGAGAATTGTCTCTGAATTTCTCTTCACTCTGAAGACTTTTCCACAGATGATTAAACTGTAGTTGACCAAATCTTGTTATGAATACAATGATGTAGAGTCGTTAAAGCATTCAGTTTAGGCCCAATATATGTTTTTGTGGTGATAACCATTCCAAGATGTTCCGTGTTATGCGATTCAATTTTCCATAATTATATTTCCTCAAAAAGAAACTCGTAATTTGTTTTAATTTCTCCTTACTCTATTCATGCCAGGAAAACGAAATTTCAATGTCCTATATCAGCGACCAATCTTTAAAAGATTGGACCAGTGCTTAGTCGGGTGTATTCCCTTATTTTTTCTTTATCTGCAAAGAAATGAATGACAAGAGAATAATGTTTAACCTAATTTGCATGAAGCAGAAAATCAACTTTAAACCGAATAGTGTGTTGCAGAATAGGTAGAGAAATTAATGTGAATGAGACACAGATTTTTTTTAAATGAATCTTTTGAATGTGTGTGAATGTGCACGCCTTTGAGCAGCATGACAAAAACTAATAACATCGGTATGCACGATTCCGGGGTTTCCTAACAAAATATACCTGCTTTATTAAATTTTATATATTGATTCCAAAACTGTAGTCAGTTTTTTTCTATCACGTAACAGTTTCTTTACAATTAGCGGTTATACCTAAAATGTTTTAATATAATTATGTAAATAATATTGTATGAAACTAAAAAAGGAACTGCAAAACTAAGAAATACTACTAATTTCTTTGTTAAATTAACCTGTTTCACAAACATGTAACAATGTAACAAACAACAATACATACCTTATAATTTCAATTTCTGCAAATTTAGCTCAGTCTGTAGCTGCTTCTCAAATAGTGAAGATCTGTTTTTGTGAGTGGCAGTTTTATGTTATACATTTATGAAATTTGAAACAATATTATATCTTCTAGAAAGTGTAAAAATTACCCTGATATATTTTGCCATATCTGTTGCAACTTTGTTGTTCGAAAGAGGAGACAAAATATAAAAAATTGTTAAAAAGGCCTACGATGGCTATTTTGATATGCAGCTTGGAGATCCTTTCATACTTTCGTAGAACAACTAAGGAAATTGAGTAAAAGAAGGGACTAGTGTACCCTTTCTTATTCCAATGATATGGCATGAATCTCGAAATATGTCGATGTTGCTATTTTTGTGTATGTGATGTTACAGGCCACTGCACAAAGAGTATGAAAGAAATCACTTATCTAAATTTATTGTCAGCAGAAATATTCATATCACATGGTCCTGGTCTTCCTGTGCCTTCTCCATTAGAGGCATTAGAAAAGAAATCGTCATTAGATTCAGAAAAAGAAATTCTCAAGATTTAGATATCCAAGAACAGGATTTTCAGCAATCTCAACAATCCACACAGGCAGAACTTAATGATTTGGTTAGAGACTTAAATCTTCCATGGATTATGCTGAATTATTAGCATCCAGAATAAAACTAAAGCATCTCCTCTCTCTCAAAGAAGTCATTTTCTTGGTAAAGAGAACGTGAAGAGGAATTTGTTACATATTACTCACAAGAAGAAAATCTTGCATATTGTCACGATATTCCTGGTTTAGTGATTGCCTTGGGAGCTGCTGAATTCAGATTCATTTAAAATTAGTCTGAAAATTGTACTCTTGTGTAATGGAGGTAAATATGCATCATTTCCAGTAGCCCATTCGGCTCACCTCAAGGAAATATATCATAATTTAAGACTACTTCTAGAAAAAGTCAAATATGCAGAACATAAGTGGTAGGTATGTGGAGATTTGAAAGTTACTGGCATGCTACTATGTCAGCAATCTCACTGAAATGCCATTTTATTTGTGAATGGGATAATTGAGCCCGATCCGTTCACTGGACAAGAAAACATTGGAAACGCAAAGACAGTCTCGTCCCAGGAATGAAAAATGTAATTCATGAGTGTCTTGTGGTCTCCAAAACAACTTTTCACATAAAATTAAGCTTAATGAAGCAATATGTGAAGACCTTAAAAGAAGGATGGCAACAGCTACAAATCTATCTGCAAAACGTTTCCGAGAATATCTAATGCTAAAGTAAAAGAGGGAATATGTTTTGTTTCACAAATTAGGAAGTTTATTTCTGATGCGATGTCAGAAGGAATTATGAAAGATACTGAAAAACAGCCATGGATTGGTTTTAAGAGTATCATTGACAACTTTCTGGGAAATTACAAGGATCTTAATTAACAAATATTATATAAAATATAGCTAAGAGCTCTCAAAAGCTGGGCTGCAATATGAGTGTCAAAGTACATTTCCCACACTCTTGGACTTTTTTCCAGAAAATCTCGGCTGTGTCAGTCAGTAGCAGAGTGAAAGATTTCACCAGACATATAGTAAATGGAAACTCGTCACCAGGGGAAGTGGATTGTGAATACGATAGTTGACTGTTGCAGGTAGTTGAAAATACATTAGATGTATTAAATTATTTCAATAGTAGCAAATCTAGAAGGCGTTCATTTCAGGACAGCATGTAATAATCTTGTCTAATGTTCAAATATAAGTGATTATGTGACCTATTAGGTAATTATGAAGCGTGCTGTGTTAACAGTTATGGACTTACTAACTTCTTTTAATAATATAACAAAAATTCGATTTTACTATTCAAATTTCACTATTTTCTATGTTGTGAGAAATTGGTATGTTCTGATTCAGTACACTCAAATTAGGGATAATGACGCATTAAAATATAAACCCCAGGCAAAACGTTAAGTTTTGCATACCGGAGCAATTTAAGTCAGTATCTTCAAAAGATGTGTGACACGAAGATTTTCAAAAAAGTCTTTCCACACAAAACTAGTTTTATATGGAACATTTTTTGAAATGACAGATAAAGAAAGACTACTTTGTACCAATAGTAATCTGAATATTTTTAATGAAAAGACGATCATCAAATATATATTTTGGTCTGTATTAAAATTTTAACATGGCAATGCAGGGTAAATGAACAGGTCAAAATTTAATGTCAGAAGCGGCGTGTGCTGAACATAAATGAGATATTATTGTGAATTGCTTTTAAATTATTACGTCAACGTCCACAGTTACTATAATGGATAGTGGTGCAAATGGTGTAACCGACATTCATGAAACAAAATTAATGAAACAACATCCACAAAAATAAAATGGGGTTACATGTATGCAATAATGTGAACTTCATTTTATATGCAATTTAGGGCTAAAGCCGTACATGATCATTTCCTTTAACATATATTTGAATGGCCAGTACAAAACTACAGGTTAGTAAATACGTACGTACAAATTTGCATTTGAATCGTGTGAAGCATTGAGCTATTTCAAAATGATAAAAAAAGGGTTTGTGAGAGAACAAAATTAGGGATTCCCTTTATAGCTTCAGTTAATTCGTAGTTAAATCCATTAAGTGGCAGATATGAATATTTCTTTCAGTTAAGAGCTCTGGAGGTATTTATGATAAAATTTAATTTATTAATGGCTCATAAATTTTTGTCACATTTAGCAGATTCATTACTTCAATAAATTATAGATTTTAATCTATAAACTTTCACTAGCAATTGCAAAGAAAATGAGATCTTTCATTGTTTTGAAAATTGCCAAAAATATTGCTCTAAAGACAGCATGAATCTAGCTCATTAGAGAAGGTCAAGTGAGTTTAATATATTAAATTGTTATATTAAAATTGCATTATATTGTTTATTATTTACTATTTATGTAGGTATACTGTATCCTAGATAATGTTTCAAGCTGCTGTTTGAGCTGCTTAAATTGAGACAAATTCTTTTTTTATTAATAATAATTTCTGATCCTATTAGAAACCAATATACGGGCTGTTTCAAAACGGTACAAAACGAAGATAGCAGTCGATTAGCTTACACTTTGACTTGTCCAAAACTTGATGTCGCAACCTTCAAACTCTTCTATTTAAAGGTTTATGTGTGTTTAAAAATCGCACACATTTGTGATTAGGCAGCGAAGGAACAACGGTTGTCATACGCCACGTAAACAACGTCAGCACGTGTTACACAAAACACATAACAAAACCCAAATGCTACGTTTACAATTACTAAGGTAACCTGTGCCGCGCCGGCTTTTCTATCAAACCATCCCTACACCACGCGACTGGGACCTTCGCTACCAGCCTGCATCTCTCTTGGAGTGGGCCAGACACGTGCCATTTGGCTATGTACGACTGCCTAATCTATGGTGATTTCATGGCAGCTTTTGTATGTGCCGAATTTAGAGTTGAAAATTATATTCACGTAACACGAACGGTGTGACCAACGGTGTCATTTTGAAATACCCTATATAATATCTGATTTAATATTTCGTTGTTCTTCTGTTACTAATATTATATTACATTTTTACTTTCTCTATACGCACTATGTACATAGTGTATAGAGCAGGTATTGCACTCCGTCCAATAATTCGGTTCCGAGATTTCACCGGAAATATATGTTTTAGGGCCTCCTTTATCTGAAAAAAGCATTTTCGGAAAAAGGTCCGTGTGTGTGTCCGTGTGTCCATGTGTCCGTGTGTCTGTGAACACGATAACTCAAAAACGAAAAGTCGGTAAAATGTCATACTTGGTTTTTTAGTTATAGTCTTCCATGGATACGACACGAAGACTTTGAGAAAAATTCCTCACCCCCATGGACCTTTTTTAACATGAAATAAATAGAAGTAAAGCTTTTTAAGAATAATTTGTTGCAGAGATGTAGAGAAGGTCATGAGAATAGTACACATCAGATTTTTATTTTTGTGCTACATACCAAGAGTAAGTAGAGGAAATATTATATTGAACCCAAAAATTCCATACCCAGAGTTCACCATATATATTAAACTTTATTTTATTACGCGAATTTACTTTTTAATCATGGTTGTGATGGTTATTTTGAGATCCCTGAACACAAAATAAAGAGTTTAATAAAATTACCGTCAAATTTTGCGTGTGAGTGTCTGTGAAGAGCATAACTCTAAAGTAAAGATTGGTTAAATACTAAATCTTTTACTGAAGTTCAGAACTTTCTAAGATGATTGTGACACGAAGTTTTTAAAGGAAATCCTTCTCTAAATTTCGTTTTACATGGAGAAATTTTATAAATGTTTTATGTTTTCAAAAGTTGTTGTAAGTATTTTAATTAAAATTCAATAAGTTTAGGCCTTTTATTGCCAAATAACAGGTTATCTTTTACACATGCTCACATAGACAGAGATATTTTTCTACAAGTACTTTTTTGGGAGATTCAGGGACCTAAAATATACATTTTCGGTGAAATCTCGATTTCGAATTTTTGGTAGGAGCACATTATTTCTCTTTCTTCTATAGATATGTGGGAGAGCAATTAAAAAACATTGATATGTTACATTCATTTGACTTTCTCTAGCTGTTCTACAAACAAACTTCTTACAAAATATTCTTCTTCTTCTACACCATGCTAATTGAGATAAACTTCAGTAGAATGGTGTTATTACTTAGTGCCTTATAAGTAGGAGAGAAATAAGGGAATACAATAGATTAAAGCGATAGACAAATGCTTTAAAGGCTGGCCTTATATGATTGCTATTGCAATTCGTTTCTATATTCGGCCAGCAGTAGAAAAAAAGAACAACGGATACTTTCATCCTGAGAAAAGTATAACTACTTTACAATTGAAAGCATTTTCAAGGAATATCTCCAAAACAAAAATTTAAAGGACATAAATTGTGTGTTTTAACCAGTTTTGCATTTTTGTGCAGTAAGTTTAGTCTATCTATTACGGTTTAGCAAAATTCGGCAAAATGCATCCAGATTAAAGAGGTGTTCAGAGGCTATTTCCAGAAAATTAAAGATAAACATTTTATTTGGGATGTAAATAGCTTTAATGTAAGGTTAAGCTATTTTTGAGAAAATAAAAAATTTCGAAAATGTTTCCATGTAAACAGTAGTTTTTAGTGGGGGGAGATTTGCTTGAAAATATTCGTGTCACGTCTTTGGAACCTACTAAAGATAAATACAAAGTTTGGTATTTAACGGTGTTTTCGTTTTTGAGCTATGGTGCCCGCAGGCACACACAAACACATGAACATTTTTCTACAAATTTTATTTTTTGTATTTTAGGGGTCTCAAAACATGTATTTCCGGTGACATCTCGGTATCAAATTTTGGGTACAATATAATACTTCTCTATACACTATGTGTATAGTACGTGCAGAGAAAGGAAAAATATAATTATAATCTGAAAGTTACTCGATAACATCATAGTCAAATTTTAACCATTTTACTTTCTCTAGCCCCATATGTACAATGTAAGAGAAGGTATTGTAATGCATCCAAAAATTGGATAATGAGATTTCACCGGAAATATATGTTTTGGGGTCCCCTGAGTCCGAAAAAGCATTTTTAATAAAAGATCCGTGTGTGTGTGTGTCTGTCTGTCTGTCTGTGTGTATGTGTGTGTGTGTGTCTGTGGGCAGCATAGCCCCAAAACAAAAAGACCGTTAAATACCAAACTTGGTATTTAGGTTTAGTATCTTCCAAGGATGCAACACCAAGATTTTCAAAAAAAAAATCCCCCCACCACAAACTACCCTTTACATGGAAAAAATTTCGAAAATTTTGATTTTCTTAAAAATGTCTCTAACGATTTTGATTAAAATCCCGTATATTAAAGCTATTTATGTCCGAAATAAAATGTATATCTAGAATTTTTTGGGAATAGCCTCTGAAGACCGCTTTAGTCTGGATGAACTTTGCTGAATTTTGCTTAACTGCTAAACCGTAAGAGATAGAAAAAAAACGTACTGCACAAAAAATGTACCTCATGACAAAACACACGGTTTTTGTCCTTTACATTTTTGTTGTGGAGGTAACCGTTTTCGAGATATTCCTTGTTATTGGTTTCAATTGTGAAATACCTAAACTTTTCTCACACTGGAAGTGTCTGTTTTTCTTTTGTTCTACTCCTGGCCAAGCAAAGAAGTGATTGCAATGACAATCGCATAATGATAGCTTTTAAAACATTTGACAATCAATTTGGTATAGTGCATTCCCTTATTTCCTTCTACTTATAAGGAACTAAGTAATAACATTCTGCTAACATTTATCTTGATTAGCATTGTGTACAAAGAAGAAGAATCTTTTGTAGGAGTTTGTAGAGCAGCTAGAGAAGTGAGTGTAACACATCAGGTTTTTATTTTAAAGGCGCAGGATAAATAATAACAATGTTATCATTCTTATATTAGTTGACACTAAGTAATTGCTTCTATCGTTTCACTTTTATTCTGCAAGATTAACCTAATAAACTACATGCTTTATTTTTCGTAGTGAGAGATATATACTCTTTATTAAGTCTTAACATTTACACCTAAATTCCCATCCAGACTCTGGGATATTAATGTTATTCGCTTATTACTTCTACTAAAATAAGCTGAGTGTGAACTTAAAAACTTCGCAGAATGGTGGCACCAAGCATAACATAATGTATAACATGTTGCGGTGTACGTATTTATTGATCGTTGCACGCGCTTTAAATCTGGAAGGCGTCACCCAACTTCCGCTCTTGTTATGAACGCGCTCCTAAGCACGTTCATAAGGAGTTCATTTAAACTTAATGGGCAAGACAGGGGTTCGATATATGAGCGTTTCTCGACAGCTAGTAACATTATGTACTACATTCCTGTAGAGTCGTTGTGGTGAACGCATTACTCTCTAATGCTCCCAGGGCTCAGGACTACATTACAGCTTCATTTAGACACCATTAATATTGTAATGAGTAATATTCGCAGAGTAGTAACATTAATCCATCGCGTTATTGAAGTTTTCTTTTGCGAACATTTGCCTACATTTGCACAAGCGTTCTCTGTGTACTGTGTACTGAATCACAGTCGTAAACAGAACGTTCTTTACCTTAATCCCAAGTTTTCTTCAGTGCATAACTGGATAACACCCTATCATAGGCCTTGAACAATTCTTTCCCAAATTTCCTTCACCATTAATCTACTAATTTTCATTAACTACCAATGTCATGTACTGCAGTAAGAACGGGAGTTAAACAATACGAAATACTTTGACGCGGTTACATGAAGGCTGGCACTGACCGGCCGGGCCAGTAAGGGATAAATACAGATAAGCAACGCTCCCGCTCAACGCAAACACCGCGCTAACGAGAGATAACTACTGTGATATTCAAACGGGAGGATATTTTTCCTTGAGCGCTACCAGGCAAGCAACCAATCGCAGTCCAGCGGTGTTATCATATTGCATTTTCCTTAAGTGTTTCGCGCATCAAGTAAATTCATCTCTAATGAATACTATTTGCGCTAAGATAAAAATTTTGCAAAAGCTCATTGACAAGAAAGGCAGGGAGTAATGTTTGTAACTGTAAAAACTACATTTTTTAGCTCAAATAATAATAAATAAAATAGCGATATATTATAGCTGTGTTGCCATCATTATTTATTTGTATGTTCATATATTTGTAATTAACAGCACTAGAATATAATCTATTGACATTATGTGCTAAAATAATTATTTTGAACAAGCAAAGGCGTTTGTTAAATTCGAGAAATAGCAAACAGTACACTGTTAGCCAGTAGAATGCTGTATCTACAGAATGTGAGCCGTCAAATTTAATATACTTATAATTGTGTGTTGCTTCGTAATCGCGGACGGTGTTTATTATTTACCCTGCAGAGTTCAAATCATTATTCATTTGTTCTTTAGGTCAAATGTAAAGTATTTCAATGACTTTGAGGCGGAAGTTTTGGAGTTAGAAAAGAAGAGTGTGAAAGTATTCTTCTGTACGAAGTTAGGAATTTTGGCCGGCTAGCCAATAGGAAATAAGCAGCATAGATCTCAGGATTTGCGTGTTAGATCACATAAAAGTAATTATTTTTCCGGATATGTCCTATTTATCCAATTTCACACCAATAACTTCTCCTTTGATTCCCTTAGAACCACAATATTCTAATCCTTACAACATTAAAAAATTCCGGTCAAACAAGTTTAAAGAATAAGTATATACAGTTTTTCTCTGTCTCAAAATTCCATTTCAGAATTAATTAGTTGTAATTTCTAACTCGGTTCCCCTTTAGAAGTCTGATTTAACTATCGTAATTCTTAAACTAGCTCCCAATCCTGATATAAATATTGTTAAAATAGAAATTACCAACAAAAATTTTAATAATCATCTAGGAAAAGCTTTACTAAACCGAATTAATAAATAAACTCCTGCTGTACCAAGGTTGAAGAATGAACTAATGCAGATACAGGAGTAGGAGCTGCTTAGTTTTAACCACACAGCTTCATATGTACTTCTTAAGACGGTGAGCTCAACGCGCGCAGGACTGGACAATGTGATAAACAAATCGCCCATCTCCCTCCAAGAATAGCACAACTCACTCCAAGAATGTTTTCACAGGTAATTTTCCACATTGTAGTTTGTTCCTTCCCTGCCGTTCCCGGCCTAGACAGTTTCTAAGCTACGCCTGTTTTCTAGGATTCCAGCCGAACCTACATGTTCTCTAATTCTATTTGCTGAAATATTTATTCCTGGTATTTCCTTTTACTTCACAAACAGTTTCAATATATGTGGCAACATCTCAAACAATTAAGCTCTGACGCTTGCAAAGCTTCGCAACAATGTCGAAAGATCACACGGCATTTGTCTCTGTTTATTTTCTATTGTATTCCCAGTGGTAGATTTCCAATTTATTTTGCTCATATTTATCTGCTAATGGCTTTCTGACCCTAATTCTATAGAAAATACCAGTACTTAACAGCTGGACTTGTAGCTTTACAGTGCTGGTGCCCAATTCTGCACTCACATCTGCTACGTTATTACAATATTAAAGTGTATTCGTTAATTATTTACTTCTAACGATTTATGTACTTTCATGTGCATTCTTATTCTACCCTTACGTTTTTTCTTTATTTAAATTATGCTATTTATTGCCTCTTCCCTTAATTTTATCTCCCGTCATTATTTAACATTTTACTATGTTTATTTCTATCCTTAGGGCTATATAATTATGCTTCAACTTCTAGCGGTGAATTTAGTGCGAGTCGAAGAGGCAGATTTGAAAGATGATAAAATGAAGAATGCAAAAAATGCATTTCAAAAATGCTCAACTGCTAAAGCTTGTGATGTAGGTAAATCAGATGTGTCTCGCAATTGTGCAGAGACGACAAAATTTAATCCCATTGGTTCTCCAATGTAAGTGACTTTGATAAGGAATGTTTTATGACCAAGGTAGCCAGTCCCCATGGCCACGCTCGCTAAAGCGTCTCGCTTTGGTGCTTCGTGGGCAGGGGATCGTGGGTTCGAGTCCCGCCTTGGGCATGGGTGTTATATGTTTGTGCAATGTGCCTATGTTTGTAAAGAAACAGTAAAAAACCAGTAATCAGTAAAACCTACGGGGGGAAATGTAAATGATGATACAGCGCCAGAGTCCTGACCAGACTCCGGTACTGTTTAAGAAAAAGGTGAAATTCCAGGAATTAAGAAAATAACTTGTGCTTTTAGCACTATAATTTCATTTCGAGAGGATTAGTGTTCAGGTAGAGAAAGGCAAATGTCAGTGTGTGCCTGTATGTGTGAGTGGACAATATAACTCATAAACGAAAAGTCGGTTAAATACCAAAATTGCTATTTAGGTTCAGCATCTCTCAAAGATGCAACACCAAAATTTGCATGAAAATCCCCCCACCGCAAACTGTCCTTTACATGCACAACTTTTCGAAAATTTCGATTTTCTCAAAAATGGCTCAACGATTTTGATTAAAATACCTTATATTTAAGATATTTACATGGCAGATAAAAGGTATACCTCGAATCTTTCACTAATAGCTTCTGAAGTCCTCTTCATTCTGAATGACTTTTGTATAGCTGATAAACCGTATGATATAGACACCAGTTACTAAATAAAAAATGTAGACCTCGTCAAAACACACACTTAATATCCTTTATATTTTTGTTGTGGAAGGTAACCGCTTCCGAGATATTCCTTGTTATTAGGTTTAATTTTAAAATACTTATACTTTTCTCAGACCGAAGTCACACATGTTTAATTTGTTTTACCCATGGTCAAGCATAGAAGCTAATTTAAATGACAATCGTACATCGACAGCTTTAAAAAACATTCGACTATCGCTTTAGCACAGTGCACTCCAAGGTTGCGCCGTGGCCGACTGCTTAGACCGCTCGCCTCTTACCTAGACTTCATTCCCAAGTGACCGCATGTGAGATTTATGGTGGACAAAGCGGCGCAGCGCGGGTTTTCTTCGGGTTCTCTGGTTTCCCCGCCATTGCATTCCACCGGCGATATATCTTCAGTCCATGTATCACCAGTGTCATCGCCTAGGATGCCACAAGTAGTAAAAGCGTTAAACACTACCAAAAAATAGTGCATTCATTTAGTTCTCTTCTACTTGTAAAGAACTAAGTAATAAGAACATTCTCCTAAAACTTATCTCGATTTGCAGGGTATACAAAGAAGAAAAATCTTTTATAAGAAGTTTGTATAGTAGCTAGAGAAATTCATGTGTGTGTAACACAGATTTTTCCCCCTATATCTTAAATACAGAATGCAAAATTTTGGTGACATGATTATAGATTTCTTTCAAAAGAAAACAGAAAAGACCACATTCTCTCCAAATTCTCGGTTTTGTTCTACAAATCGTTTGCATACACTTGTTTTCGGTTTCGATTAGTCTTGAGCAGGTTCCACATAAAGTTTGATGTTCACATTTTCCATAGCATTAGCTAGGAGCAAAGGGCTCTCACGATAAAGGAGCAGGGTATCATTGGCGCCAGTTAGCATAAAATAGTAATCCCCTTTGTTGTAAGGGAACCGCGTGATTTTCAACAGCTTTTCCGAGCCAGCGAGCATAGCCTGGAGGAATGGATAATAAACTAATAACAAATGTATGAGCTTAAGGCTAATGGCAATGCCACCAGCACACAGCTTCGTTAATATTTCATATCATGGTCGCAATAATCCTACCACACTCTTCCACAAATTAAAAATTCTCAAAGCTGATGTGCGGTAGCCATATCACAATTCCACACTCCATCCATACTTCTTCTTCTGTGAGTAACGGACACTGTGAAGGAAACTCAGAGCTTGAATGTCAATAAGCTGCTTATTGCAGTTATTTCATACGAAACAAATCTCATGTACTACACTCAAAAGAAAAAAAATTGGGCATTCGTCTCGAGTCTTCAAATTTAAGATGGAAATCCCACATACATTATATTTCTTATAAACTAAGCAAAGGGAGCCTTATGTTACAAGTACTGAGACAAACCATTAACAAAACTCTTTACTGTCAGTGCATTATAGTAATATATATTCAATTATGAATTATGGCATTTTACTTTGGGTCAACCATACTTATACTAATAAGCTTCTTATTTACAAAAGAGAAGAGCAAAAATAATATTTGGAGTTCCGCCAAAAACACACTGTAAACCATATTTTACTTTGAATATATTAAATTGTTTACTATATATTATGCACGACACTGGTCGCGGAAGGCTACGAGAACAAGCTTATTGAACTTGCTGATTCCTTAAATCACGTTAAGCATTATACCGTAATGTTCCATCAGCAATAAGATGTTCTAAAGTTAATGTTAATAATTAATTGTTTAAGTTGTTTATCAAATAATAAGGCCGAAAACTAAATAATGCGTATTGGCCTCAGAACTAGACAACCGAGACGGTGCATCATTTATATGAATTCTCGTTACGTAATGAACTCTCTCTCTCTCTCTGTTCGGAGAATCAATTTCAGAAAGATTATAAAACATTGTTTTGGAGAATTGTGATTTCTGAACCGTATAATTGGATTTATTTATTTTTATGGAACGTTTCTACTCAACAATAGCGGTTAGATTTCCTCACTGTCTGTAATATTGCATCAATGATGCATCTTTTTGAATGTAAAACAATTCTAAAAATATTACTGTAGCTGTGGGTGTTATTTTTGTCACAGACATGAACAGTTTCAAAACAAATGTTGAAGCGTTTTCGTTGTTGCACAGCGTTAAAGAGCCAAGTATGTAGAGTTTAGCCCGTGCTCAGATGTACGATGACGTTGGCGGTGCTTCAAGATTCACTACACTACCAGATGGTGTAAGGATCTGCTACCGTTGAGGTGCCTCAGATAAACTCAACCTGCATGCTGGTTTGACTCTCTCGGGGTGGTAGCGAATGATGGTAGTTTGGGGAGTGATCTTATAAAGTTAAAGACACGTTACTTTTACTTCAATTTATTACCAACTAGAAGATGCGAGATAAACACTTTGCTGTACAATCTGCTAAATCAAATAATCACTAGTAACTTCCTTAATCGATGTCGCACACGTATTTTACTTAGTAAACTTGTTTCTTTAACTTAGCTTTATTTAACTAAGTTTAGATGTGCATAACTGACTTTAGCCATTCATCACTAAGAGCGCCGATAATTAACTAGGTATTACTAAGTGTTGCGATATTTAACTTGAATGCCTTTATGTAACTGAGATTCACCAGCGATGTTTAACTTTAATGCCCAAATGTAACTGCGACTGCCTTGATACAACTAAAAGACAACCCCGATGTAACTAAAAGACAGCCCCGACGTGCTTATATAGCAAAATTACTGACATGACGGCTTCTTTCCGATTGGTCGGAAAGATCGCAAACCTGGTGTTGATATTACACAATATGCATCATTTCCTTCCCAGGATGCATCAAAACGTCCATGTGATAAGTGTTACATAATGGAAAAAGACTCTTCTCTAAACCAAAAGGGTCTTTACCATCACTTGGCTCTCTATTGCACTCAAAGCTACTCGTACGTGCTCTGACAATAGAGTATCTTCTAACAAAGAAAGTCTTTCTTTCCACTTTCCAAGTTTGGAGTAAACAACTCCAAACTGCTCTTGCTAAAAGCTAATTTTTACACACTTAAATACATGAAATAATTAAGTATTAGCACTATTTAAATATAAACTGATAAACAATTAATAAAATGACAATGGTTATTGTAGAGAAGCCAACTAACGGTCTCAAAGTTTTCTCAAGTTTCAGGTGATAAAGGAACGTGTATTTAATAATTGACAACTTTATTCTCTATATTGCTATTGTGTAAGTAAGCAGAGATGCACATAATTGGAGTTAAGATTTTGAGTTTATATCGCTTAGGTAACACACATTCAGCTCTGCAGCGTCCTATGTCTTATTTTGAGTTTGCTACGACTCTTCAGAAATCCAAAGATTTTGGCGCAGTACTTAGTTCATACCTTTAGAATCGAAGAATTTATTACTACACGTGCTATGTACATAGTGTATAGAGAGGTATCGTATTACACCCAAAATTCGATACCGAGATTTCATCGAAAGTACATGTTTTGGGACCCCCTGAATACAAAAAAAAAAAAACATTTTTAGAAAAATGTCCGACTGTGCGTCAGTGTGTGTGTTTGTGTGTGTGTGTGTGTGTGTTTGTCTTTGGGCAGCATAGCACAAAATCAAAAAGTCCGTTTAATACCAAACTTGATATTTAAGTACAGTATCTTCCAAGGAAGCAATACGAAGACTTTCAAGAAAATCCCCCACCCCAAACTACACTTTATATGGAAACATTTTCAGAATATTTTGATTTTCTCAAAATTGGCTCTAACGATTTTGATTAAAATATCGTATAATAAAGATATTTAGCCGACAAATAAAATGTATATCTTGAATTTTCTCGGAATAGCCTTTGAAGACATGTTTATTTTGGATGAATTTTGTGGAATTTTGTATAACTGGTAAATCGTGAGAGATAGACAAAAACTTTGCACACAAAAAATGTAGAACCCGAACATATAATTTATGTCATATACATGTTTTCGTGAGGTTGACCATTTTTGAGATACTCTCTGTTATTGACTTCAACTTAAAATACTTATTTTCTCATGGGGAATTTGTCAACTACTGTCCATGCAAACAAAGGTACTTCAATTTTTATACATTTTCCTAAATTTACTGCGTTGGCTATTTGATTACTGTTTTTACTATTCCAATACACACAAGCACATATACAAATTTCACAAACATATTAACAACACCATGCCCAAGGAGGAACTCGAATCCACGATCCCCTGCGCCACGAAGCACCAAAGGGAGACAATTTAGGGAGCTCGGCCATGGGGACCAGCAACCTTTTTAACAATAAGTTATTGTAGAGATGTAGAGAAAGTAATGTGGTTTGAACACATCAGATTTTTAAAGGTTTTTATTTGCTTATCTTTAGCATACTTTTATTCCCTGTAAGCTCTCTCAACAGCACCTGAATTCTGCTTTAGAAGATAATAGAAATTGCCTCTATAGTGCCCTACATATATCGCAGATCCCTGCTGAAAACGTTTTATAAAGTGGCAGCAATTGATTGAGGATGGTCACCAGAACCTGAGAAATGTGCTCGCATTCAGGTCTTTCAGCTATCCTGACACTGACAAATGGTTACGAGGGTGCACAAGCATGCACAAAATAATACCGCTTTCAATCGGTGCAAACATCAATGTAGCTCTATCGGTATAATGTAGAGCTACTGAAACACTGGTAGATTCACATGCTCAATCTGTTTGATTCAGAAAGGACTGTAGCATGATTTCGTTTAGACAGAGCAGAAGTTTTATGCTTGGCTGTATTAAAATTTGGGTAAAAATATTTCTTTCTTGGACAAACCTAATCCTTAACATTTAAAATTTCACCTCCAAATACAATTAACTGCTTAAGTAATGCATTTTGTGAAACGGGAAGTGCTTAAAATAAAATGCTAGTGACCAAGGGACGGCACACACACACGAACACACACACTGTGGCGCAAGAGCCCGACCGCTGCATGCCCCTTTACTGTCCATTAGAAGTCTATGGGTGGGGTAAGAACTCCATAGATGGGTTGCAGTATTGGAGAGTGAGACGTGGTCAGCGCCTCGACCCCCCCCCCGAATGGTTAATGCGGTCCTCATGACCCGGAGCCACAGCTTTCTCCATCAAGTAGCTCCTCAATACAAATTCATTTACTAAGATTAATGTATCTGTGAGATTTGGAAAAATCCACATTATGCAAGATTTACTGTTGAAAATTAATACCATTTATTGCACATAAAACAGTAACAATTTTCATACTTTAAAATTCTAATTTACATGGTAATTTGAACAATAATGTTACATTGTATAAGTATTACAGTCTCTCAGAAATTCTCCATTCGATTATTATTTTAACAATACTCAGTTTTAAAATTTTTCATAAAAATATTTTACAAAGTCTGTTAGATATTTTATAGTAACCCCTGTGTTATTATTTTCGTAATAATTCTTAAAATTGTAGCATTATTTCAAAGAGGTACGTAATCATTTCTGTTTAATTCACTTTTGAGAGGTGGCATAAAGAAGCTGAATAAAGTAGTAAAACACTGCATAGCGTGGAGTATTTTGAGTATGAATAAATGCTGAAATAATCTAATGTGTTCCAGAAACAAACATTTCTTACAATGAGTCATCTTTTATCTACTACATACTAACTGAAATAAATTATGGAATTGGTCTTATTACCTGCTTTATTGTAAGTACTTTGTAAATAGGAAATACACTAGACTAAAGCGATTGTTGAATATTTTAAAATTTTGTGAAACTATTAAAATTTAATTCTCTTTGCTTGCCAGAAGTAAAATAAAACGCAGATGAAATAAAATATGACCTCCCTTTTGAGAAAGGTTTATGTAGTTTAAAATTGAAGCCAATAACAAAGTATTCGGAAACAGTATGGTATACAAAAATGTTACAAGACATAAATTGTATGTTTAACGCGATCTACATTTTTTGCCTATTTCTTTCGGTTTATTGGTTTTAAAAAGTCTTACAAACCGAAGAGGTCTTCAGAGGCTATTACCAGTAAATTCCGGATACATTTGTACAAAAATGCCAGAAACATATGGAATTCTATTGAAAATCGTTTTTCGTTTTCGTTTTTTGTTTATGCTGCCCCCCCACCACACAGGCACCCATAGACGTTTTTCTAAATATTTAGTGAGTTCCATTCAAATATCTTTCGTTACCTGTTCTACTAATATGAGTGACTGGGATGTGCTTACCTATTTCTAACGATATTTTATATGGGGGACTAGGCCTTGTTTCCTTCTAAAGATAGTTTATATTGGGGACTGGGCTTTGCTTACCTATTTCTAAAGGTAGTTTACATTGGGGACTGGGCTTTGCTTACCTATTTCTAACGATATTTTATATGAGGGACTAGGCCTTGTTTCCTATTTCTAAAGGTAGTTTACATTGGTGACTGGGCTTTGCTTATCTATTTCTAAAGATATTTTATATGAGGGACTAGGTCTTGTTTCCTATTTCTAAAGGTAGTTTACATTGGTGACTGGGCTTTGCTTACCTATTTCTAAAGATATTTTATATGAGGGACTAGGTCTTGTTTCCTATTTCTAAAGGTAGTTTACAGTGGTGACTGGGCTTTGCTTATCTATTTCTAAAGATATTTTATATGAGGGACTAGGTCTTGTTTCCTATTTCTAAAGGTAGTTTACATTGGGGACTGGGCTTTGCTTACCTATTTCTAAAGATATTTTATATGAGGGACTAGGTCTTGTTTCCTATTTCTAAAGGTAGTTTACATTGGTGACTGGGCTTTGCTTACCTATTTCTAAAGATATTTTATATGAGGGACTAGGTCTTGTTTCCTATTTCTAAAGGTAGTTTACATTGGGGACTGGGCTTTGCTTACCTATTTCTAAAGATATTTTATATGGGGGACTAGGCTTTGCGTACCCATTTCTAAAGATATTTTATATGGGGGACTAGGCCTTGCTTACCTATTTCTAAAGATATTTTACATGACTGACTTGGCTTTGCTTACCTATTTCTTAAGATATTTTATATGAGGGACTAGGCCTTGTTTCCTATTTCTAAAGATATTTTACATGAGTGACTGGGCTTTGTCTACCTATTTCTAAAACTGGTTTATGTGAGTGACTGGGCTAAACCTACTTATTTCAAAAATAGTTTTAATGTGGTACTGGGTTTGTCTACCTGTTTCTAAAGACATTTTACATGAGTAACTAAGCTTTGCTTACCTACTTCTATAAATAGTTTATATAAGTAACTGGACTTTGCTTACCTATTTCTAAAGACAGTTTATATGAGTAACTAAGCTTTGCTTACGTATTTCTAAAGATAGTTTACATGAGTGACTGAGCTTTGCAGGCTTATTTCTAATGGTAACTTATATGATTGCTTGGGCTTTACCTACCTATTTCTAATGGTAGTTCTATTATTAATTGGACTTTGACTACCTTTTTTAATGATTGTTTATATGAGTGACTAGGATTTGCATACATCTAATGTTAGTTTATATGAGGGATTGATCTTTGTTTAGTTGTTTCTGATGGTAATTTGTATAAGCGATTTGCTTTGCCTTGCGGTTTCTAATTGTAGTTTATATGAGTGACTAGATTTTGTCATTCTGTTTCTAATGGTAGTTTATGAGTGACTAGATTTTGCAAACCTGTTTCTAATGGCAATTCCAGAGTGACTAGACTTTGCCTACCTTACTCTAATGGTACTTTATATGAGTAATTGAGCTTTGTTTACAGATTTATAATGGTAGATTATATCCAATAGCTGTATTACCTCAACGTTTATACATCTTTCGTTTTTAACGCCTGCTTTGTTTTGTTTCAGGTAAGCTACCTGCATATAAAAATTTCAACTCCAGTTTCAAGGCACCTATGCATTAAGGTGAGTATTTCACATAAATAAGTACACGAATTCTTTAAAATTTTATGCAATTACTTTAGTGAAACTTTTCTTTACCGAACATCCTTTATGGAACGTTAATTATGAAACAAGAATTTTGTTTTAAATATATCCCCATTTTAGAAATGTAATTTGAAAATCAACCACCCCTTATATGATAAAACAACAGATATTTCTATTAACATATCTTATTCTCCGAAACATAAATGTGTAAGTTCAGGTGGAAAATACAGGATCCCACAGAATAGCTGCGTGTCACAAGGCAGTTTTCCAAATGTGCCTGTCGAGATATTTAAGAAATAATTACGAAATGGAAGAGAAATACTGATTAGTCTAACAAATTTTAAATAATATCGTTTTTACAGATTTTCTCAGCTGCTTTATTGTTACTATATTAAGAAGCTGGAAGATGATTTTAAAAATGAATGTATGATATATGTTGTAGGCGACGCTGTGGCCGAGTTGTTAGATCACTCGCCTCCCATCTAGGTGGCCCGGGTTGGATCCCAAGTGCCCACATGTGGGATTTATGGTGGACGAAGCGGCGTCTGGGCGGGTTTTCTCCGGGTCATCCGGCTCCCCCGCCACTCATTCCACCAATTGCTCCATCATCACCTTTCCTATCATCCATTTTGCTTTAACTTCATATCATCTGACCACTCGTTCCAGGTTCTCCATTCTGTGGATTCGTGCCGTTGGCTCTCCGGCAGGCTGCTGACCCCTAGACATTCGCTTGTAAGTCCTAAGGGAGTATCAGTTTTAACTAGGGGAGGGTAAGCCGATTACGAAAGATATGTTGGAGTATACTACTATAATGCAATATACCAGTGATGGCCAAATAACAATGCTCTGAGACCAGAATACGATAAAGACCTTACTTGAGGGCCAGGAAAAGTAATAGTATAACTATATTAAAAATAACTGTATTAAAAATATTAAAAATAAAATAACAGTAATGGAAAGTTAAGAACATATTATTTTCAATATTATTACATGTACAGTGAAGGAACAAGCATTGCTTTTTACTAAGAACAATGAGTTTCTCAAAATATTTTACAAAAGCTTTAAAATCCACTTCCAGTTCTAGTGTTGCAATTTTAAGAATATGAGATAAAATTGCATTACTTAATCTGCTTATGAACTTTGATTTAACTAGATTCATAGCAGAGAAGGCAGTTTCACATATGTAATGCCACCAAATATGGAAGTAAGTTTTAAAGCCCAGTTCTTAAAATGTAGAAAATGTTCCTTTGAAATGAGTTTCCAAAAATCAACACCAGCTGCCTCGTTGTTTCAAGAGATGAATCACATTGGAGCTCACATAGTTTTCTAACTGTAGATCTCCGGGCTGGCACTCTACATAAAAAGTTCCATCTGTGATCGAAATGTTTCAAAATCTTGAAATCTATCATCAAATTCTAAAATGAGATCTATGCTGGAAGTTTAAAATAGGAATAAATCATATATTTATTCAAGAGCCGGATGAAACATATTCACGGGCTGACTTAGTCCCGCGGGCCGCCATACAATCACAATGAAATACAACAAAAGCGGTGAAGGGTGATAAACACGGTGTCGTTTAGAATTAAAATTGTTTTGTGACACTCAAGTTATTGCTTTAGGCTACGGAACTTACTGCACAGCGTGCCTTTGCAGCAAATTGACATAGCTTCAGTAAATAAATGTGTACCTATTAATAATTATATTTATTTCCATGTATATTATTGTGTTAAATCCACACGCAAAATCTAATTATGTACAATTGCCGTCTCAAAATTCCATGCTAGTGTTAGTGTCTACAGAGAAAAGGATTCCGATTGCACTTTGATATCATATTGGGGTTATGCTTATGCTGGGAAATCTATAACGGCATGTACTTAGTCTCATATATTTTTGCAGGCGCTAATTGAAGCAGACTTGACAGTTGCCAATAGTGTAAGAAATGCTTCCTTCAAAAGCAGATTTAAGCGTGTAAATTGCCGTAGAATACAAATACCGAGCCATAGTCCTTAGTTCAGTCCGGGTTTATGCTTAATTGGAAGCAAAAGCAGGTGGATAATTGGTAAACACTGCAATATGCGACTGTAAATAACTATGTAAATTTAAAAAAAAATGACCCATCGACAGCGTTATTTTACAGGCCATTGGGAACAATTAGCAATGTGTTTTTTAAAAATTACATGCTGAGGTTGACCAATAAGGCTCCTCTATCGTAAAAAATATGTATTTTATGTTATATACGCTGACATTTTCAGGTAATGGACATTTAAATAGAATACTGGCTGTAAATGAGTGATAAACATTAAGAAATAAAATAATATATATTTATACAAAACATATACATTTGCCTTAACTATTTTCACATGGTGAGAAAACTTATTGTTATAGAATAGACTGAATAGACTGTCCTATGGTGAAAGTCTTTGCTCGCGTGTAATGTTTATTTGCTAGTAAAAGAACTTCTAACCATGAAATAAAAGTTCCTTGGGCTAATTTCGCAATTTTACGCTCCGTGATCTCGTCCTATTACGCCATCAATGGGCAATGAGTTGATCCCGCGTCACCATGTGCACATAGTCGCGAACTAGCGAGTTAGAACTTCACTTATTAAAAAATCTGATGCGTTGCATTCATATGACTTTCTCTACATCACTGTAACTAATTATTGTTGAAAAACATATTCGTCTATTTACTTTATGATAATTGAGATTAATATTTGCAGAAATTGTCTTAATTACTTTCTTCCTAGTAAGTAGAAAGTAATGAAGGGAATACACTAAGACAAAACTTTGTCGAATCTCATAAAAACTGGTTGCTATGTAGTTTAAATCTGTTTCTATGCAGAGCCAGAAGTGTACAGATTTCTGTGTGAGAAAGGTTATAAGTATTTTAAATCTGAAACAACTAATAAGGAATATCTCGGAAATGTTCGATTACACGAAAAAAAACGTATATGACATAAATTGTTAGTTTTAGCGTGATCTACATTTTTTTTTTTTTTTTTAGTAATTTTCGGTCTGGCTCTTACGGCTACCACTTATGCAAACTTCATTGAGAATAGAGAAGCCTTTAGGGGTTATTACCAGAAAATTCAAGATATACATTTTATTTGTTATATAAATATATTTAGTGTACGGTATTTTAATTAATATCGTTACAGCCATTTTTGAGAAAATCAAAATTTTCGATATTTTTTCCACGTAAAGGATAGTTTGGAGTGAGGACATTTTTCTCAAAATCTTAGTATCACATCCTTGAAAGGCGCTAAACTTAAATACCGAGTTAGATGTTTTACGGACTTTTCCTTTTTGAGTTATCGTGTTCAAAGACACACGGACACATATACGGATCTTTTTCTTGGATTCAGGGGACTCTAAAACATATATTTCTGGTGAAATCTCGGTATCGAATTTTGAGTGGAATGCAATACCTTCTCTATACACTATGTACATAATACAGCGACATGGCATGATGGAAGATGAATTAGTGAATAATTAAATGCATTTATATGTTAAACATGTATGGAGGTAATAGTGAATACATAAATGAGACAGGGATGCGATATTTCTTCTGATTATTTAAAGATACATTTGCTTTAGCTGTGTATTCTTCTTTTATTTTCGCCTATTTTGAATTTTATATTAATTTTCTACTTAAACAAAGACATCTAAACTAATAGCTGTGGAAAATAAAATTAACGATATGGCAAATAAATTGATTTTGAATAAAATAACTTCTACTTACCAGTAGTACGCTACCTGATATAATATTATTTTATATTAAACCTGATATTATGCTTTGTATTTATGGTAAATTTCTTGTAATGTTTCATGTAAAAATGAAATGGCGTTTTATTTATGGACGCTCTTTAACTGCTGCGGTTCTCAGCGTCCCATTCTATACTGGGTTTGAAAGACCAGTTAATTTTGCTCAGAGACCGCTCTATCAGGGTTGAGGTTCTTTTACCTGACGTAAATCTACGACATGGGACCAACGGCTTTACTTCCCTTCCGAAGGAAGACATGCTAAGGATTTTTACGCCCGAAAAAATACATCGTCCTCCGCAGGGATTGAACAAGCGACCTTGGGTATGTGAAGTTAGCATGGTAACCATTACCCCACGGAGGGCGACTGCGCTTGAAGAAAGATGAAATATACGAATGTAGTTGTACCGTAGTTAAAAAAATTTGTTAAAACTTATATTAAACTTATATTAATTAAAATACATTGTTTGTTAGAATCCATGTATCAAATTTGTTAAAATTGTAGTATTCCAAACAGTGGCATAATACTAATTCTCTATAAGTACTAAATATTTCCATACACATCAATATTCATCGTCAGTTTATTGTGCCCTTATGCATTCACTAGCAATGTTTATTGCTTCCAGGCATTTTAGTTGTTTCGGTAGGTATATTTTCAATCTTGAGTTTAGGCCTTATTTCTGTTATAATAAATAAACAAGATCTTTGCAGCATTTGCTATGGGTATTGTATTCCACACAAAAAATCGCTGTGGAGCTTTCACCAGAAATATATTTTTGAGGTCCCCTGAGTAAAAAAATGTATATTTAGACAGCGTCACTGGATGGCGTTGCTCAAAAAACAAAAAAACAAAAAAACCGCAAAATACATATCAAGTTTTGTATTGTATTGAAATACCTTCATAGTCTGCGACATGTGGATTTTCAAAAATATTCCCCAAATTCCCAATTACCCCTTTATATGGAATGTTTTGAAAGTTTAGTTTTTTTTATTAGCTCTAACAATTTTGATTAAAATATCGTACACTAAATACATTCACATTGCTAAATATGTTGATGCACAGCTCTTTACTCTGAATGATTTTTTCATAACTGGCATACTATACAAAAAATATAGATCTAGTTAAAACACATAATTTATATCATATACAGAGCTAACCGTGTCCGAAATATTGCTTGTAATTAGTTTTAGAGATGCATTGAGTAAAAAACATCAAAATAAGCAAATTTGTCGGAAATTCGATTTCCAAAAATGTTTGAAAACTTTGATTTACCTATCAAGTTTTCTAATATATTTTTATAATATACACATTCAATTTTAATTTTAAGCTACTTGAGCCTTTCTCAAACGTAAGGTCATCTTTCGTTTCATCTCGTTTTTGTTTTACTCCTGGCCGCGCAAAGAGAACCGGATTTCTATTGGTTCACATAACAACCAGCTGTCAAAAGCTTTGAACATCGCTTTAGCCTAGTGTATTTCCTTATTCCCCATCTACTTAGAAGGTATAAACAACCACCTAAACTAATGGTATCTCGATTACCACTATGTAGATAAAGGAATCATCTTATGTAACAATAGTTTGCAGAGAAAGCCATGTGACTGGAACATTTCAGATTTTTTGACACATGCAAATTTGTCCTGACCTTAGATAATAGTTCTGGTGAATGTACTTAGCAAAATATTTCCATAAGCTAAATTATGAAGAATAACTTTATCTCTCTGCCTCAGTCTGCACCGGTTTCAATCCCCTCCAGCTGGAAACTTTGCAGTTCTATTGGTTTTAGCTTTACCATCGAGCGATTTATCGGAGTTTTTTTTTTCTTTCTTTCTTAACCTAAAAACTGCCTTAGCTTTGAGTTCTCGTGATCCCAGGTTGGCTGCTGGAGGGGGAAGTACATGCGGAACAGAACTTTTCACTTCCAGAGTATGCTGAGGACCAAGTCTCGCCCTCCAGGCCTGTCATAACGGCGACTTGACTTCGGACGTATTAGAGAAGAGGAAAACCGACAGTTATTCTCTATATAGAAGCTAAACAGCAACATTTTACTTTCTGTTCACGTACTATGTACATAGCGTATAGAGAAGGCATTGCAATGCACCTAAAAATGCAATACCGAGGTTTCACTGGAAATAAATATTTTGGGTCCCCCTGAATAAAAAAAAACACATTTTTAGAAAAAGGTCCGTATGTGTGCGTGTGTATATGTGTGTTTCTGTGAACAGCATAGCTCAAAAACGAAAAAACCATTCAGGGATGCAACATAAAGATTTTTAAGAAAATCCTCCCACCACAAACTACTCTTTACATGGAAAAAGTTTCGAAAATTTTGATTTTCTCAAAAATGGCTAAAAATATTTTGATTAAAAGATACTATATTAAAGAAATGTACCTGAAAAATAAAATATACATCTTGAATTTTCTAGGAAAAGCCTCAGAAGACTACTTTAATAGCTTTAATGATCTATTTAATAAAAATATCCTAAATTAAAGAAATATACCTGACAAATAAAATTTACATCTTGAATTTTCTGGGAATAGCCTCTGAAGAATACATTAGACTGGATGAATTTTACGGAATGAAGTATGACTGATAAACCGTAACAGATAGAGAAAGGCTAACTTAATAGAAAACGTAGAGCTCCTTGAAACACAACAATTTAAGTTTTATACATCTTTTCGTTTTTAGATATTCCTTGTCATTGGTTTTAGCTTTAAAATACTTATATTTTTCTCATAATGGAATTTCCCAACTGCTGTCCATACAAACAAAGAAACTTCAGTCACAGAGCAACCAGCTTTTGATTATCACTTTAAGCTAAGGTACTCCCTTATTTCCCCTCTACTTACAAGGAAGCAAGTAAGAAGACTATTTGTGCTAATTTTTTTCGATTAGCATGCAATAAATAGAACCATAAGCTTTTTAACAATACTTTTTTACAGAAAGGTAGAGATAATATGTGAATGGAATACATCAATTTTTTTATTACTGCTTCCATTGTAATGGCTGAGTAAAATATATTCTTTATATTCGTTCCTAAAATTACTTTATTAGTGCTCATAACATTTTTCTACTTTTAAAATGCTTATTTTATTCATTCTGTAATAAGTGCTACAGTAAAGATATAGCATTACCTTATGCGAAAGAGAATATTTAAAATTACAACATAAATATAAAAATATGATGTGCTCCATTCACATGACTTTCTCTACATCTCTGTAACAAATTATTATTAATATTCTATATCTTCATCTAATTCAGATAAATATTACAAGAAATGGTCGTATTGCTTAGCTCCTTGTAAGTACAAGGGAATTAAGGGAATAGGCTAAACCAATAGATATTTTAAAATATGGTTGCTATGGATTTAGAATTCGAATCTTTGCATGCCCAGCTTTTGACAATTTCCCGCATGAGAAAAATTTTAAGTTTTTTAAAACTGTAACTAATAACAATAAATATCTCGAAAATGGTCAACTCCATGAACAAAATGTATATGATATAAGTTGTGTGTTTTAACAAGATCTACATGTTTTGTGCAGTACATTTTTGTCTATCTCTTACGGTTTAAGCGTTATGCAAAATTCAAAAATACTAATCCAGAATATAGAGGTTTCTAGAGGCTATTCCCACAAAATTCAATCACACACTTACGCACAAACACTTACACACAGACACGGACATTGTTCTAAACTGACTTTGTTGGATTCAGGGGGTCTCAAAACGTGTATTTCCGGTGAAATATCGGTATCGTATTTTTGGGTGCAGTACAATACATTCTCTATACGCTATGTACATAGTACATGTAGAGAAAGTAATAAAAATGGACAGAAATGTAACAAAATATAAGTTTTTTTTTACTGCAGCTAACCCAATATTAGAGTTTTAAAATTATTCTTTTATAAAACACATTATTGCACTTTTCCTTATACTATTTCCCGGTTCAACCTTTGACTACTTTTCTCTATGTGAATGAAACATAGTAATGCTTTTTAGGAGGCAATGTGTTGTTTTAATAAATATTATAAAGTCAATAAAATGTTTATCAATAAACAAAGTACTGCCCAGATCTTAAACTTTTTAAAACTATGTCGTTTCTCACGGATAAAAGCTTTAAATAAACTAAATAACTCCATGGCACGACAGCTCACGGGGAGCCTTGGCCTACCGCCCGGCCGCTGCTTTAAATAAATAGCAGTGAAAAAAAAATTGTATACCCATCTTTTGAGCTGTCGAACCTATTGAAATATTGCAAAATAATTTTAACAAATACTTATTATGTAGGATCTTTACTTTCTCTAGTACGTGTATACAATGAACATAGTGGATAGAGAAGGTATTGCCTTCATCCGAAAATTGCGATATTGAAATTTCACCGAAAATACGTTTTGTAACCCCTGAATCAAATAAAAAAAAATAGAAACATCTCCGTATGTGTATGGTGTGTGGTCTGCTTGTCTTTGTGGGCGGAATAGCTAAACAAATCGGTTAAGTACCAAACTTGGTATTTAATTACCTTCCAAGGAAGATGAAGATTTTCAAGAAAAGCACCAAAGCCGCCAACTACCCTTGACATGAACACTTTTTTGTTTCTTTTCAAAAATAGTTGTAACGATTTTGTTTAAAACGCCATATGTTTAAGATTCTTTCATATCAAACGCAATATACGTCAGTTTTATGGGAATAGCCTCGGAAGACCTCTTCATTCTGGAAGATTTCTGTATATTGTAATCCTTAAAATGTAGACGAAAACTTACTACACAAAAAATGTAGATCTTGTTAAAACACAATGTATATCATATAATTTTTAGAGATAATCGTTTTCGAGATATTCCAAGTTATTGTTACAGTTTAAACTTCTTTAACTTTGTTCAAATTTTAAGTCACCTAGCAAGAAGAGAGAACTGAATTTAAAATGTTTCACATTGCGACCAGCTTTTAAAATTTTCTACTATCGCTTTAGCCTGTGTATTTTCTTCTACTTATAAAGAAGTAAACAATAAGACAATTTTGCTAAAGTTATCATGATGCAGATAAAGGATGTAAGAAAATGTTATTTGCGTATGGGCTAGAGAAATTCATGTGAATGGTACACATTAGTTGTTCTTTTTTTAATTAATTATGAACGAAAGAATCCGAGTTCCACTTTTATTAGGATGCCTATTTTTAAATGACCTGTAATCAAGTTTCATAAAAGGACTCTTATATGAAGAATATATAAATACAAACTGTAAACAGTGCGATAAATGGCTTCATGTAACATTTAGTACTATTTACATTGGTGTAAACTTTTAAATACGTGTTTTGCTTGGAATGAGAAACATGTGAATGCGTTTAAGCCATTTGAAAAACCTTGAATACGATATTTAAAGATACTCTTACATGTCTTTATTTACAATTTTGATAAAATCGAGTATACATTAAAGTTAATAAAGTTCGTCGATTTAAAACAAGAATACTTTGATGAGAGATTTTACATAAACGCCTGCCTTGAGTTAACTGATGTGTCCGCAGTTTAAATCTGTGTTTCAGCTTTTCTTAACCATGTAAGGTATTTTAGGAGTTTATCTACGTGTGTGTGTGTAACCAATAACAGGAAGTATTTCTGAAATGGTCAACTCAAAGAAAAAATGTATATTGTGTGTTTTAACAAGGTTTATAGTTTTGTTAATTAACTATTTGTCTATCTCTTAGATTTATCAGTTATATAAAAATCGAGAATGGAAAGCTCTTCAGAGCCAATTCTCAAAAATTTTAAAATATACATTTTATTTGTTATTTAAATATCTTTGATATAGGATATGTTAATTAAAATCGTTAGGCGTTACTGTGAAAATCAATATTTTCGATTATCTTTCCATATAAAGGGTGGTTTGAGGAAGCAGAGGATTTTCCTGAAAATCTTCATGTTGCATTCTTGGAAAATACTAAAATGATATTATAACAAGTTTGGCATTTCACTGACTTAGTTTTTGAGTTATCGTATTCACAGACACACACACAAACACAGGAACATTTTTTTAAAAAGCTTTTGTTTTATGTAGATCCTAAAACTCTAATTTCCGGTTGAAATTTCTGTATAGAATTTTTGGGTGCAGTGTAATACCTTCACTACCAATGTAACATGTGCTATGTAGAGAAAATAATATTATATGCTGAATTTGTGTGATTCTAATATATAGTTCGTATTTATATTATATTGAAAATTATAATCTGTAGAGCTTAAATGTGTGTGTTTTTTTGTCTTTTTGTTTTGCTTATTTTTTTTTTTAACTGAATACAACATGAAGTTATATTGAAGTTCAGAAACAATATATGTTTGAAAAACAAATGTACAACAATTCGTACTTCCAGATATTTTAGAACGAATTTTACAAGTACAAATAATGAGTGGATATTAATGGGTAAAATTGCCATCTGGAAAGTTTTAGTGCAGAGTAAAGTACTTCCTGTAAATGCGTAGAAACTAGTGCCAAGCCGAGAAAAATTAGCAGTATTCATTCTGCTGCAAGTGCTTCTCGCAAACGAATGTAGAATTAACTTGGTCTATTTCCGGGCAACTTTTTAAGGAGAACTTTTTAAATGTTATAGGTATGTTTTCTCCACTGCAGCCTTCTGATTTATGCCTTGCTCAGCTGAGTTTTTAATTGTCACTAAAAAGCCCACTTCAACTTACGTATTCCACAAGAGTTCTTGTTGATGACTGTATCTTAAGTTTTAAGCCATTGTTGCCAGCTCTAAAATTTGTCACATTCTCTCCGTAGTAATTACACTTTCCTTCTTTTTTCTCGTCTCTTTTGTTTTCTGCTGCATTCTTCGCTTAAGAAAGTCTTCGGCTCTTTATTCTCCTCTGTAGTGGTTTGCATCTTGCAAGCTGCCGAAACCGACATGCGTTAGCACTACGGTTTACGTTAATTCTACTTTATAAGCACCAATTTTAGTGTGCATAAGTGTGTGTATGTGTAAGAGAGATAGAGAGACAGGGAGAGAGAAATAGAAACAGAGAGAATACTTCGAAATTCTAGAGCGATAACATTTTGAAGGAATAAATTATTCCTTGCCTCATTTTCAATATAGTTGCTCTATGCCACTGTTTCAGTTTTAATTTATTATATTTCCATGTTAGGCGGCGCCGAGGTTAAGATTAGACCGCTCGCCCCCCATATTGGCGGCCCAGGTTCGATCCCAACGTCCGCATGTGGGATTTGTGGTGGATGAAATGGCGTTTGAGCGGGTTTGCTCCGGCTCCTCCGGCTCCTCCGCCACTCATTCCACCAACCCTGCATCATCATCATCTTTCTTATCATCCATTTCCTCACGCTCATGCCTGGCTACTGACCGACCACTCGTTCCAGGTTCTCCATCCTGTGGTTTCGTGCTGTTGGCTCCGTAACAGGTTTCTGACCCCCAGACATCCGCTTGTAAGTCCTAGGGGGGGGGGTTTCAGTCTTACAATACGGGGAGGATAAGCCGATTACGAAACGAATATTTCCATGCTGCTTTCCTTCCAACTAAAAAAAAAAACTCCCAAAATAATGAAAAAATATTATGATGATGATAACGACGAAAGTGTTGATATCTGCACTTTTCACCGGATTTTATAAAGCTAGTGTTATTTTAAAGTATAAATCTTAGTTATGTAAGCATTTCATCACTCATCATTTTAGCGGGCATACACCTCATTAAATTAACATGTTAAACGCAGTTCGGGTTCGTATAAACATTTTAAAAGGATAAAGCTACACAAATTGTGAATGGAACAACTGCGCTTTCAATTTTTGTTACACTGACATTAACCTCTATAATGAGCTATACAAAAGCCACAAACTGAATTTTCTAAATCCATGTGTGGGATTGTATTTTAATTCTTGTATTTTAAGAATGTCCTAATCAATCGTTATGATGTTTCTAAACTAAACCGAGAAGCTCTGTTGTCAAATACATAGCTGTCTTTGAAACCTTGAGTTACTGAATGATGCCTTGAAAAAAAGATATTTTTTGTTTTTTTTGTTTTTCGCTTTTTAACTAAGCGTCAAAATAAAGAATATTATTACAAAGATGAGCTGTTTATTGTATCATTAAGGCCCGGTTTAACAGTATAAGCTTAAGCTTCGAATCAAGCTTAAGAGAGAACGGCCGCGCCGTGGCTGAGTGGTTGGACCACTCACCTCTCACCTAGACGGGCGATCGCATGTGAGATTTGTGGTGGACAAAGCGGCTCCGGGGTGGGTTTTCTCCGGGTTCTCCGGTTTCCCCCACCACGCATTACACTGTGCTCCATGTCCATTCATGTATCATCAGTGTCACCACCTGCGGTGCCTTAAGTAGTTAAAGCGGGCGTTAAACACTACCAAAAACTTTAAGAGAAGGTTTAACTTACAATCTACGTAGCCCAAGCGATAAGTTGAGCTTATATGAGGTTTGATTGCGTTTTAAGGTCATCTGAGTAAAACAGTATTGGTGATAAATAACTACCGCATTTGAAAAACATAAGACTATCTAAAACGTTTAGAAAGCGATTTTCACGAATGACCTAAAATTCTCTAAGAGATTCCGATTAAGTAAACAGTCAGCAAAGATGGTACCAAAATTATTTATGATACAAATAAAAATATAATCAAACAACAATAAAATTGACTGGTGAACAAAACTTAATTTTATACTTCATGCCGTTATCGTATAATTTGGCACTCATAGTACCGAGTCTATTCCTTTATAATTCAGTAAAAATCGTTTCATCAGAAACAATACTCCTCTAAACGTTAAGGTAAATAATATACAATCAAAAACACGCTAATTTCGCACCACAATGTTCCACCAACATTTTGGTTTTTATAATTATACAACAATTTATGGGAGGATCGCGCATTTTGAGAGGCAAAGTTGGCAGTATTTTGGACCTGGTTTTTTCGCTATTTTTATTATATGTTGCTGGTTAACCTATAAAAGCTTATTTTACGAACAGCGTTGTCATAAACAAATAATGGAAATTTGCTTGATGTGAATGCGCAAGCATTCTCTGGAGTTGTTCAACCTAAGCAAAGCCGAAACTGGTTGCCCTATTGTGAAAGCTGTAAAGCTTAATACAAAGCGCAAGCCTAGCTTAAGTGAAGTCAGTACATTACTTAAGGCACCTATAGCTTAAGCTTAAACTGTGAAACTGGCCCTAAGATACAATCTGCTTAAAGGCAATCATTATGTAAATTGTCTCTTAGAATTAAAGCTCTAAACAGTACAATAGATCAAAGAGCATAAACATGCATTTGATTTGCTAAGTTCCAGGATTCATTTATTTGCTTTGTGTTTTTGTATTGGAAATGTGTTTTTGTGTTTTTAAAATTATGCCTTCCCAAGTACTGCTTTAAAGAAGTGGAGTGGTCCTAGAGCGGATGTTTAAATATTGGTCTAAAAAGAGCGAAAATTAAAATCTGCTGAAATATGTATGAAACGGCTCTAGATAATTGAGAACGTGGAGAGATGGTGAGTACATTTAGAGGAAATCTTGACGGAATTAGGGATGTACCACATATGGAGGAAGGGAGAGGAAAATATGAAAAATGTTTCTGTAAATCAGTAGAAATAGAATGGAAGACTCAGATGAACAGAAAATTTGGGGTGGACTGAAAAATAAAAATTTGCTTTGTTTACACAGAAAGATAAAGAATGAATTTTCACGAGAGATTGTGTATATATATAATATAATTATACATTATAAATTATACAAGAGGAAAAAAATTAACGTGGGTGGGAACAGGTGTAATACTTTTAAAAGGGATGAGGTGTAATAAACTAGAATGTTGTATTTTATCCAGGGAGAAAGACAGTATTGTGCACTGTTTGACAGAATGTAAAGCGGTATAAAATTGGAAAGAAATCTGGAAAAACAAATTGGGTGAGATTTCAAATGCTAGAATAGATGAAAAATGAAATTGTTAACCGAAAGAGAAGAAATAAAGAAATACGCTAACATTTGAGTAAGGTAAAGAAAATTGAGTAAGAAAAAGAAAGAGAGAGCAGAAGACAAAACACATTAATTGAGATGGAATAGGTGGCATAAACCAAAGGACTACGCCATGCGTGTGAAATGCCTAAGCGGTACTCAAGCCTATGTACATTAGGAATGCCATGTACAACTGGTATATTCTCTGGCATGTTATACCCAATAAAAAGTATTGAATCATTTCCTCTGACCGAAATTCATTATTTGTCAGAAGAGTAATCCGTACATAAGCACAATGAATAACAGGGGTGGGATAATGGAATGCTATCGAAGGTTTATTCTCACTAAAAATAACATATAAAACAGAGACAGTAAACGAAGAACACAAACTCTGAGTACTCATTTTATATCTACAGTTATAACTGAATTCGTCATACACACTTCAAACTAGCTTTCCAAAATGACACAGCTCTCAAAGCAAAAACTCTGCTTGAAGAAAGTTTTAAGATAACTCTGTAAAGCTCCTCTGATATTATATGTTCTGGTTGGCACGTGGTGCGCTGTTAAGTTAATTGCTTCACTAAGCAACAATATGAATCAAGTGATGAATGTGAAAGAAGCTGAATAGATGAATAACATGTTTCACAGATAAAATATGGTTTCACTTTTCGGAATTCTCAATTCTCATAATTTGAGATGTTGATATATTGTAAGCCTACAGCTACATCCAGTCCAAGTTGTGCTTTGTTTTGCCATATCTTATCTAAGACATCCTGAAGCAATTTCTTTCCTATGTTATTGAAATTACAGTTCAAAAATAATTTTTATATGAAATAGGAGTAATCCAACAATATTTAGAGCAAAATGGGCTGAGCTGTCAGTGTCAAATAACCCATCGATGACACTTTTCAATTATTTTGACAACCTCTATGGATACTGCATTCGTCCGACCTTAGCATCCCCGACTACTATTTGCATGGCTTCCTTAAAAGTAATATTGTTCTCCAAGGACTCTAAACCATAAAGCAGCTAGAGGACAACGTCACAAAGTAAGGTAAAAACATGAATAGTGCAACTTCGGGAGACGTTGGATAAACTGTGATGCATCGTGTTTGAAATCCAATTTTCTGCTGATGTACATATTGTCTTACATGGACCTGGGCAAGACTTTTACAAATTTCATCGGTTTAACTTAAATTATTTGTTATTAGTTGTTTCGCAAAATATTGAAATCGGTTCTGGAGCATCATCTTTAGAAAACGAAGTTGACAATGTGTAAAACCGAATAGTAAAATTATCTATCATTTATCTCGATGATAACAATAATAACAACAAATAATATAATTATAGCTATAACCATCCGGTAGAGATTATCATAATTGTTAAGGTAGCACAAATGCCAATCCCATTTCAAATTCACATATACAGCTGGTGCAAAAATGTTTTACAAAGTTTGGGAATGAATTCCTTAAATCGAAACAAGATAATAGGTTCATATAAACACATGCTCCAAAAGATTTGGTTTCGCTTTATTAAATTATTAATGCAAGTTCACGTTCAAAAGCTTTCCGGGTCCAAACCAACAAATTCCTTTTGCACTCATTCATAGAAGATTTTCACCCTTGTACCGTACGAAGTGGGGTGTTGCCATGGGTGCTAGTTGACAGTTTTCATTTGTCAGTTGAATTGATTTTGTGTTATGATCGAAGGTGGACCTGTTATTCTCCCATTAAAGTTTCGATTGTGAGCACGTTAAAATTAAATTGTTCGGTCAACCATGGCAGGTTATTAATTTAGTGAGCTTGCAGACATGATGTTTATGTACGGTCACGCAAATAGCAATGAACGGAACGCAGCATGACTGTTTCAGTTGTTGCTGTTTTTTTTCAGACCGAAGACAGCCAAGTCATCCAATATTTGCTTATGTTTGTCATTGCGTTGCTAAGCTATAATCCGCATTTTTTGACCAATAAGAATGCATTCTCTAGTTTGTCGAAGACCCAATTATCAGCACAAGGCAAGTGTCCAAGACATTTGAACATCTCTATGTACAGATAGGAAAATATTTCCCAAAAAGCTATCCAAGATCATCTCCAACGTGTGCAAGTTCTTTTACCTGACAATGACCCACCATGGTAGAATTATTGCTCATGGTTTCTTGCACAAACTCACAAACCGTTGTTTCTCTTTTCAGATATTTTTACAAACGAGACAACTTTTGGGAGAGATGGAACAAGACATTTATACGACCAACACATTTGGGCAGCTCTTATTCCTCATTGTACAGTTCAGGCTAGAACAATAGAATAAGTTTAGAATTATTGTATGGCCTGGAATAGAAGTTGCCTGTATGGTGAGCCCATACATTCCTCCAGCACGCCTTGCATGTGCTGTCTACAGGAACTTTATTCGGAGCACTCTGATAGACTTACTAGAAGATGTGTTTCTGAAAACAAGAAGAAACATGTAGTTTACGCAGACTGGGCTTCAGCACATTTTGGTCTCATTGTTGGAGATACCCTGGCTGGCATTTACCTCGACAGACGAATCAGTTTTATTACCTGCACGTTCCCCCAATCTCAATTCCTTGGAGTTTTATCTTTGAGGGCACCTTAAACAATTTGTTTATGCAACAGACGTATCATGGGACTCTGTGAATCCAAACGATACTGATAGGAAATATTTGACAGCCCATGCCTCGATGATTGCATCCGGATCTAGAGCAAGAGGAGGATATTTCGAGCATTTTCTATGCGTTCTGTTCAGTTGGACACCTTTTAACAAGATGACAATATCAAAAGCAGCTTAATGCCACTTTAAAGTATTTTGATTAATAACATATTCATTTTTATATATGATTTAAAATAAGGACAGGGTTAGTTTTTAAGAATTTGTAGGTAGCCTATTGTTTTCACTAGCGTTCATAGTTTTCACCAAATTTTATAAAATGATGCAGTTTAATAATAGAGATATGGAAATATGAACATTGTAAGAAAACGCATAGTGTTCGTGAGGTTCTATAGAAATTGATCAGAATTGATAGTTTTATATATATTTATATGTGTATAAAGGGTATAAATATTTCGTACTAGTAAGATTAATGAACACGTTTTGTTAAGCTATACAGCGTTAATTTTGGGCTGAATTATTTGCTGAAGTCTGAGCTTAAAATTAACCATTTCATTGTAAAAAATATACTTTTAGGTCTTTGTTATTTCTATGTGAGGTGTGATAATTCTGACCACCTATAAAGGAAGCATAAGTTCCAATTCATTTATTTTATTCGTAATTAATTAAAGCCAAATTGAATCAAATCTGAAATAATAACACCACGGAAATAAAGTGCACCATTTGAAAGTCCTACCGGTTAATACAATCATACTCACTTTTGCAAATATAGGTTAATAAACATCACTATGAATACGCTTTCTTTGTGCAAGACATAGTATAAAATATTCGAGCAATGTGGGAGAGTAGAACACATGAATCTATCATATTTTAGAGAGTTAGTCCTCATGTCGAAACTAGTGAATCAGTTGTATGATTGGAAGTGTAGATAATAAGGTAGGAACACATAGATGAACTGCCAAATACATTACAATTAAGGTTTGGCAGAATGCACAGGACTATGAAGAATGCCAGTAGATGTTATAAACAGTATTATCATCGAAAACTTCACTCCGTGACACACTGTTGCTAGAACAATATGATATCCGTTACGTCTACAGCGAGACAATACTGCCCTAGAATAATTTTTTTAGTGTTGAATATAAAAATAAAAATCGCGTGTAGAATGCAGTAATAAATTCCAGAACAAATAATAAGTAAAGTGACTGAAAAGTAACGCAGAAATAGGAATAGCGAAATTAAGGTGATCAAAGAAAGCGCACAGCTATAGAATGGTGATTAAGTTGTCGTATTAAATAAAAGGTATGAACCGAGAGAAGTAGCGTTCACTAAGAGAAAGAATAGGTATGAGTATAAGGAAGTGATAATTTTGTTTTCATAGTAGCATTCTATGCTCACAAAGAAGCAACTACGCCAATGTATATGCGGAAAAGTAGTAAACGACAACAACAACCAGGAATCTTGTGGGAAATACTGCGCTACAGTCTACAGACCAGTAAATTTGATTATAGTAATTTTCCAGAGACGTCCAGAATCTACCTACCACCTGGATGCCTCAAACCCCTTCCACGCGTAAACCATTGTAGCAAGCCTAATTGCTCTTAGGACCGCCTTCGAGGACTAGGTCCGGAAAACATTAGAGGGCTGAAATCACCTCCGACGCCGGATAACCCAGGGACATCATGACCTCAGGAAAGCATTTTTTTTCCGGCAACCGCCTCAAAGGAAAGTATTATACATATGTAAACTTTCAAAAATGTTAACATTATTGGCACATTTTTTTGCACTTTGGATATACCAGCATAAATATACGGACTATTTCATGAAATCTAAACATATTAAAAATTATAACAGTTAATCTTCTTACCATAATTAGCTTTCAAATCCCTGCTATTTCAATCCACACCCTTTTAGGTGAGATTATTTAGTTAGCATCATTTTAGAGATAGCTTCAATTCTTCGGAAGGTTTAATTGCTATACAAGCAGAAAAACCTGTAGCATTATGAATGAATTACACTTTTTGGAAACAATGCAAACTGCCATTGAAGGATATCATTTCAATCTGCAAATATGTAAAGCTGCCTAATTAAAATCAGTTCTTATATAGCAATATTACACTGTATAATATTAACAGATATACAGCTGTAACATACCTTGAGAACATTAGTGCTTTTTACGCATCACCTTTAAATATTGTGGCAGGTAGAAAGTAATTAAAAGACAAACTTGTCAAGTTCAAGACGTTTATTATTATTCATCTTAAATTATATTACCGAAAACTCGAGTTTTGCGGTTCTTTACAATTGGAAACCAAAAAGGGGCACTTGTAAATCATTCTGAACATTTGCGTGCCTTCGCCTTATGAATGAACAAGCCCGCCATACATTCCTGATAGAAAAGTTGCCGTATACTAAAGTGGTTTCATGGCCAGGGGTTCGTGGGCTTAAGTCCCGCCTTGGGCATGGGTGTTTATATGTTTGTAATATGTGTATGTGTGTGTGTGTAGCGTCCTGAATACAAAAACATGGTAATGAAAACTGTAAATATAAGATACACGGGGGAAAAAAAACTTGCTTCATGGCTTAGGGGATTGTAGGTTCGGGTCCCGCCTTGGGCATGGGCGTTTATGTGTTTGTGTAATATGTATATGTGTGTGCGTGTAACGGCAAAAAATAGCAAAAATGGTAAACAAGAAAGAAAATACAGTGAAATGTTACTCAAATGGAAAAATACGTATGCACAACTATTAAAAAACGAAGTCAATGCTGCAACAGCAAAGTCAGTTATTCATATCCAAGTAATAATAATATAAATAATAATAATAATATATTTATATGTCATTTATTATTATAAATTCCGAGAATCTGAAGAATGGCACTTAAAATTAGATGATTATACAAAATGTGTGGTCCTCTATCAAGTAGTGAGCAACGCGAATAGCGAAATATCTAATTGAGTGACATACGGTGGGGTTTTCAAGTCCCGAGGCAACGACGGTAGCCGGAAAGTCTTATCAGGAACTCCAGAATTCATTTGCTGTGAGTTTATTTTGGTCCTCCGGGTTGGGAACTGAGCAGGGGTTGACGTCCCACGCACGAAAAATAAGTTCAGAAATTCAAAGGAAACGTTAAAAGTCTTCAAAGAAATATCCTACGCAATCAATGCTTCTCGTAAAGAGCAAGCTTCTCAATTGAAATATTTAGAATGTGACATAATATATACACCAGATATAGGAACTCGGAATAAACTGCGGTATTTACACACAATGAGGTACAAGAACAGAACTTTGAAATCTGAAAATCTGATGTGTTCCATTCACATAACTTTTCTGTATCTCTGCAATAAAGTATTTTTAAGAAGCTTATTCTTCTATTTACTTCATACTAATCGAGAAAAAATTAGCAGAAATAGTCTTATTACTTGCCTCCTTGCAAGTAGAAGCAAAATAAAGGAGAGCCATTGGTCAAGCTGATAGTCCAATGCTGATTGCTATATGACTAAATTTCCTTTATATTTACAGGTATTGTTAAACTCCTGTATGAGAAAAGCATAAGTTTTTAAAGCTGTAACCAAAAACAAGGAATGTATGAAAAGCGATTGACTCCACGAAAAAAATGTATATAAGATAAATTGTGTGTTTCAAGGTGCTCTATATTGTTTGTGCTGTCAGTTTTTGTCCAACTCTTACGGTTTAGCAGATATGCAAAATTCCGTAAAATATATCAAGAATACTTCAGAGGCTATTCCCAGAAAATTCAAGATATACATTTAATTATCAGGTAAATATATTTAATATACGATATTTTAATCAAAATCGTTAGAACCATTTTTTAAAAAATAAAACTTTTCGAAAAAAAATACATTTAAAGGGTAGTTTTCTCAAAATATTTGTGTCGCATCCCTGTAAGATACTAAACTTGAATACTAAGTTTGGTATTTTATCGACTTTTTCGTTTTGAGTTATCGTGTTCTTAGACACACGGACACACACACATGGACCTTTTTCTGAAAATGATTTTCTTGGATACCGGGGACCCTAAAACATATATTTCCGGTGAAATCTCGGTATCGAATTTTTGTGTGGAGTGCAATACCTTCTCAATACACTATGTACATAATACGTGTAGAGAAACTAGAAACATATGATGTGTTCTATATACATGACTTTCTCTGAATCACTATAACAATTGTGCTTAAACACATTATTCCAGAGAAACATTAACAGAAACGGTCTTATTACTAAGTTACTTATAAGTAGAAAGGAAATAACGTGATTTTAAAAGCTGCCTGTCAATGATTGAAATTCGTCATCTTTGTAGGCAGAAGCTGACAAACTCCCGTATGGGAAACGTTTTAAGGATTTTAAAACGGAAACTAATAACAAAGAATATTTTGGAAGAGATATATGACAAAAATTGTGTGTTTTAACGAAATCTACATTTTTGTGTAGTAATTGTATATTCTTTAAGGTTTGCCAACCAAGGAAAAGTTATCCAGTATGAAGAGGTCTTCAAGAGGTCATTCCAAGTAATTTTAAGATATACATTTTATTTGCCATATAAATATTCTAATATACTATATTTTTGTTAAAATCGGTAGAACCATTTTTGAGAAAATTAAAACGCTCCAAATTTTTCCAAATGTGAAGGTTAGTTTGCATTGGGAAATCTTCGTGTCGCATCCTTGATATATTCTAAGCATAAATATCAAGGTCGGTAAATGTAACGACTTTTCGTTTATGAGTTATCGTGTTCACAGCCACACGGTCACACGGACCTTTTTCTAAAAGTAATTCTAGATACAGGGGACCCTAAAAGATTTATTTCCGGTGACACCTCGGTATCTAATTTTTTGATGGAATGCAGCACCTTCCCTATCTAAGTGCTATATAGTAAGTAAAGAAATTAACAGTAACTGACACAGATATGAATTTTTATAAGCTTATACAAGCTCCAGGGTTTCTAAATGGACTAGAAGGTGTGGGAGAATAAATTAAAATAGATGCAGTAAAATAAATCATTAACAGGTATAAAAGTCTACACAAGGCTATATAGGACTACAAACAAAGACAGGAGTTAATAAAATTTAATGCAGTACACGATAGAATAGATAAAATAGAATGAAACGGACATAAGATAATAAAGGAATGGAGAAAGTAGAACACCAAGGAGGAAAATATTTCTGGGATTGGAAAGGAAAATATGGTAGCCTCTTTGAAGCCGGAAGTGAAATTACTGCCAATTCCATGAAGAAGAAACAAAAGAGGAAGATAATTTCGGAAGTTCGTCGGGATATACGAATCGGATAGGAAACTTGAATGTGGTTTCGCGTTTGCTTTCTTGGCAACTAAAGGGAACACTGTCGTATTGGAAACCAAAATCACTCTTGTAATATCGCCGGTGCTCTTCACGCTTTCAAGTAAATAGGTTTTATAATAACAAAATGCTTTCTGAATTAGAATAATTAGCGACTCACGCGCTCAGCATTTCTCTTTGGCTTGTCGCAATAAGATCCTAGTTCCAAGAATTTCTGAAATTGAATAATTACATTTAAGCTTTTGAATCGAAATAATTATTGTTCCTCCAACGAGAAAAGTCTACATTTTACTTTAGCACGCATGTAAAACGCATCTATTCCACCCCAAAATTCGACACCGATACCGAAAATATATGATTTAGAATTCCCCCTAAATAAAAAAAAAAAAAATAGAAAAATATCCGAGTGTGTGTGAATGTATGTGTTGATGGGCGATATATTGAAAAACAAAAATGATGTTAAATATTAAAGTTGGTATTTAACTAAAGTACCTTCCATGGATGCGACACGGAGACCTTCAAGAAAATCAGCCCCATGTCAACTACCCTCTACATGGATTTTAATTTTATCAACAATTTCTCCAACGATTTTGATTAAAATACCATCTGTTTGATATATTTTAATAACAAACAAAATTAATATCTTGAATTTTCTGAGAAAATACTCTGAAAATATCTTCATTCTGGTTAACTTTTGTAAACCGTAAAAGCTGGACAAAAACTTACTATACAAAATATGTGGATCTCGTTAAAACCTACAGTCTGTCATATACATTTTTTTCTAAAGTTGAGTGTTTCTGAGATGTTCCCTTTTATGGGTTTCAAATGCTCCAAACTGGAAGACGGCCGCGCCGTGCCTGAGTGGTTAGTCTCGCCTCTTACCTAGACGGCCCGGGTTCGATCCCAAGCGACCGCATGTGGGATTTGTGGTGGAGAAAGCGGCGCTGGGCGGGTTTTCTGCGGTTCTCCGGTTTCCCCTGCCACGCATTCCACTAGTACTCCATCTTCATTAATGTATCATCAGTGTCACCACCTTTGGTGCCATAAGTAGTTGAAGCGGGCGTTTAACACTACCTAAAAAGAACAAAAAAAACTGAAAGGTATATTTCCTTTCATCTCTCTCTTTTTTTTTCTGCTGGCCCTTCAAAGAGAACTGAATTTTAATTGTTTCACTTAGCGACCGGCTTTTAAACCATTTGACTATTGCATTAGCCTATTGTTTTCCCGTATTTCCATTATGTTTCAAGTAAGCAAGTAATAAGACCAATTATGCTTATATTTATTTCGATTAGCATGATGTAATAATAGTTTGTTTGAAATACAGATACAAAAATTCGTGTGAATGGAACGCATCACATTTTTGGAGCATTAATTCCTACACGTCCCACTTTCAAGGTTTATGAAGAATATTCTGAATGCTCTTAAAACATACGCAACCACACAGAAGAAATGTTTCGTGTGAATTAGATTGGTTGATGAGGGGTGAATTGAGTAAAATTAAACAAGGGCCCTTACTCAAAAAAAAAGGTATTAATTCAAACTTTTAAAAACAAATCAAAACATTTGTGTTGTTAAAAAATATTAATGCTAAAAAATAATAAATTCTGAACTAAATATCAACCACCTTAGTAATTATTATAAAACCAATTTATATAACCCAAGCTCAAATACCTTCATTTATTTGTTCAGTTGGTATTATCGCGTTCTTGTTATTGTTATTATCCGTTCCAGTTTATGATTGACTTCTAAGTGCACCTCATGCAAATGGAGCTTCAATATTATTTGTTTGTATTTATTTACTTATTGGACAAGTAACATATTACGGTTCATTTACATTTTGTTATATATGAATAGTAGGCAACACAATTGTAATACACTTGAGCATTCGTTATTTGCTGATTTATAATTCTTTCTGTTAGAATCAAATATTTCGACAGACACTGCACTAGTGTCCTCCTTAAATTTCGTTTGGGTGGGTGGCATTAGTGTTTTATATTTTTATTTTAATTGGACGCATCTTGTTTGATCTGTTCAGGTGAACGGCTTTGTTCACGGGGCTGTGATATAGTTTTACGGTCTAGCAACGAAGCGCAGCAAAATTTTCTTCGCGCTACATTGGTTTTCGCAGTACCTGCACTGTCTTTTTCAAACATTTGCTTTCCACTGAATTTTCACAGCACACACGAGGGCATCAGAACCAGTAGTGGTTTTGCGAATGTTCATAACGTTTAAATTTCAAACTAATTACATTTACATTGTAACGGAAATGGAAGCAAACTACTGTTATGCTTCCTGGGTAACTCCCTCCACATTAAGTAAATTTTAATAGTTTTACTTCCTCACCATTTTTTATATTTCTATATGTGTTTCCTATCCATCTCTATTTGCTCCCATTCTAATATTTAAAGTGGGTTTTTAGACCTAAGTTTACATTATGCATCACAAACATCACTTTGAAGACTTCGTTTTACTCAAAACTAGTAGATATAACCAAATAAAAGTATTGGTAAAATGATAAAAGTCAGATTATATTGTAAAATTAACTATTGATGCGCCCTAATTATTATGATGTTTACCAAAAACCCTTTATTCCTTAAAAAAAGACTTTTTATAAATGCAGATGAGTGAGTTTAAAGGACAATACATTTGTATGGCATTCAAATTATAGTCCGTTATTTCTATCAATAAATTGCGGGTTCTAAAGTTAAGCCTCGCATTCAAAAGTTCCCGAGTTCGAATCTCGGTAGAATGAGTTTCTCGGACAAGGCTTTTATTGCGGTTTCCCTTATCCTTAAAAGACGAATGTAGGGAGGTTAACCTACACAAAAAACGGTATACATTCACGGGCTTTATTCTCCCGTTAATCTATACAGTGTGCTGCGGTATACAGCTATTTCTCTGTGTTGTAAGAGATGCTTTCCTTTCACTCTCAAGTTTATTATTGTCACTGAAATGGCTATGTAGATAAAATGGGCACTACTGCTTTTGTTTTTACTTTCCTTAGCTCGCATGTAAAATGTATATAGGGATAGAGAACGTATTGTATTCGATGTCGAGATTACACCGGAAATATATTTTCTGGGGTCCCCTGAGTCCGAAAAAAGCATCTTTAGAAAAAGATCCGTCTGTGTCTGTCTGTATGTGTATGTTTGTGGACAGCATATCTCAGAATCGAAAAGTCTTAAATGCAACCCGACACAAAGATTTTTAGAAAATCTCCCTACCATAAACTACCCTTAACATTGAGCTTTTTTCGAAAATTTATTCTCTCAAAAATGGCTCTAACGATTTTGATTAAAATATCGTATATTAAAGACACTGACAAATAAAATGTATATATTGAATTTTCTGGGAATGGTCTCTGAAGACTACTTTATTCTGGAAGAATTTTGCCAAATGTTGCTTAACTGCTAAACCGTAAGAGATAAAAAGAGCTTACTGCACAAAAAAAGAAAAAACACAATTTATGTCCTTGACGTTTTTCTTGTGGAGTTAGCGTTTCCGAGATATATCTGTTATTGGTTTCAATTTTAAAATCTTTTCTGAGACAGGAAGTATCATTTTTCTTTTGTTCTACTCCTGATCAAGCAAAGGAGCAATTTGCAATGACAATCGCATAACGACAGATTTTAAAACATTTGACTATCACTTTATCATAGCGCATTCCTTTAGTTTCATTCTTCTTATAAAAGTATAACTGATAAGGAAATTCTGCTAATGTTTATCTCGATTAGCAGAATGAAGAATAGTTTTTGTAAGAAGCTTTTTTATAGAGCAGCTAGAGAAAGTCATATGAGTGAGTGTGATACATTATATAATTATATAATTTATATATGTATATATATATATATATATATATATATTTTTTTTTTTTTGCAATGAACTGTGCCATATGCTTGGCACAATAACAACTCAACAATAAAGATTCAGAGCTCAACTGTTGTGACCCTGTTATGTTTACAGGCTGCTGTTGTCCAAAACGCAAAACGTGATATTGATTGCTTTTGCTTTTCAGAATCACAACCGAACTCTTCCACGTTCCTTTATAGATCTATTCACAATGAACAGTAACGTAATAACGTAACCTTAAAGCATTAAGTTAAGGTGAAATGTCAAACATAAACAGCTACTCGTAAGAGAGCACATCAAAACGTTGCCATTCATGCTGCTCACTATCTTTTATGGTTTTTACTATTTTATATTTTGCTCACTTAAATGAAAATAAAAAAATACATATTACAACAATTTCTAACGCATACTTTTATCATAATTATGGAAATGGATAAAATAGTGAGATATATTACTGGTTTTAGAATATCTGCATAAATAAAGCACAGATATAAATCGTTCTATTACTGTACACATTGGTTTTTATTTTGGCAAGCAAGAAAACAGCCAACTGTGCAAATTTACGGAGATCTAATTTGTAACAAAGATGTAGTAACTTAAAGATCCAACAATTACCTTTAAATAAAACACTCAATGCAGTTTTTGTATTATTGTTTTCTCGGATATAAATAGGCTATGCCGCTAAATTTTAAAAGGGACTGATTAGATTTTAAGGCATAATTATAACAAAAGCTTTCTGGAGGATTTTATGTGATTAATATTCGTTTTAATGTATTTATTGTAGACCTGTTATGTTATTTCGTTCTAGGTCTACTCTGTGCCTAGTTAACGCTCGCTTGCGCATGCAACTAAAGTTTTGGAGTAAACAAAAAGTAATTCTTCTTCTTAGTTCCCAATATTTGGAAGTCAGATAAGTCTCGAATATCGTCTATATTTTGTCTATTCAGTTTCACATCCTGGGAACACAGTACACAGTTTGGAGATGCAAGTATTCCAATTCTATGTAGATTCTTTACCTCGCAGTCAAATTCTGAGATAAGTATCATACTAGGATTTTCAGGTGGCGCCGTGGGTGAGTGGTTAGACAGCTCGTCTCCCATCTAGGCGGCCTGGGTTCAATCCCAAGCGCCCGATGTGGGATTCTTGGTGAACGAAGCGGCGTCCGGTCGGGTTTTCTCCGGGTCCTCCGATTTCCCGTGTCACTCATTCCATCAATTGCTCTATTATCACCTTTCCACTTTCGCTTACATTTCATATCCACTTCCTCGTGATCAAACCCGACCCCTCGTAACAGGCTCTCCAATCTGTGGTTTCGTGCCGTAGGCTCCCCGACAGGCTTCTGACCCCTCGGCATTGGCTTGTAAGTCTTAGGCGGGTGTCAGTCCTACAAATACGGGGTGGGTAAACCGATTACGAAACGAAACTAGGAATTGCAGATGGGGGGTCCCGGGATTACAGAAGGCTTTTCTAGGGGTATTTGTATATTTGTTTCCAAATTTCAGTTACTTTTTAATTGAAATTGTCATTTTTATGATTCGTTTAATAATTAAATAACTAATAATAATGATTTATTTGAAAAGAATGATCTAAATATTTTTTGTATATTTATCTATTTTCGCATGTTTGCTTCATTCTACTTGTTTTCTTTACTTTGCTAATATATCAGCACTTTCACTCCCATGTATTTCATAATGGGCTGAAACCCATTGTAACTCTATATAGCTACCAAGTTTGTGATAATATTTATTATATTTTCTATTTATATTTTTTATTTATTTTTAGGTATTTTCCAGCATCATTTAATAAAAAAGAAGAAGAATGATGTTGAGTCAACTTCTGTTCCATCTTCATCTATACATAGGTGTGTGACCAATATTTAGAAGAAGAATTTGTTTGGTTTCAGAGGCTGAGTTATTTTGTATATCATTAGATATTTAATTTTTGCTAATGGGCTTATTTGAGCTAAGATTCTACTCTTTTAGCTAAAGGGAATGGTACCAATTATTAGATTCTATCTTTGTTTAACTGTCAATCTTTGACTTCTTATTATCTTTTAGCTTCTTGTGTATCCATATAATTGAGTTTTCATGTTCGAATATCATATCTAACATTCATTCCATTTTTATTTGCGTCAGGAAATTTTTTAAAGTGTTTAACTGACACTTTATATTCTAGAAATTATATGAAAGTTAAAGATAAGATATGATTATACGAACAATTTATTCTTGTCAGGTTATATATTGTTTGAAGCATTATTCATTATTAGAAAATTTGCTGCTGTTTCAGATTTTAAAACTTAAGGCATCAAGCGCTAGTTTTTTTGTTTTTTTTTTTCGTGGTTTAATTTATGACCTTTATTTCTGTGTTTTGTGCTCTTTTGTGAAAGTACAAAATATATATTTCAGCAATCCACAATGAATGCGTTTACCATAATTGTGCAGGTGGATAGAAAAGTGAGCTTTTGCTGGGTGGTTTTAGAATATAATTTAAAAACATAACAACGGATATTGACAGTCCTATTATTATTCGCATCAATTAGTATAAAACATGTGATTGCTTATATTTTCAATCACTTAGGGCATAATATGTTTCACAGATATTGTAATTTGTATCCTTGGTATGATTTTCAATTATGTTTTCATTGCATAACAGTAAGTAGGCTAGACGCATGCATTTGTTATTATGTTTTCACTGATGAATATCACGCAGAATGTGTACCGCTTTTTCACTTTTGTGTCATGACAAAACCCCGTTTCCATCTGTTTATGTAATCATAATGGTGCCTGTATAAGCAATAGCTGTATTTCAAATTAATTTCAGTGCTCTGCTGCTGATGATACATTTTTTGCAAGGCAGAAATGACATGGAAAATTATTTGTTTGGATATTCGGTGGAATTTTTAATGGAAAAAAAAATAATGGACAGGTATTGGTTTACACGTCATGATAGAGAATGCTGACGTTCGCCTGCCGTTGAAATTCGCTTTTCAAATCCCATTACCGCTACATATGACGCGTTTAAGCCCTTCTCCGCTACAATCCCTCTTCAGTATTAGCGTGCTGCGTCTAGCGTTATTTCTATCAAGCCTGTTTTAAATTTTATACGTCATCAAACAAAAAAATGGATATACCCCAAAGGTGACTTTTTATGAGAAGCAAATTGATGGAAAAATGCGTAAAATTTTAAAATGATAGAATTGTGATACTGAAATGATCGTATTGAATTAATAATTATTGTGATTACGGCTCCAAATACATCCCCTTGTTGCAAATATGCGGGCGGGATGCTTTCCATAGCTCTTCTGTATTGTTTACGTAAATTTAGAACTGCGTGAGCAAGTGCATTACATCAAATCCCTTCATTCTCACACCTGTATGTAGCATTATCATATCTGCGTGTCAAGAAATGTACAATGGCTGCGTAATTGGAAGGTATTAAAAGGAGAGCAACCAAGCCCGTAGGAGTCAGTTGTGACAGAAAGCTCTAAGAGTGCAGTTGAATTAAAGAGAGCCGAAGCAGTCTTCAACTGTGTACGAACGTCGAAGTGACGAGAGATAAAATTGCTCTTCAGATTTGGCAAAAATACATTTGTTACAAAATGTTTTTGAATTAAATTGCTTTTATTGCATTATTTTATAGATAAATAACTGGGAAATAGAGAAATACTTTCTATAAATTGATTTTAACGAGTAACGTAAAAAGCAAGTGACAATTCCGTTGCTATGCAAGCGTTATTAGCAAGGTAAGTTAAGCGATTAGGGAAAATAATTAGCTCGATGTTAAAATAGCGGAGATGCATAGCTCTTCCGATGAATTTGGTCAACAATCAATCAGCTCATGAGACATCAGTACGTTCAGAAAAGGCAATTCTGGAAATTATGGAGAAAACTAAATACTGAGAATTTAATCAGACAAAGAGTAAACTGTTGCCTCAGCTGCTAATATGGAGCTAAAGTGTGTACAAATATAACATAGGAACTTTAGCGGAGAGTCATGACATAGGTGGGACTTATATTAATAAAAGAGGGTGTATTAATACGACTTTTGCGGCATCTTTTGCTTCTTCACCTTAAGGTGACACAGATTACAGGTATTATCAGCAGTCGATAGCTTAAGTACAGCTCTTAGTTCACTACCGACTTGGCGGTGATCGCTAGGGGATTCGCCTTGTAGCAGTCATTCTGACTTAAACTTGTTACTTTTACTGCAGAATTAACATTTGCCTACAACGTGAAGTTAATAAATCTAATACAATGTAGTTACAATTTCAAGTGCTTAGAAGGGAGTCCTGATATTTAATTTTAATAACGGCAGCTCGTTCTGTCCATGGATATTCATCAAGCAAAAATAACTTGTCATACCACAAAGCAACTAGCCGGCAACGGAGAATATTACTACAACTGTTAATTGATTAGGGAGTTAGAGCCTTAAAATATGTATATGGGTAGCAATAATTTAATTCTTTAGTACATATTTACTTTTTCTGTAATATATCTATGGTATGTAAGATCATTTTACTCCACTAAAACGTTCTATGCTGAAATTTGGCTTGAAATGTATGTTTGAAGACCTGAAACAAATAAATGAATAAACTAGTAAAAAAATAAAAAAATAAGAAATACCAAAAGATATCTGATCTGGAGAAAGTCGTGTGAACGAAACACATATCTGCAACAAACTATTACTAAAAACTTATTTTTCTATCTACTTCACGATAATTAGGATAAACATTATAAGAAATGTTTGCAAGTATAAGCGAAATGAGAGTGTATACTAGGCTAAACCAATAGTAAAATCTTCAAGCAATTTTATTTGTTGTGATGAAGTTTGCTAAATGTTGGGTATTGAAAAGCAGTAGCAGAATTACTACTTAACGGCAGCTGATGAGTTTGTATCGCACATTATCTACTTAAAAGAAAAGAAAAACATGATTGGTTTCTATTGAATTGCTCTAATTTTTAATTCAAGCATATATTGAAAGGATTAGTATGGCCACTAAGTTTTAGCTACTGTAGGTATACCCAGTCCTTTGACTCTCATTTTATGTACCTCTTCCTCTTTCTTTCTCGTTTTATCGAACCTCAGATGCAAATTGTTCCAGTTTGTGACTCCAATAGTCCGTCATTACATCAAAGCAAGCCTTCACTCCCTACTGGAGGTCAGGAAATAGTTCTGTGATAATTATTCTGTTTCTCTGCAATGTGTTGGAGTATAACAACCTGTTTCTCTTTACCTATAGGTTGGACATGTTTCTCCCTGGCGTTCTAATTAACTTTGTACCTTTTCCAGGCAAAATACCTGCCCAGTCTTAATCACGATAAACAACTTCTGTTTTCGGGCGCCGATATTTACATAAGTTTCCGTCCCAGATTCCGTGCTCTTTGAAAATGTAAATAGAATGACATTTTAGCGACACCCAATGTTCTAAACTTGTCAATGATATCACCCATTCATCTCCGAATTATCTTGCTCCCAGTGCATCCCAAATATCTCCGCAGTGTGTAGAAGTGACTGATCTACCATACTATGCGTCACCATCATTACTTAAATGATCTTAGTTTATAATGTATGATTTTAGTGTATAACTAAGTTGTTTAAGAACTTCAAAAGTTTCAGCACTCCTCACAACCTGTTGAATTGGTTCATAATTACTCCATAATAAATTTCTGTCCCATATTAGATTAAGTCTAACTATCGCTGCGTATGCCTTCTCCAAATGTCTCATTGGCAAGTCAGGAAATTTCATAAGAGGCTTCAATGCATGATATACTTTTGTTGTGTGTCTAACTTTAAAGACAATTACTACTACACTGAATTCAAGGACAGAAAAACCTATTGCAGCTTTATTTAAAATACAATTCAAACGTGGAAAAGCCTTTTGGTCACCATTACTAACCCTACAGTGAAGTCTAAAAAAACATTATAGGTTTTGTACTGCAATACCTCGCCACATCATTCCCTCGCCTCACAACGGTCATAATAATAGATATGGCGTCGCGAACTGATTGTTGTTGGAGCAGGCTGCAGGGCATTTTTAGAGACTCTGGATTGGGAGTTAGCTCAGCGTAAATTACAGTGAAAGCTGGTTTAATTCTCACAACATGACAGTGATTACTACCTATCTCCAAATGCTCTGTCTGTGCTGCTGATAACTTTGTAAAACTTGTGTAAATAGATGTTGAAGTGCACGTCGTACACGCCATTTCAGAATACGTGAGCGGCGTCTCTCAGTTCTGAACGTATTAACGTAGCTCTGGAACGGTTCTAAGACGCTCCATGGCTTGACGTAGCTTTAACACAAAATCGGCCTGAGGAGTATTATTTTCACGGCGCTTCAAAAAAGTTTCGCCTGATAGATGGAATGTTTCACTGTGAGCTGTCTATATCGTCGAAATGTGTAGATATGTGTAGACCAAGAAGGACGACATGTAAGGCGGTGGTGCAGGGGATTTCCTCAAGGCACATTAGGGTCCCTTCATGGTGCGATGATACCGCTCGACGTTGCCGTTGGATTCAGGTTGGTAGTCTGGTTTTGGCGTCTGTTGAACCGACATTGGAGTGTTAGCATGCGAAAACGCTTGAACAAATACTGACGATCGTAATTCGTAATTATTGTATGAGGGCAACCAAACCATATAAACACCCCAAGAGTAGACTTTTCCCCATGGTCTCCACCGAGATATCATGGATGGGTAATCTTCGGGCCAACCGCGAAATGGTCAGTCGCCCTCGGCGACAGATAGGTAGCCAACTATGTTCAAGTGGATTGGAAAAAGCGTCCTGAAGGCGCGCAGAAGTTGCACCACATTAGGACGAGGGACCTTAGCTCGTTTTGACCAAAATATGTAGGTTAAAATGCGACAATCTGTGTGAATGCCGGACTATATATAGGGAATTGCGACTACGTATTATTGACGAAGCACTTCCTCCTGAATGTGAAAGTCAATGTGCACCTGAAGTAACTGTTGTCACAATGAAGGCCGAGGTTTACCAGTGAATAGTCACAGAGCACATCTCCATTTGTGAGTCTTGTTATGTACTTTTTCCATGTGGAGGCCAGTGTCTCTGCTAGAATGGGGACGGGATCGGCATCGTCTTGCTGGGTATCCACCCAAGATGGAACCTACAAGAGACGGAGCATCTGCAACGACGTTGTTGCTTCCTGGAAGATGCTTGTTTTCTGTCGTGAACTGTGTGATAGTGGCGAGTATTTAAATGTCTGTGTTTTGTAGGCAGGCTTATGATCCGTGACGATCGTGAAATGTCGCCCTTCCAGCAGATGGTGAAAAATGCTCTATGTCCTAGTATACTGCGAATAGCTCATTGTTGCAATATGGTTGTTGCACTGGGCTTACTTTTCAGACCAGAAAGCCAGGAGATTACAGCCGCTACCAACTTTTGATGTAAGGACCCTTTGTGCAATTATGGAAGTAACGAGCACAAAAGTGAATGCAGCCAGCAGTGTAGCAGTCGAAAAATTATCCTTACAGGTCTGAAAGTATTGCAGTAGTTGTGACGTCCAGATAATAGGTTGTCTGTTTTGCCGCTTGGAACCTGCAGAAAATCATTAAATGGTGCTTGGGTCAAAGTATCCTTTAGAGGTTTGCCATAACTAGGAAACGTCGTAAACACCAATGGTCTGCAAAGGTGGAAAATGTCCAGATTAACGATGTGATCCTCCAGTACTCTTGAATCCTGCGCAGAGGTGTTGAAAGTAAGGAACGATATTTCCGAAACACCGAAGAGATATTTCGTTAAGTTTATCAACAAACCAAACTCTTCTAGAGTATTTTTGCTCTTCTGATAAACTAGAAAATACGACTACGTTGTCCAGATGTGTGAAGCAGAATGGAAGTTCCCGTAAAACGACTTTGATGTATCGCTGGAAACTTTGTGCAGCGTTCATAGTGTAAAAAATTTGAAGGGACGTTCGAAGAACCCGAACTATGTTTTAATGGCCGTCTTTGGAATATTCTTCGAATGGATGGATAAATGGATATATTCCCGTACCAGGTGAGAGAAGATGGTGGAACCCGTTAGCGGTCCGGAAGTATGCAAGAATTTAGAGCTGGTAGTCACAGCATGGGTACCAGCCGTCCTTGGAGAGAAGTGTAGCCAGTTGCCCATGGATCATTGAATGGCCGATCTTGGAAATCGCAAGATGTTTAGTAACGAGTCGTTGCGGGAGACAAAGCACTTTGTGTGGTATGGATGTAATGTATCGTCGAATTTCGCACTTCATGAGCTATTCCACCGGGACATGTCTGTTCGAGAACTCTACCAACACGTATCGAAGGGCGTTGACGCTCGGTGTTGGCATAGTTGCAAGCTTGCCGCGCACTGATAGCTTTATCAAACCATCTAGAAGTCGTTTGTGACGATATTCCAACAGATAGTAGCAGTTGAGAAAGTCAACCTTAGTGAGAGGTTGGTCGACATTCGTAGTATTGGAGATTTGTTAAATTCCTGTCCAAGGCTGAAATTTAGTTTCAACAGAATCCAATAGTGGTGACATTAGTGGTGCCTTTCGCTGCTTGCAGTACCTATTTCACACGTTCATGTTGTTTTGGAGGTAGCTTACACGGAAATACAGAGAGGCTCAAACTCGTGTTGAGTGGGAACCTGCTTTTGGACGAGCGGTCGGTAACATAAAGTGGCTTGTATCCCAGTCTTTACCGTTTCACTGCATATCAGTCTTTACCGTTTCACTGCATATCCAGCTTTCCTGTGAGGTGAGCAGGAAGATGTGCAGTATCGGGTCTAATCCCGCGTCAGATATGGCACCAGCAGGAGTCGGTGGCACTAATATCTGAAATGGTAAAACCGAAACTCCTGCTGAAAGGACGTGAGCCGGGATGAGTTCCGCGAGTAACCTGCAGGGATGATGTTTTCTTTGATATATCTTTAATCTTCTGAAGCAGGTCTGCATGGCTATAACCAGCAATTGCAGTCCCTTCACCCATAGAGATACTTTGCTGCGCTAGCCACCAACACCGCCTGTCACCGCTGCTTCACCGGCAGCAAGTGCAACTTCCTCATCGCGGAAGCAGCCGCATTCGTCGCTACCGCAGTGCTCCATGCACCGCCCCGGTTCCGTGTCGTGGTTCGGGGGGTCCCTCGGGACCTTTCGGCCCGAAATATCACAGCAGTTGTGAGCTCTCAGTGGCCTTCAAGTGTGAAGGCCACCTCATCAACAACGCAATTAGAGCAATGCCTGGTCGTTGAGGTTAGCCGAACGAAACGCCACCGGCCCTGTCGACACTGCTGTGGGAATAGATACAGCCAGGAGGTCTGCTCCTCACCGCCGCGGTGCTATTATTGTGACTGCGCTACCACCACCGCAGATTCACTGGGCACGACCTATGAGACGCCGGCGGTTCTATGCTTCCTGCGGAGGAACAGGATATTACACCGGACAAGCCCAGTGACCCCTCTACCCTACGCAGACATCACTACCAACACCATCAATCAACCTGCTGCAGGAAATCCAGGGTCTAAGTGAGGCCATTCAGGACCTCCTCGCTTAAGATAGACTGACGACCTTGGAAAACCGGCTTTAGAAACTGACTGCCACAACTTCATGACTTCAGGACTAACATCCTCTAAAATTTCGACCAAGCAAAAGCGGCAGGAGTGAAAAGCCAGCTAGAAGCACACACAACAGTGACTTCCGGCTCATTTTCAAGGAGGAGGTGAGAGTTCTGGGGAAGGCGTCGTAGAAACGAGTCACTTCTTTTCTGCATTCAGGCCCTGAGCGTTTAGACATTAGGCCTGCAAACATTCAGTACGCAGAACCTGATATGAACACCTGGGTAGCAGCATGTTACCAGAACTAACTCATCCTTCACCGCAGTCTGAGGTCAGACAAATATTGCCTTGAATCCGCGGGTGCTTTCAAGCAATACCGCCTCACCTATTGCCTCCAATTCCGGTGGTGGGGATTTTTAGTTGGTATGCCCTCACAGGGAGACCCTGATACTCCGGGCTTACCCGGGCTAGTCCTTTAGGTGGATTTTCCTCTCAACTCGAAAAAAACAAAACAAAACAAAAACAAGGACCACACGAGAGCCCATGATAAGATGAACGAAATGTTGGCAAGATGACGCGGCCTTCTCCGGGAGTTATAAATACACATTAAGTAAAAACATGTTGTAAAATAATGTCTAGTTTCATAAATGATGTATTGAAATTTTCAAAGCATCACATATTAAATGTTAAAAGCTAATAAGTTCTTTATACTTCAAACTGATGGAATGGGAAACCCTTAACCATTGTTTGAAAAAATAAATGGTAAAATGAAGAGAAACTCTACTATTAGTAATCGCATTGCAAACGTCCCAAATTCAAACTGTTTCATCATTTTCCAATAGAAGTTAGATTCTGTATAGTCTATACAATTAACAAATTGTTTGCAATTGAGCACTAGATAATGGCACAACACTTCAGATAATGGCCATACATTATAAATGTTTAATTATTGTGTATCAAACTAGTACTCTTGCAATGCTATTAACATGAACAGAGTTAATGTAATTGCCAGTAAAATGCCGACATTTTATATCTACCAACGCTACCTGTCTGGTTTGCTGTTTAATTACTGTAGGTTATTTGCTTTAATCATATTTGTTGTTAACTGTTCTAATATTACCGATAAATTTATGAGCTCCCTTTCCAATGAGCTAATGATATTATATGTGTGTAAGGGAAGTTTCATGCTATTTCTGTTTCAGCTATGAACAAATATAGAGTGTTTTATCTGTTGACTTTGGAAACAATTCCTATTATAACAACAAAGCTAGTCAAAAATTAAGATTTATTACTCTCTCTAAACGTGCTATTTATATAGTGTATAGAGAAGGTACTGTAATGCACCCAAAAATTCAATACCGAGATTTCACCCGAAATACAATATATTTTAGGTCCCCCTGAATCCAAAAAAAAAAAACATTTCTGAAAAAAGGTCCGTGTGTGTGAGCGAGTGTGTGTGCGTGTGTGTATATGTCTGTGGACAGCTTAGCTCAAAAACGACAAGACCACTAAAAATAACCCTGCCCCCAGCTACCCTTTACATGGAACTTTTTTCGAAATTTTTGATTTTCTCAAAAGTAGCTTTAATGATTTTGATTAAAATATCGTATATTACAGATATTTACCTGAAAATAATATGCACATCTTGAATTTTCTGGAAATAGTCTCTGAAGACTGCTTATTCTGGATGAATTTTACGAAATTATTTATAACTGCTAAACAGCAAGATATACACAAAAACTTACCATACAAAAATGATTTTCATATTAAAATACACATTTTTTCGAGGAGTTGATTATTTTTTAGATGTTGCTTATTTTTGGTTTCAGGTTTGAAAAATGTATAACTTTTCTCATATAGCAATTTGTCAACAAAGGAACTTCAGTCACATAGTAACCAGCTTTTGACTATTACTTTTATTCTTCGCTTCTACTTACAAGGAAGCAAGCAATAAGACCATTTCTGCTAATTTTTTTCTTGATCAGCACGAAGAACTACTACTACGACCACCACCACCACCACTATTATCTACTACTACTATTATTACTATTACTACTAATACTACTACTATTATTATTATTATTATTATTATTATTATTATTATTATTACAACTCCTACTACCACCACTACTATTATCGGTACTACTATTACTACTCCTATCACTACTACTATTATTATTGCTGCCAATAATGCTATTATTACTATTATAAGTAATACTACTATTACTGCCATCACTATTACTACTACTACTACTACTACTACTACTACTACTACTACTACTACCACTACTACTACTATAATACTACCATTACTGCTGCTAGTATTACTATTATTAGCACTCTTACTACTAGTATTACTATTACTACTGGTGCTGTTATTACTACTAGTATTATTATGATTACTACTATTACTAACACTACTACTATTACTATTGTTACTACTACTAGTACTAGTGTTATTATTACTACTACTACTATTATTATTACTATTTCTACTACTACTATTATTAGTACTAATACTGTTACTATTACTACTACACTACTACTACTATTACTACCACTAGTATCACTACTCCTATTACTACTAATATTACTACTACCATTATTGGTATTACTACTATTACTATTATTACTACTATTAGTGTTGCTATTACCACTACTATTATTACTATTACTTACTTTATTATTACTCCTAGTGTTACTACTATTACTAGTATTACTACTATTGCTACTGTTATTATTATTACTACCACTACTACCACTACTAACACCACTACTACTACTACTACAACTACAACTACTACTACTGCTACTGCTACTGCTCCTGCTACTGCTACTGCTACTGCTCCTGCTACTGCTACTGCTCCTGCTACTGCTACTGCTACTGCTCCTGCTACTGCTACTGCTACTGCTACTGCTACTGCTACTGCTCCTGCTACTGCTACTGCTACTGCTACTGCTACTACTCCTGCTCCTGCTCCTGCTCCTGCTCCTGCTCCTGCTGCTGCTGCTTAACAGCCATTTTATCGCTGTTAGAATGTGTGGAGAAGAGACTAATACTTTCAAGACACTAATCTTATCTGGAGCATGAGAACTATGTACATTGCTACGAATTTATTATTAATATTAAAGGAAAAACGCTCTAAAAATCTAAAGCGTCGCATTAACATACTTTACTCCACTTCGTAACGATTAATAGGCATATGCAAATTGTTGCTTGAAAACACATTCTTCTGTCTATTTCATGTTACTCCAGGTTTAATATTTGCAGAAATAGCTATATGACCCAATTCGTTATAGATGCAAAAGAAATAGTGACAATCAAACTTTTAGAAGTAAACGCTATTAGCTGACCTAAAATGTCATAATTTCTCTACGCAATTGTGAGAAGAACGTATAATTGACAACAGTTAAATTCAATAACGAACGTGCCGACCAATTTTAACCACTTTAACGGATACCTTGGTATGTGTTTTTGTGCAATATGTTTTCATTTATCACTTAACAGGTATCATTTATATAAGATTATACAATATCTCTACCGAATGAAGAGGATTTCAGAGGTTGTTCCCAGAAAATCCAAATATGGTTTTTATTGAGCAGTTAAAACCGTTGAATTATAATACATTGATCAAAATAGCCAGAACAATTTTTGGTAAAATCAACAAATTCAAAAAATGCTGTATGTCGAGGTTAGTTGGTTTGAAAGTCGATTTACTGGAAACTATTTGTGTTGCATTTTGAAACTTAATATCAAGTTTTGTATTTATCAAACTACTCATCTGACACACATAAACACACACTTAGTAATAGACTTGCACATGCACAAATGGAGCTACTTATAAAATTGTCTTTTTCGGAATTCAGGTTTATCAAAATATGCATTCTACATCTTGGTATCCTCCCTACCTATTATTTATATTGTAGAAAAGTAATATCGTGGTCAACCCTTTTAACTTGTAGTTACGTTTTTCTTATTTTAGTTTATATTCTGACATATATTTGCACTGCTTTACACATTTTCATCAGAAAGACTTATTTTCATTTTGACATTAAAAAGTAGGTTTGTGTTTATAAAGCATATACAGTATGTCCATAAGGTCATGCTACACATTTGACTGGTCACAGGAAATCAGTGAAACAATAAAAAAAATGTACCAAATTGAAGGAAAACTCTCCAAGTTTGTATCTATTCAGTGCAATTTGATGTGGCTTACATTTGTTGCCGTACACACATCCAAATGATATTCAAGTTCTGCCCTCACACGTTTTAGGGTTCTAATGTAACAGAATGGATAAGGTCTGGGATTCTCGGTTTTAAATGATTAATGCCGTTGACACATTCACTGTACACGTATTGCTTCACATAACCTCACAAGTAAAGGTCTGAGGACGTCAGATCCAAGGATCGTGATGGCCATGGCTTGACAGAACCTCTGCCTTTCCACCGCTGGGGAAATGCGTATCCAGCAACTCATTAACAATGTCGGCGTAGCGTGGAGGAGCTTTCTTGTTGAAAGATGATACCTTCTGGAAATTGTGGACTGCATGCAATTCCAACATGTCAAGATGATTTTTTGCCACCGCAATCTGCTCTGCAATAAAAATGGGCCTATCGTTATGCATCAGACCACACCGCATTTAATTTAGGGACGTTAAGTACGTATTCAACGTAGGCACGAGGAATTTTAGTAACTCATATGTGGACGCTATGACAATGGACATGTTCACAGACATGGAATGTCTCATCACTAAACAAATCTTCTGCAGAAATTTTTATCATTGTAGATATCATGGACCATATCTATATTAAACACGAATCGTTTGGCTCTAACCACCAATTTTATAGCGTGCAACAGCTGCAAATTGTAACCTATAAACGTTTCTTTATCACCTTATGAACTGTAGTTTTGCATAGGTAATTGTCGAGCACAGAAGTTCCATTGATACTATTCCTCTCACTATAGGACCTGCCGATGATCTACGAGAACGGGGTTTGTTCCATAAGCTGCTGGTATTCTTCAACCGCTTATCCCACCAACTAATGTTATTCCTATGCTGTGGTGCTTCGTTATACACGTGACTATATTCACGTTACACATTGGTCATTTGGCAAGGCAGAGAGCACACTGAAATTTCCTTTTTACCGTCTACTTCAACTGGACTGGCGTCGATGGCATTTCGTGGATTTGCGTCATTACCTCCGTGCGCAAACGCACATTGTATACAGAAGCTTAGAAAATGTTCCTTTAATTTGGTGCTGATTTAATTTTTCTATGTTTATATATACACATGTTATAAATGTGATGCATTTACAAGACTTTCTATAACTGTTTTGTAAACAAGCTATTCTCATAAAAAATATTCTTCCATCTAGAGCATGCTAAACTAGATAAACATTAATACACTTGGTCTTACTACTTAGTTCCTTATAAACGTTAGTCAAACCTTTCAAAAGCCGATTCAATTGAAGTTCTGTTCTCTTAGCATTTCCAGGAAAACAAAAGAGAGTTGAAACGAAAACTGACCCCATTTGAGAAAACGCGTAGTTTAAAACTGAAACCAACAGTTACGCAAAATTCAGCAAAATGAATCCAAGATGAATAAGTCTTTAGAATTATTCCCAGAAAATGCAAGATAAACATTTTATTTGTGATGTAAATAGCTTTAATATACAATAATTTAATCAAAACCATTAGAGCCACTTTTGAGGAAAACAACATTTTGAAAATATGTAAATGGTCGGTTGGGTGGGGGGGATTTTCTTGAAAATCTTCGTGTCGCATTCTTGGAAGATACCAAAGTTATCACCAAGTTCGGTGTCTAATGGTGTTTTAGTTTTTGAGCAATGCTGACAACAGGCACACATGTACCTTATTCTAAAAATATTTTTCTCGGACTCAGGAACCTCATAACAGATATTCTTGGTGAAATCAAATGTTTGTGTGGAATAGAATACTTCCTTTATACAGTATGTAAATACAGGGCGGACCGAAAGTTTCTCACTCCCCAAACATTTCAGCGCGCCATTTGCTTTGCTTCTCAGTTTTAAATTCAATCACATTTTGGCCCCCAATATACCTATCGTAAGACAACAATGTGTGTTGTATTGATTCCAGTTACTTTTACTTCAATTGTTTACGCAGTGTGAGTGTGACCTTTAGATGTGCTAGACGTTACGTTCGACACATGTTTTTTCTTACTCTCTGAGGGAAGCTAGTTATTGTGAAGCTTAAAGGTGAGTTAAAGAATGAAATTTCAGGTGATTTTATCTTCATGTATGTGTGATCTACATTCAATTAAGAAATGTTTACAGAGCTGTTGATTTGCACATCACAGCATGGGTTAAAATAACCATAAATTTCTCACTCGGGAGAGAAACTTTCGGATTCCTTAGAGTTCTTTTGTCTTTATTATTGTTAATTAATTTATCATAGGATCTTAAATCATGATTTTTCAACAGATGTTGCTCACAGCAAGGGAATATTTACGCACAAAAATTCAAGTGTTTAATGCCCAAGGGGTCAATAAAAGAAATTACACGACGTCTGAAGGTTGACAGAAACACTGTGAGAAAGTGGGCTAGAAAAGAGGAGGGTTATGTCGAGGACAAAAAACGAAGTGGTAGACCATCTAAAGTTACTCCAAATGCAAAAAGAAGGATCAGAGGGATCTGTAAGGATATGAGGAATCTGCGGGCATACGAATTTTTCGACTGAATTCCAAGATAGTGGGAAGAAAATTGGGGTCACAACAGTGAGGCACTATGAAACATCCACTGATTGGGGTAAAACTGCATATAAGGAACCAGTCAAGCCTTTGCCCAGTGAAAAAAAAATCAATGGTCCAATGAAATTTTCTGAAAGATTAATCCAGGAAGGTTTTGTTGACGACGCTCCAGAAGGACGTGTAAAAAGGAACATATGGATGAAAGCCCCAAAATCGTAGGATCAGTACGAATGATCCTTCAGTATTTCACCAGTCCTTTTTTCCAAAACTTTACCTGAAAATCATAGTCCCAGTTGGCATATCACGGTATGGGAAAACATTGTCCCAAAAAGTCAGACCGTCAATGGTGAATATTACAGACTGTCAATTGGTAATATGGGTGTTTTGATGCAGGATGGAGCAACAGCTCATTGAGAACTGGTGGGCCAAATTTCAAGATAGTGTTTTTAGACATTCCAGACCACGAAACACGGATCAATTAATCACCACGGTTCAAGAGAAATGGGAACATCAGCAAAGATTTGGTGAAAAGTTTCGCTCGACGCATTACTGCATGCAATGCCAACAATGGCAGACATATAAAGTTCTAAATTTGCAGTGCGTTAGATACATGATGTTTATGGTGTTGAAAAGATAACTTGCCTAATTATTATTTTCTTAAAGCTGGGGGGTGAAAAACTTTCGGTCCACTCTGTAGTAAGTGTAGAGAAAGTATAAAGTTTCAGTAACCTTTACTTCAAATATTTATGTAAAGGGTATTACAATGAATTAATAATTCAACAGAATGGAGCTCCCAATAAGCTTATTTAGTATCGAAAGCACCAAAATGAACCACAGAAAACTGGGACTGTATTTACAAACGGAATATAAATTTATATATATCTACACTCTTAATTAAGAACTGTTTCAATAGGTAGCTTTACTTTAATCTTTCAATTCCCTAATGAATGTACTGCACGCAGAGAGATGTATTTCGCTTAATCTGCTTAGCAAGTATTAGCAGAGGAGTAAGGTATACTTATGTACGCTATTTTTCATTTATTTATTGTATGAAAGCCTCACAGAATGTACGAAGGGATTATCAGCTAACTTATAAGAAAACTTTACAATTTTACTCTCTCTCTCTCTCTCTACTTAGTACATAGGCAGACGAGGTATAGTATTCCATCTAAAATTCGCTACCGGGATTTCACTGAAAATACGCAGTGTTAAGAAGTAGTTTTACAATTTAAGAAAAAGATCCGCGCGCGTATATGTGACCGTGCATGTATCTGTGAACCCAAAGGTCAAAAACGAATATTCGGTAAAAATAACAAACTTAATAAGTTCTAATTCCTCTAAGGATGTGACACGATGATTTCTAAGAGAATACCCCCAGGCAAACTATAATTTACTTGAGAAATGTTTCAAAACACATTGAGTTTCTCAAAATATTCTCTAAGGATTTTGATTACATTTACATGAAAAATAAAATGCTCATCTTTAATTCTCTGGGAATAGTCTCCGAAGACTTCTTCATTCTGGATAACTTCTGCATAGGTGTTAATCCGTAAGAGATAGACAAACACTTCACAGAAATTGTAGATTTTGTTAAAAGAGACAGCTTGAATTTTGAATTTATTTCACTTCAAACACACATAACTGTAATTACTCTACAGCTTAACCCTATTTCATATAAATCATCTCTTCCTTCTGGTAACATAACTGTATATGTACATTTGTGTTGCCACTGGTGCAAATATAACCCTATTTCATATGCATCATCTCTTCTTTCTGGTAACATAACCTGTATATGTACATTTGTGTTGCCACTGGTGCAAATATAACCCTATTTCATATACATCATCTCTTCTTTCTGGTAACATAACCTGTATATGTACATTTGTATTGCCACTGGCGCAAATATAACCCTATTTCATATACATCATCTCTTCTTTCTGGTAACATAACCTGTATATGTACATTTGTGTTGCCACTGGTGCAAATATAACCCTATTTCATATATATCATCTCTTCCTTCTGGTAACATAGCCTGTATATTTATTGCCAATGGTGCAAATATAAGTAAACACCGTGGTTATTAATATATTATACACGAAGTTCACCGTCTACTTAATTTTACCTCCCTTATAATTAAATATACTAATTTTCCAATTATGAATTTAAGATTTAAGAATTCTTCGTCTATATTTCTCTTTAGTCTTTCCTAATAATTCCTCTAACTTTCTAATCTCATCTGTATACTTAGATTTTCTAATTCTCACATTAGATATTTCTCTCAGTAACCGCAACCACCTAGCCCGTACTAGTTGTCCCTCCGTAATTTCGTCTCTTTACAGTCTAAAATATAATGTAAGTAATTTTCCATTCCCCCTGATAAGGGGCACTTCTGTGGGTCCATTTCCCTTTTCATTCGCCTCAAAGACACAACTTATGCTATGTACAAGTTTTGTGTAGTTAGCCATTTTGAACATATTCCCTGCTATTGAATTAAATTTTAAAACAGGTAAACTTTTCCATATTTATGATTCCTGCTTCTTTTGTTTAACTATTGGTCATACAAAAACAATAGAGTTTCAGTCACATAATAAACATGCTTTTAAATATTTGACTATTACTTTAGCCAAGAGTATTCCTTTATTTCTCTTCTAGTTGTAAGTAACTAACTAATAACACCATTTCTGCTTATGTTTATCTGGATTAGCTCGAAGTAGAGCGAAGAATTAGCTTTTGTAGGAATATTCCAATACAGATTACAGAATACATTTGAATGGAATACATTAGAGTTTTAGGATATATAATGAAACTACTACTGAGCTTATTGAATAACCGAAAATATTGACAAAATAAAAAACTAAATATTTAGGTTTGCATAAAAAAACTAAATTGTCAATAGCATGCATATCCTAGCTTGTCAAAAATTCAAAATAGATTTAGACGCAGAATAATTTCGTCTCCAATTTGTGTATTGTTACAACTGCCAATATTAATTTTAATATAAATAAATAAGAACACCTATATTTTTTGTAGCAAATAAAAAGTTTGACTATATTAGATATATCATTTCTAAGAAATGTAAGAGGTTTTCCGCTTTTGGTCCCGAATTTACAAAATGCATTTATATATTTATTAGAGGAACTCTTTTTGATATTACATCTAACATTTCGGTGAAGATGGGCTTTTATTTGACAGAGGCAGAAAACACTGAAGTCAGGAATTACGAACACTTTTAGAAGCGTTTAGCGCCCATTTTAATGTAAATGACACCATCGGTGTTGAACATTAGTGCTACATGAAGGAAAAGTTCCAAGCTTGAGTTCAGCGTAATTCCCCCCACCCCATGTGCCAATTATGAGCAACTTAGAAAACCTGGCAAAAAGTTAAATTAGAAACATAAAGTAGGCGGTATTAGAAACCCCCGAAACCCTCATGCATAATTTATTCAAACGTCCTACTGAACTTTCTCATCAATATCTCAGCTTTTAAAAATTCACAAATAATATCTGCTTCAGTTTAACTCGTCTTCTTTTTCTCCTTCACGGTTTTAGGCCGCTATAGCCTGTTCCGGCTCCAAAATCTTGTTGTATCCATCTCTTTTTTGATTGTCGTGAATTTTTATAGCCTTAGGGTTTGCAGTTATATAATGATCGAGGTATCCTATTTACCGACATTCTTTTCAAATGTTGCTTCCAGTTGGTTCTATACTCTGTTATTAATTTATGTAATTTTTCTATTTTTTAGATTTTGTTTTATTTGATAATTCGATTTTTTATCCAATCTTGTGTATCCTGCTATAGGTCTAAGAAATTTCATTTCAGCTGTCTGTATTTTCTTTTATTTTCTGTAGTCCATGTTTCAGATTCATAAGATAAAGTGGGAATAGCCATTGCTTTATACAGTTTTGTTATTAAGTCTTTTCTGGTTTTATTTTTTAATGTTCCCTTCGTAGTTCCTGTTTTATATTTAAATTTACTTAGTTTTTTATTTACGTTTATTTCAGACCCATATGTTACTTCGCATCCTACGAAATTATGTATTTATGATTTTATTTTCTATTATTATTATTTTAGACCGAACTGGGTGAGTACCTTTAAATGCCATAACTAAAGTATTGGTTTAACTCATATGTTGTTGAAATGTAAGTTGTCTTCTATAAAATGTTCTAGTGATCACTTGAATTTTTGTCAACACCACACATGAAAGTCTGAAAATATGTGATTTAATATGTGAATAGTATGTTATTTACATATAGTTTGAAATAATAATAACAGTAATAATAATATTATTATCTTCATTATTATCATCATCATCTCCATTATCATCTTATTTCCACTGTAGAGTCATCCAAATAGATCTCCCTTACCTCCCTTACCAACCCTAGCAAAACAAAGTGCTGTATTATATGCGGGCGTATGATGTCATTATGCAGAAAGGTGAAGATGTTATGTACCGGGCTCTCTACTATTCAAAAATAAATTGTGAAAGTTATGGTTTTAACGTTTCGCAAGAAAGCCGTAAATAATGCTCTTTGGGCAAAACACCAAGTTCGATAACAAAAAACTGATATGTTCCACATACATGTCTTTCTATACATCTCTGCAACAGATTATTAATAAAAAGCTTATTTTACTATTTCTTCACGCTAGAAATGGTCTTATTACTTGCTTATTTGTAAGTAGACTAAAGCAATAGTCAAATCTTTTAAAAGATGGTTGCTATGTGATTGAAGTTCTTTTGTTTGTATGGCCAGGAGTTAAAAAAATCCCGTTTGAGTAAAGTATAAGTATTTTAAAACGGAAAACAATTACAAGAAATGTCTCATAAAGGGTCAACTCCACACATAAATGGTGTGATTTAACGAGCTCTACATTTTTGTCAAGCAAGTTTATGTCTATCTCTTACGATTTACTAATTATGCATAACTCTGCACAATTCATTAAAAATAAGGATGTCTTCAGAGGCTATTCCCAGAAAGTTTTAGATATACATTTTACTTGTATATATTAACCTTAATATACGGTATTTTAATTAAAACCGTTACAGACATGTTTGAGAAAATGAAAATTTTCGATAATTTTTCCACGTAAACGGTAGTTGAGGGTGGAGAATATTCTTGAAAATCTTAGTGTCGCATCCTTGGAAGATACTGAACTTAAATGCCAAGTTTGGCATTTAACGATATTTTCGTTTATGAGCTATGCTGCCCAAAGACACAAAAAAACGCTGACATTTTTATAAAACTATTTTTTTTATTCAGGGGTTCTCAAAACATATACTTCCTGTGAAATCTCGGTATCGAAATTTTGTGTGAGGTATAATACTTTCTCTATACACTGCGTAGATAAAATAAAAAGCGTCATAGATAATAACTCGCTCTAAAAAGTTTCAAGTTTTAAATATTTAGGATGCGGAATCAGCCCGCAAAAAGAAAAATATATACATTTACAATTAGCATAATTCCAGTCAATTTGAGGAACAATCCAGAGAACCCTAAGAAATAAAGTACGAAGCAAAACAGCATTTATTCTACAAATCAGTGATGTTGCCAGTTTTATTATAGGGATGTGAAACTTGCGTAACTACAAAAAAAATATATAAAAAAAATGATGTACTCCATTCACATGACTTTCTCTACCTCTCTATAACAAATTATTGTTAATAAGCTTATTCTTCTATCTACCTCTGCTAACCGAGATAAACATTAGAAGAAACGGTTTTATTACTTAGTTCTTTATAGGTAGAAGGGAAATAAGGGCATGCACTAAGCTAAACCGACACACAAGTACTTTAAAATGTGGTACAGAAATCCGATTCTTTGTGTGGTGAGGTGTTGACAAGTTCCCGTATGAGAAAAATATTAAGTATTTTAAAACTTAAATCAATAACAAGGAATGTTAACTCCAGGAAAAAAATACATATAACATAAATTGTGTGTTTTAACAGCTCTACACTTTTTATGCGATAAGTTTTCGTCCATCTCTTACGGTTTACCAATTATGCAAAATTCCGCAAATTCATTCAGAATAAAGATGTCTTCAGAGGCCATTTCCACAAAATTCAAGATATACATTTCAGTTGGAAGGCAGATATCTTTAATATATGGTATTTTAATAAAAAATATTTTCGAAAATTTTTCCATTAAAAGGGTAGTTGGGGTGGGGGTATTTTCTTGAAGATCTTCGTGTTGTATTCATGGAAGATACCAAACCTAAGTACCAAGTTTGGTATTTAACGGACATTGTTCTAAAACTGCTTTTTTTTTTTGGATTCAGGGGCTCCCAAAACACGTATTTCTGGTGAAATCTTGGTATCGAGTGTTTGGGTACATTACAATACCTTCTCTATACACTATGTACATAGTACGTATAGAGAAAGTAATATTAAAAATAGAATACAAATTTGTGAAATGAAGTTTTTGTGAAAAAGTAAAAGATGTACAGGTTAGATCGAATAAACAAGAATACTATAAGAACTGAGAAACTCCATAAACGTAGAAATACAACCCCACCGGAAAAAAATCTGGTGTATTCCATTCACAGGACTTTTTCTATCTGTTCTAAAAACTATTTTAACAAACATTGCTATTTTGTTTATATCATACACTGGCAGAAATTGTTTCTTTGTAAGTAGAAGGGAAATAAAGAATACACTAAGCTAAAATGATAATGAAATCATTGAAAGGGTGGTCGATATGGGAACAATTGAAGTTTTGTTGCATTGCATTGCCAGTAAAATGAAGAGAGATGAAACGAAGGGTGAGGTACGTAGTTTAAAATTGAAACCAATAACAAAGAATATCTACATTTTTGTGTGGTGACTTTTTGTCTATTTCTTGCGGTTTACCAGTAATGTAATATTCAGCAACATTCATCCAGGTTGAACAGGCCTTCAGACGCTATTCCCAGAAAATTAAAGATATACATTTTATTTGTAATGTAAACATACTTAATGTATGTATTTTAATCAAAGTACTTGAAGCCATTTTTGAGAAATATAAACTTTCAAAAATTCTTCTATGTGAAGTGTAGTAAGGTTTGGAGGATTTTTTTTAAAATCTTCGTGTTACATTCTTGGAAAATATCAAAAAACTTAAATACTAGATTTGCTATTTAACGGTCGTGTGGTTTTTTATGCTGTCCGACACACACACACACACACACACACACACACACACACACACAGAAACACACGAACGTTATTTCTAAAAATGTTGTTGAACTTAGGGGACCTCAAAACATATATTTCCGGTAGAACCTCGACATCGAGCTTTTTTGGTAGAATACAATAGATACTCCTCTATATATAGAGAGAATGAATAAGCAGAGATTTCCAAAACTGGCATTGGATTATAAACGTACAGGAAAAATAAATGTAGACAGGCAGATAAAGAGAACCATGAAAGCGGATATTGTCGTAGTTATTGTATATGCAAAGTTTATCCTATTACTTGCAAATCTTCATGCAATCTATACGAAGCAAGAGATTTTATAGTCTTGATTGAAGAGCATGCACTATCAACAAAGGTATTAATTACTTGGAAAACAGTATTGTAATATACAGCATAGTATACTGCTGCGTCGAGCCACTTTTCCCAACGCGTTGTTTACGTGCGGAGCGTGCAGTCGCCAATGCAGTTCGGTCTTTGCGCGGTAGGTACGCAACGGATCCGCATGTGTCCTGCTATCGGTCCCCAAGATGCTATCCATAATAATAACTATCAATATATTAAAATAAATATTGCATCTATTTTCTTACAATACGTGTGCTTTTTGAGCCCGTAACATGTTTCCGATTTCTTTTGTTTCTACACCAATTAGGTTAGATTTGAGCATGTTAACTTTCTCCAGTAAGAACTATATCGGCAAGTAGTAGAAATAAAAGATTTACCATTTGCTTTAGCCTAATGTATCCCTACTTCCCTTCCATATAGAACTAAGTTACAAAACAATGTTATTAATGTTTACATCGATTAGCATGAAGTAGAGAGAACAAAATATGATGTGTTCCGTTCATATTACTTTCTCTGCATTTCTGCAATAAATTATTGCTTTATGCTAATTGAGAAAAAATTAGCAGAAAGGGTTTTGTTACCTGCTTCCTTGTAAGAAAACGGGAAATTAGGAAGTACCATAGGCTGAAGCGATAGGCAAATCTTTTAAAAGCTGGTTGGTCTGTGATTTAAGTTCCTTTGTATGGATAGTAGTTGAAAAATTCCCTTATGAGAAAATTATAAGTATTTTAAAACTGAAACCTATAACAAAGAATATCTAAAAAACGGTCAACTCCACGAAAAATATCTATATAATATAAATTGCGCGTGTAACGAGCTCTACAGTTTTTGTAAAGTAAGCTTTGTCTTTTCTTACATTTTACCAGTTATGCAAAATTCCGGAAAATTTATCCACATCAAACATGTCTGCAGAAGCTATTCTCAGAAAATTGAAGATATACATTTTATTTGTCATGTAAATATCTTTAATGTACAATAGTTTAATCAAAATCGTTAGAGGCACTTTTGATAAAATAGCAAATTTTCGAAAATTGTTCCATATAAAGGGTAGTTTGTGGTGAGGGGATTTTCTTGAAAACCTTCGTGATACATCTTTGGAAGATACTGAACTTAAATAGCAAGTTTGTAATGTTACATAATTTTTGTTTTTGAGCTATGCTGCCCACAAACAAACATACCTACATACACAAACACACACACTGACGGACAGACAGACCCACGCGGGCATTTTCTACATTGTTGGGACTCCTAAAACGTGTATTTCCGGTGAAATCTCGGTATCGAATTTCTGGGTGAGTTACAATACCTTCTCTATAGGCACCGTGCACGGACCAGAAAATCGTACTGGTGGCGTCGCTCCGTGTCATGCTTTGTACTTATTAGAAGGATAGAACCGGAAGCCATGTGCGATGTAGGTATCATTTGTGGTTTTCTGACTATAAAATGCATACATTTGATTTAAAGTTCTGTTTCAAAAGGTCTAACTCTTTTGTACACATCTGGAAAGAATCTGCTGAACTGTAGGGATGTTCTGAACCTTTTATTTCCGATAAAGTGCATACTGAAAATTTTTGTTGCTGGCTTTGGTTCTCAAGATGATCCCTCAGGACTGAAAATAAAATATAAAGTGTGAATAGTAATATGTACATAACAATACATACATAAATATTAATAATAAAAATAAAAGTAATAATAATAGCAATAATAATAATTTACAGACAATTCCCATAATGTGTCGTTTGAATCTAATACTAACAGTATTTAGAGTTTCTATTTATTAACTTAAAAAATGTTAGCTTTAATTTCTAAACAACATTATTGATGCTGCAGTTAATTTTTAAGCATATGATTCTGCTTTAAGGTACTTTATAAAATTAGTGTACTTACTTCTTTCGATGTACAGCTTGGATCCATAAATTTCTTCCTTGCGCTTCAGTTTTCCTCGTGGGAAAAGAATAAAAGGCAATAGCTGGCGAAATATTCTTGTAGATATTATTACATCCTACAACACAGCAGTTATTGTTCCTTTTCCGCCTTCTTGTAGTACTTACATTTTCAGGAGGTTCAATACTTGATGTCTTAGTATACCCTAATATTCTTACTCAACTGCCTCTGTTATCCTCTTGTTAGTAACAAAACTTACCGCCAGAGTAGCGTACATAGTACGAGTAGAGAAAGTAATAATCTTTTGTAAGTATATGCTGCTGCAGAATAGGTAGAGAAGGTCATATGAATTGGAACACATCATATTTTTAATTTTGGATACCACATAGCTTTCAATTTTACGCTTCGTGAGAATTTCTACGTAGAACTTCAAATTAGGTACAAAATCCCAATTATAAGCTTTTTTCTTTCTATTCTAACGCTTGTGCACATGCCATTGACTGTCGAGATATTGAGGTAGAGCAGAGTGCAACCCGGGGGGGGGGGGCTGGTCGTTGCTATGAGTTTCGAAACTTTTTTCATTTGCAATTCATTTAGCGAGGCGCAAAGGGACGACAGTTTACAGAGCGTGATGCATGTACAGGGGGGGGGGATGAATGATGACTCTTCCCTCAGGAATCTGCTTATGAACAAGGACATGGTCTTGTGCCTAAAAACCTGCAAACGCATAGCAGTCATATTTCAAATTCCTTGAGTTTCCGAGAACTCTTTGGGTCTACGATATATTAAATAAATAGAATATTTTTGTTTTTTAATTAAGCTGTTACATACATATGACTTTCTCTACTCTGTACAGTACAAAATATTCTTACAAAAGTTTACATAACATTCAATCAACTTCTTATTAATGCATATGAACTTTCAGTCACATTTACATTTCTAAAGCAATAGTGAAATATTATAAAAAGCCAGTCACTATGTAAAAAAAACTTTAAATTTAGTTTCTTAACGGCTAGGAGTAAACAAAAGAGAGATAAAAGGAACCATACTTCCCTTTTGAGAAGACATGGCCCAAAAAGGAAAAATTGGTTAAATACCAAAAAGAATGATCTTTTGCAAGAATAGTTTATTTGCAGAACTGGTAGAGAAAACCATGTGAATGAATCACGTTACATAGTTTATATTGGTAAACTTCTGTTACTGTATTTGTCATGTACACATTTCCCTCTCTATGTATCTTGTATTCCGGGTGTTTCTTTAGTAGTTATTGAAATTATCATGTAAGACGTAATCAAAGAAAAATGTCCATATTTAGTAAATGGAGGTGTGATATTTATGAATGATTTCTAGTGTAGATGAGGCAAAGTGCTACCTCCAGTAGTACTATTTCTAGTGTAGATGAGGCAAAGTGCTACCTCCAGTAGTACTATTTCTAGTGTAGATGAGGCAAAGTGCTATCTCCAGTAGTACTATTTCTAGTGTAGATGTGGCAAAGTGCTACCTCCAGTAGTACTATTTCTAGTGTAGATGAGGCAAAGTGCTACCTCCAGTAGTACTATTTCTAGTGTAGATGAGGCAAATTGCTACCTCCAGTAGTACTATTTCTAGTGTAGATGAGGCAAAGTGCTACCTCCAGTAGTACTATTTCTAGTGTAGATGTGGCAAAGTGCTACCTCCAGTACTACTATTTCTAGTGTAGATGAGGCAAAGTGCTACCTCCAGTAGTACTATTTCTAGTGTAGATGAGGCAAAGTGCTACCTCCAGTAGTACTATTTCTAGTGTAGATGAGGCAAAGTGCTACCTCCAGTAGTACTATTTCTAGTGTAGATGAGGCAAAGTGCTATCTCCAGTAGTACTATTTCTAGTGTAGATGAGGCAAAGTGCTACCTCCAGTAGTACTATTTCTAGTGTAGATGAGGCAAAGTGCTACCTCCAGTAGTACTATTCCTAGTGTAGATGTGGCAAAGTGCTACCTCCAGTAGTACTATTCCTAGTGTATATGAGGCAAAGTGCTACCTCCAGTAGTACTATTCCTAGTGTAGATGTGGCAAAGTGCTACCTCCAGTAGTACTATTTCTAGTGTAGATGAGGCAAAGTGCTACCTCCAGTAGTACTATTTCTAGTGTAGATGAGGCAAAGTGCTACCTCCAGTAGTACTATTTCTAGTGTAGATGAGGCAAAGTGCTACCTCCAGTAGTACTATTTCTAGTGTAGATGTGGCAAAGTGCTACCTCCAGTAGTACTATTTCTAGTGTAGATGTGGCAAAGTGCTACCTCCAGTAGTACTATTTCTAGTGTAGATGAGACAAAGTGCTACCTCCAGTAGTATTATTTCTAGTGTAGATGAGGCAAAGTGCTACCTCCAGTAGTACTATTTCTAGTGTAGATGAGGCAAAGTGCTACCTCCAGTAGTACTATTTCTAGTGTAGATGAGGGAAAAGTGCTACCTCCAGTAGTACTATTTCTAGTGTAGATGAGGCAAAGTGCTACCTCCAGTAGTACTATTTCTAGTGGAGATGAGGGAAAAGTGCTACCTCCAGTAGTAATATTTCTAGTGTAGATGAGGCAAAGTGCTACCTCCAGTAGTACTATTTCTAGTGTAGATGAGGCAAAGTGCTACCTCCAGTAGTACTATTTCTAGTGTAGATGAGGGAAAAGTGCTACCTCCAGTAGTAATATTTCTAGTGTAGATGAGGCAAAGTGCTACCTCCAGTAGTAATATTTCTATAATACTCTGCATTTGTGTAATAAGAATAAGATGCATTCCATTCACATGTCTTTCGCTATATCTCTGTAACAAATTATTCTTAATAAGCTTATTCTTCTATCTATTTCATGCTAAAACATTAGCACAAACGGACTTATTTTTCAGTTCCTTGTAAGAAACAAGGGTTAAAGCGATAGTAAAATGTTTTAAAATATGGTTGCTATGGGATTAAAATCAGTTTCTTTGCGTGGTCAGGTGTTGAAAAGTTCCTGTATGAGAAAAGTTTTAAGTACTTTAAAACTGAAATAAATATTAAGGAATATCTCGAAAACGACCAACTCCACAAAAATAATTTTATGACTTCAAGTTGTGTTTTATCGAGATCTGCGTTTTTGTGTATCTCTATCGTGTTATCGTTTATCTCTTGCGTGTACCAGTTATGCAAAATCCAATAAAATCATCCAGAATAAAGAGGTCTTTAGAGGCTATTCCCACAATATTCAAGATATAAATTTATTTGTCATGTAAATATAAGAGATTTTAATTAAAATAGTTAGAGCCAGTTTTGAGAAAACCAAAATTTTCGACATTTTTTCCTTGTATGGGGGGATTTAGTTGAAAATCTTCGTGTCGCATTCTTGGAAGATACTAATCCTAAATATCAAGTTTGGTATTTAACGGCCTTTACATTTTTGAGCTATGTTGTCCACATACACACACATACGGGACCTGTTTCTAAAAATGCTTCTTTTGGGACTCAGGGGACCCCAAAACATATATTTCCGGTGAAATCTCTGTATCGAATTTTTGGGTGAAATAAATACCTTCTCTATCCCTATGTACATTGTAATTACTGGGTTAGAGAAAGTAAAAATGATCCACGTCGTTGTGTATTTTCTCGACGTAAGTAGGAAGTGGCAGTTCCTTTGCAGCTCTGTGAGACATTTATAACTACTCTATGCTGATGCATAATGCAAAATATATTTTGGAAAAAAACGAAGTTATCTGTAGAACATATAAATAAAAGCAAAAATTACGTTATCACTGCCTGAAAGCAGTAAACTTTAAATACAGGTTTTACTCAACTATTAAAAATGACTTATTTTCTGACTTTAATGGCGGCGATGGTGCTTATGCTTCTGAGGTTGGTTCGGGCACAGGAAGAGGATATTTAAGAATGATTATACATGAGGGTATAATAGTGTACTCTTGTGGGACTACATTCCTAATTTCTGGCGACCATTCTCCGCGTTTAATATCAAATAGTTCATTTTTATTTTCTCTACACATACTATGTACATGGCGTATAGAGAAGGTATTGCACTCCACCCAAAAATTCCAATCCGAGATTTCACCGGAAATATATGTTTTAGGGTCCCCTGTATCCAAAAAAGACATTCTCACAAAAAAGTCCGTGTGTGTGTTTGTCCGTGTGTCTGTGTCCGTGTGTCTGTGAACATGATAACTCAAAAACGCAAAGTCCGTATAATGCCAAATTTGGTATTTAAGTTTAGTATCCTCCAGGGATGCGACACGAAGATTTTGAGAAAAATTCCACCACACCAAACTACCCTTTACATAGAACTTTTTTAAAAAAAATTGATTTTCTCAAAAATGGCTGTAACGATTTTGATTAAAATATCATATATTAAAGATACTTACCTGGAAAATGAAATGTATATTTGATAATAGTCTCTGAAGACTACTTTATTCTGTATGAATTTTGCAGAATTTTGCATAACTGCTAAACCGTAAGAGATAGACTAAAGCTTACCGCACAAAAAATGTAGAGCATATTAAAACACACAAGTTATCTTATATACATTTTTTCGTGTAGTTGATTGTTTTTGACATTTTCCTTGTTTTTGATTTCAGCTTTGAAAAAATTATACATTTCTCATACAAGAATTTGTCAACTCCTGTCCATACAAACAAACGAACTTCAATCACATAGCCACCAGCATTTGACTATGACTTTAACCTATGGTAGTCCCTTATTTCGTTTCTACTTACAAGGAAGCAAGTAATAAGACTATTTCTGCTAATTTTTTCTCGATTAGAATGAAGTAAAAAGAAGATTAAGCTTTTTAACAATAATTTGTTGCATATATGTAGAGAAAGCCATGTGAATGGAACACATCAGAGTTTTTATTTTTGTTTTATTTTAGGTTGCATTGACAACTGTGTCATATCACAACAGAATTGATCGCTAACGTACCTCGTTTAAGTATGTGGTGGGCAAAAAACCTTTTAGATCTATCTTATCCCCGTTCCAAATATCATTTGCTTAGCTCAGATGGTATCGACATATGGTGTTAGAGGACGTTCTAGTCTAGCTGCACTACTGTAGTCATATAGCAAAGTGCAGCTAGCCTTCTAAAGTCTTATCTCCTCGCACCATTCTTACCTGTTAACTCCGCGATGGGATTATGAGTGCCATCTGGTGTACTGCTTGCACTATCTGTTGAGAGATATAGCAGCTTTGTTATTGTTTTATACTGAGTGTAGAACTTTGGGTCGTGGTGTTAAATATCAAATCCCGTATTTACCTTGGTGACTGGGGAAACCACGAAAAAATCTCAGCCAGATTAGTCGGCTCATTGGAATCGAACCCAGGACTTTACGAATGTGGGACACAAGCGCCAGCGCCTAAGCCATCGCACTCCATAAATAGTGACTTGTTTCCTGTTTAAAGCCCTCATAAAATTAAAATCCCCCAAAAGCGAAACGTTTATTGTTCCAAACATATTTATTTCCCCTAGTCTTTAATTTATTTTCATCTCTCTATTTTGTAATACTACTATATATATATATAATTTAAGTTGCCTTTTCATCTCAAAACCTGGCAAGGGCAAATAAGTGAGATATTAATATCTAAACTGTATATAACTGAAAAGATAAAAGAGAAGGTTAACATTTAAAACTAAAAACATAAATGATAAAGGTATTGATGTGAAAGATTTGTGTTCTGCTATGTACATTTTGGATACAAATGCATTAGCATGCTTTTAAACGCTTTGCAGTAATATAGATTGATGTAAACAACTTCTAAACGAATAAATAATAGATTTTAGAAACCACTTTAAACAAGTATAGCATATAGTAACACATACTATAACTTAAATAACAAGAATCGAAAGAATTAATAATAATCACAATTTGTACTAGAATTATAACATCAAAATTAAGACACTTTATTGCCACTAGAACAGTTAAAAAAATCTAACAATAGTTATAGATGAAATATTATTCTTTACCAAAACTTTCTGGCTGCCGGGAGTTAGAAGTTAGTTGGGAAATTGAATATATTTAGTAATTAACAAAGGACAATGGTTCTTGAACTTAATGAGAGGAAAATAATAGGATGTGCCGTGATTGTATCACCAGGACCTAAAATTAGAGGGAATAATATAATTCATTAACAATGGTTATACCTTTATGCAATTTTAGGAATATCTTCAACAATATGTTGGTGTTGGATAGGTAGAGTCAGATTTAAAAATTCAGAGCCGTAGCCGCGCTTTGAACACGGATCTTCTGGTCTCTAGCCAGTTGCTCTACCATTGAGCTACCATGACAACATGCCGGCATATCTTTGAATTTCTCAACTGACTCACATGTTACCCGGTAAACCACAAGATGATCTCAATGGCGACTTACAATGTTGTAAGTAATTTAAGTCCGACTTAACAATTGCATTAATAGTAATTGGTCACAATAGTTGGCAATACTTTGAATTTTTCTGTCTAACTCTAACTATCCAACTCCTGTCCTACAGACGGTTTGTGTGAAAAACCAATTAAATCATTGTTAATATGTTGGTGTATTTATTTTTCTGTTTCCCAGGATAAACTGGAAGTTGCTAATTCTTGAACTGGTCCATGAGGAGCTCAATCAAGTCACACTTTGTTATTGTTTCATGCGTAAGTACAGAAATATGGGGGCCTATTAAAAATTCCACAATGTAATATTATTTTAAGAATGTTGGATACAGTGAACTATGAAGTAATCCATTATGTACTAAAAGTAGCTGCTGAAGTGCTGATTAAAATCCGTGGATATGCATAGAAAATTAGTTTATTTTACGTTTATAAATAAAATGAAAGAGAAATAGATATTTATTAAAAATATATTTTATAACATACTCAGAGTAATTTAAAATGTGTGTATACCCAAATGATAATCAAGAGTGTCTGAAGCATGTAGCACGAATTAAAACCGCACATGTTTTCTGACTCAAAATATAAATCCGAGGCATTAATGAGCATAATTTTTGCATAAGCGGTGTATCTTTAGCGTTTGCATGTCTATTTATGCATTCAGAGCGCAATTATCGGATAGTAATTAACTTAGAAGAGAGGACTTACACAAGGCTTACACCTAATAACACTTTCCAGTGCTTATTAAAATACAGAGGTAAAAGATAATTTTGATATACGAGGAGAGCTTAAGAATACCTTAAACATGCCTGGGAAATTAAGATACATTTTCGTAGGGTTTCTACATGGTCGCGTCTAAGCCGCACGAGAGAAGAGATACCACGTGAAATTATTAGCGTAAAACTGCATATAAATACGCACTCTCCACTGTTGAAAGAATATATTTGTTTGTTAGATGCAAAAATAACATTTGCAGAAGATATATGTCATTCAAAGTTTTGCTGAACAAATCACATGGGGAAAGATTCAAAAATCTGAATCCATTCACATGACTTTCTATACCTATGACTTTCTGTAGATTTACGGCACGTAAAAGAACCTCAAGCCTGATAGAGAGGCCTCTGAGCAAAATTAAGCGGTATTTCTCGCCTAATATAGAATGGGACGCTGAGAACCACAGCAGTTAAAGAGCGTCCATAAATAACACGACATTTACTATAGCTGCTCCACATAAATTGTTTGTTTTAAGGAGATCTACATTCCTGTGCCGTAAGTTTTTGTCTATTTATTACGCTTTACCAGTTACGCAAAACTCATCCAGAATGAACATATTTTCAGACACTATTCCCAGAAAATTCTAGATGTATATTTTGTTTGTAATATAAATATTTTTAATATATGGTATTTTAATCAAAATTGTTATAGCCATTTTCGAAAAAATGTTCCACGTAATGTGGGGGCATTTTATTGTAAATCTTCGTGTCGCACTCTTAGAAAATAGTGAACTTAAATACCAAGCTTGGTATTTAACTGACTTTTCATTTTGGACCCACAAACACACACACGTATATCTTTCTATAAATGATTTTATTGGGATTCAGCTGGTCTCAAAATATATATTTCCGGTGAAATCTGCATATTGACTTTCTGGGTGAAATACAATACCTTTTTTATCCATTATGTATATAGCACATATGAGCTAGAAAAAGTAAAAGGGAATAGGCAATGTATGTACACCACGGTTGAACTTCACAAGCGTAGTTCCGGAAGTTTATCGCATTATCGCTCTCCTAAGGGAACAAGCAAAATGTTTAGGAATTGTATACGGGAATATATCAAGAACTGTTAAAGAAGTGAAGATCTATTATCCTTATTTATTTGTGTTTCTCTGTAATGCGGTCACTTTTGTTTACAACTATCAGCATGTATGGGAAGATAAAGTATTGTTTCTTTAGGACAAACAAAAACAGCTATTTCTTTACACTATAGAGACTTGCATTTGAACAAGCAGATTTGTGACTATTTTGATAGCTGTAAACAAAAGTGGCCGCATCACAGAGAAACATAAATAAACAGGTATAATAGTTCTTCACTTCTTTAACAGCTAAAACTTAATTTTTCTACTCGCCATTTGTCTCAGCAGAATCCACATCGTTCATAATGCAGAACAAGTTAAATAAAATAGCGTTGCTTACCTTCACAAGGAACCTTGGCCTACCGCCCGGCCGCTGCGTCCCCCACCTCGCTACATGACAAACGACATGTTATAGGGTGCAGAATTAGAGGTTGGTGATCAGCGCCTCAAACTCCCCCCCCCCGGCCGGTTAACATGGTTCTTATGACCTGTAGCCGCTACTTCTCCATCAAGTAGCTCCTCAATTGGCCCCTCAGGGACCTAACGAACCTGACTACATCCCGGGCCAGGTCGCCCGGAGGGAGAGAAGTCTCCACACCGGTACCGGAAATTGAACCCAGGTCTCCCGCTTGGTAAGCAGCTGCGGTACCACCGCGCTAAGGAGACGACCTTCAAATAATGATGGCTGAAGTAATTTTTAATGAATATTTCCTTAAGCCACAAACACATAGATGTTTTACATTGAGTTGTAACTGAAGCCTTTTTGACATAGCAAAATAAAATCAATGTCATAGCTGGGATTTGAACCACGGGTCCCTTGGACTCGTCCAGTTGCTCCAAACACTTAAGCTACCTTGTTAGCATGCCCACACGACATTAAATCTCCCAACTGACCAAAGATTTTCCCGGTAAATCGTATGGATATTTCCTTCTCATTGAAGTTCAGAAGAACTTGACGGAGACCAGGAAATCCGTGTTCAAGTCCCGGCTATAGCATTAAAAATGTATTCTGACTTTATCTTTCCAACTCCTACACACGACTAGTGTGGAAGAAACAGCCTACATTACCTGTTATATTATGGACAATATTATATAACATTAAGCACCAGTAATCCTCCAGTACGTGCCTTCAGTGTGCGCTTATGAGTATCCCTATTGACTCGTTTGTTTAAGTCTATATTTAAAGTAGCGCGTCAAGGCCGTCAATAATGGTTGCCATAGAAATTCGAGAGATAACAGATATTGGGTGTAATTGGCATTTTGAAAAGTGAGAAAATGTCTGTTTTCTAGCATATCATTTTAACAGCCCATGAAACTGCCATCAGTATGCAACTTTAATACATCTGTGAGTTCCTTCTTAAATTGTAGTAACTTAAGTTGTGTGGTTATATCATTCATTTACGGTTCATCTTTTCGGGTGGTACATTTCTTATGGTTTTGCGATTTTTGCATATACAAATTAGGATTCTCTAAAAGTGGTAAAGGATGTCTTCGGGCACTTCTACTTCAAAATATTCTCGCCCGGTAAAATATTCATGGTTATCTGCTAACTTTGACCAGGGTGCTAACTACATAAACTAAGTGAAGTTATTCTGAATCCCCATGTATCCCTCTATGAGAATAACTCCAATAAAATTGCAGGTGTAGGATTGTTTCTGAACATGCGAGAGCAGGGCATTAAAGTGTTAGTGTTGCAATGTGAACGTTCACAATAACTCGAATAACTAGAGATTTGGTTTATTTAAGTCTTGTCACTCTCATTTCCATTCCTGGTCCGATCGCAGTATCTTGTACCTTAACTCTGCTTAGCTATCTTCATTGAAATACTTAGATATATACATAATATTTTTATTTGCTGGAACACTAAAAATTGTATACCAACGTCGAAACAATATGTTAGAATTACATACATGTTGTACAAAACATACAACATTTAAGGCCATAAAAAGGATTACATAACAATATTTATTTTATATTTCTCTTAAAAACTGAAAAAGGAATATATTTTATATTATTTGGTAAATATTTGAATAAGCTTATGGACTAAATTTAAAAACTATTCAAGAGCTTAGAAAATTTGTTTTTGCATACATAAACGTTAGAGCAGTTTCTAGCGCTGTAATTATGAACAGTTGTACATAATGAATAATTTTTAATATTTCTCATCACATAGAGTATACAATCCAGAATAAACATTGAAGTAAAGGTTAAAATATTAAGTTTTATAAATGATAGCTTACAGTGAGTTCCTTGTGAAATGAAATGGAAATGGAGTTATATTTATGGACGCTCTTTAACTACTATGGTTCTCAGCATCCCATTCTAAATTGGGCGTGAAATACCACTTAATTTTGCTCAGAGGCCTCTGTATCACGCTTGAGGTTCTTTTACATGCCGTAAATATACGACACGGGACCACCGGCTATACTTCCCTTCCCTTCCACTGTCCGCCGGGTTTTAACCCGCGACGTTGGGCATATGAAGTTAGCATGGTAACCATTACACTAATAGTTCTTTGTGGAGCTTCACACATAACTCTTGTAATATTTTTCAGCAGAATTAATAATTTACTTACTGAAGAATGGTTGCCTCACAATATGTAAGATGACTATGAATCTGTGCATAATAAACACTTAATAAAGATTCCAGCGGAAGATATTGCTTTAGAACTCTTTACTAATTTCATGCGAAATGTAATGTTTCCATCCCAAGTTACCTTGAAGATGAATGTGATCTATATATGAATTATGCCTATTCAGACATCTATATCTTATTTCCCGAGGTCATGACTTACAAGAATTCTCTGGGCGAGAGCTTCAAACCTGCGTTCTGTTTCCTTATGCTTACTCCTGTCTCCCTCTTCCTCACTGCAAATTGTTCCAGCTTGCCAAGTTTGACCGATGCACGGTGCACAGCATCTTGCACCTGCCATTTTATGCGCCTCAGAATCTCTACTCCAGTAAGTTTGGAATATGTGATACAGCATTTTTTCCACCTAACCCCATGTGCTTTCGTTGTACGTTTTACTTCTGTAACAGCAATCCCTTAAGAATCATACATTTTAATGACGTCAGTCTTAAAAGCGTTTTGGGTATGGTTTTAAATGCATCATGAAGTGCTTAAAATTATGAATCACTGATGAAAAATTGACATCCCATTGCATTAGTTCATTTTTTTCACTTTGATATATATATATATATATATATATTTGTGTAGAATTTTGTTTTCACTTTCAGTTTGTTGTCTACCAGCCATAAGGTTCAAAAAGCTGACGAGGCAATAAGTGATTAAGTTTCTTTCCTCACATACTTTGAAAATAAATGTTTCAGTCAGGTGGCTTATGAACAATTTGATTCTGTCTTGCTCTAATATACCTGGTTGTACTCTTGTTTCGGAAGATTAAATACTGAACGTTTATTGTCATTGCGCTCCGATTTAGTGATATCTTTCATTGTTTGTTTTCTTTAAGTCAAACTGTTCGTATGTAGCGCAGTTGTCCAAAAAGTAATACAACTCGCTGACAAAACAGAGCGTTACTGGGCCAAAGTCTGCCTCTTGGCCGTTGCGTTTCTTATCCCTTCCCACAGCAGGGGAGGTGGTACTTGAGGGTTGAACATGATCAGCGCCCCAGATCTCTCCCGGCGGGGATATACGGCCTCCTATACCTGCTGTTCGATTATCAACATCAAGTAGTCGAATATTATAGATATCTAATTCATTTTAGGGAATTATATGGGACTCAAATTCAATATCTAAAAATTCTGAATCAAATAGCTCCTCAATTAGCCCCTCAGGGTTCTAACAAACCCCGAACCAGGTATCTCAGAGACAGAGAGAGAGAAAGAGAGAGAGAGGGAAAAAGAGAAAGGGAGAGAGATAAAAAAAATCCCACGGCGGTATCGGAATTGAATCCATATCTCCCTCTGGCTAAGCAGCCACTCTACTACTAAGGAGACGACCTAAAAAGTAGTACAGTAATACAGTTATATTTTGCACATATCTTGATGATGTGGGTCTAATCTTGTACCATACTCATTAAAATTATCAGTGGTTTATATTTAAAGAATAAGCATTAATTCAATATAATGGAATTTATTTGACATAACTGAATTTTTATTTCACATATTTAAGGGATATTGAATTGGCCGAAATTGCCAAAAAACTGAGTTTTTCGGAGCATCTATAAAGCATAAGAATATATATATATATATATATATATATATATATATATATATTCACAGCAGAAAATAGCCAAATGGAATATATTTAAACTACAAGAATTGTGCTTACAGTTTTATATATATACGCGTATATACATGTAACATTTTTGTAGATTAAATATATTCAATCTGGCTATTTTCTGCTCTGAGTTTAACACGATATTAAAAAAAAAAAAGTCTTACACACTTATACTTTAGTCCAACTTCTGCAGGAAAAATATAACGGTTTTATATTTATAAAACTTTCTGTATTCTGAAACTATGGGGTCTCATTATTTGCAAATATATGTGAGTTTGTCTGCTTATTGTTATCCCGAAGAGTATTTTCTGCTTTTGACTTTGTATAACTGGCCCTTTCTGCGAAATTATTCAAGATTGTTACATTCAATTTTAGAGTGATCAATAAAATCCCTATTTGCTATTTGAGATACATTTTGTTGTTAGTAAAGTTGTTTGTTATCTTTGTAAATAATTGATGATGCATTTGGATAAAAGAATGTTATGCACAAGAAAGTTTAGTTAGCTTAATACACAACTAGTTGGATAGCAGTACAAAGTACTTAGAAGGTAAGTATATCTACCAAAATGTCAGTATATCTTCAATAATTTATGGCATAATTGGTCAAAAAGTTAGAATATTTAGTATTGGTACTATGAACCTTTTAATTTTCTCTAAATGAGTAACTGTTTGAGTTACAAATCATTATTTTCAGTATATTTGATATAAATATAAATAAAGAGTATTTAATGTATACTTCTACATAAACAGATGTATTAACTCATTTTTGTACAATATTGTGGTTTATTTTTATCCACAGTTAACCATCATAGGAACTCGAGTTTTAATACGCTTTTAATTTAAACAATAATGATTGACTAAGCTATACTTATGCGTATATATTCTGAAATAAGTGCTTAAAATGATTTGAAACTCATTTTTTATAATTTATTCATACATCATGAAAGGGAACATTGGTGAGGGAAAACCAGCGGAAAGAACATCGAAGAAAAGAGGAAACTTTACTTTTTATGTTTATGGATGTAATTTTATTTAATATTAGAGTGAGAGTGCAAGAGTTTCCACCTCTGAATGTGTCGGTTGTTTCAGAAGCCTTTCATGGAAAATTTCCGATTAAAGTCAGCATGCAAGGCTTTGCGTGAGAGAGGATGTTCCGCTTTCCTTCTTATTTTGGTTCCTCTTCAAACAACCTTCACAGAAACAGTAATTGCTTCTCACAATCCTCACTTCCTCCCAATCGCGGACTGCGGACTCAGCACGATATTATTTTAGCCTTTTGTTTTTGATAGCCGCTTTATTTGCTGTGTTTTAAGTACTTTCTTCAGTTCTATTTATATTACACTAAACAACATAACCTAAAATAAAAACTTAGCTTATGATGATATTATCTTAATATATTTTCTGTTTAAAAAATAACTACTGATGAAATGAAAATGGACGTTGGACCTTCCAGTAAAGTACATTTAAATTTAGGTCATTATTTTACGCAGACATTGTGAACAAATATTAAATTTATTACGTCTAAGAACTTCTAAATTTCAATCCGCTATTAGATGGAAGTTAACCATGTATTTTTAATTCCTCTTCTACAAATAGTAAGTAGAGAAAGTGATTGTGTTCGACCAAAAATTCGATATCTCACTGGAAATATGTGGTTTGTGTGCCCTGAATCCGAAAAAAACATTAGGTATAGAAAAAGGTCTGTGTGTGAGTGAACAGAATATTTCAAATACGAAAGGTTGGTTAAAATAAAAGTAGTCTTTAAGCTCTAAATCTTTTAAATATGCAACACGGAGAATTTTTTGTTAGGTTTAAAGCCCACTTTTATTACTATGGCACCGCAAGCGGTAACACTGAGGATACATTTAATGAAGATGGAACACCGGTGCAATGTGATGGCGGGGAAAACCGGAGTACGCGGAGAAAACCCGCGCCTGCGCCGCTTTGTCCACCACAAACCCCACGTTAGCCATTCTTCCTGCGGCAACACGGACATATTCAAGTAAATCTCCTGGCTCATACTGCCTTTTTCATGCAACATTTTTAAAACTTTTTGATTTTCTCGAAAACGATTGTAACTATTTTATTTAAAATACCGCATGTCAAATATTTTCATATAAATAATAATTATATCTTTAATTTTCTGGGAAAAATCTTTAAGTCTTATTCATTGTGGACGACTTTTGCATTAGTGTAAAGCATAAGTGCTATGCAAAGCTTACTACATAAAATGCACACTTGTTAAAGTACAACATATATGTCAAATACGCTTTTTTGAGAGTTAACCATTCCTTAATTTTCCTTGTTATTGGTTTAAATTTGCGACTACTTATTCTCTTCTCAAATTGAAAGTCTTTATTTGTTTTTCTTTTCCCTGTTCAAGCAAAAAACTGAATTTCAGAGCTTACACATACCAATCAGTCTTAAAATATTTGACTATTGTATCTCGGTTAACGCTAATTAGAGAGAGAGAGTGAGTAAACTTTTTTATGAAAAGCTTATTAAAGAATAGACACCGTATGACATGAAGGATTTTTTTTATTGTTTTATTTGATGAAACAAAAATATAAAGCACTTACACGCAATCTAAATCTCTGGTGTGTTTCATTCGCATGTTACATCTTTGTAACAATTATTCCTAAGAAGCTTATTCTTCTACCTACTTCATTCTAATCGAGATAGACATTAGATAAGAAATGATCTTATTACTTCCTTCCTTGTAAATAGAAGAAGAATAAGGGAGTACACTTGTCTATAGCGATAGTCAAATCTTTTAAAAGTGGTTGCTATGCGATTGAAATCTTATTGTTTGGAATTAATAAATTCTGTGTGAGAAAAATTCTAGGTATATTAAAATTGAAATCAATAACAAGAATATCTCGGCAATGGTCAACTTTACAACAATTTACATGAATTTTATGTTTTAGTGAGAACTACATGTTGTAACGTTTACCAGCTATGCAAGAACCATACAGAAGAAAGAGGTTTTCAGAAACTATTCCAAGAAAATTCAAGATACACATTTTATTTGTCAGTAAATATTTTTAATATGCGAAATTTTAATCAAAATCGTTAGAACTATTTTTGAAAAATCAAAATTTTTGAAAAATATCCTGGAGTAAACGGTAGATTGAAAATAGTTTTAGATAGGGAAGATTTTCCTCAAAATCTTCGTGTCGCATCGCTGGAAGATACTGAACTTAAATATTAGGTTTGATATTGTATCAAGTTGTAATTTTTGAGCTATAGTGTTCACAGACACATACACACACACATTAGAGAAAGTAAAAATGGAAATTTGAGGTGTTAATTACTTCAACTTTTCGGTTTCAAAGAAGTATCAGTACAGGGTTCACGTTGGTTTCTCCAACTTGCTTAATAGAAGTTTGAGTATTTTAAAAAAGGAATTGTTCTATAGTTTGAATTATGTGAAGTTAAAGGGAAATCTAATTGTAGATACCTTCATTTTTCGCAAAAAACCCTTACGTGACAAAAATTCCAAACCCTGTTTTATGTTAAAATCTGTTGGACACCAGTAATACGGAAGTCATAAATGTGCTGATTTCTTATATATTGAATTCGATTCATACATAATTTCTGAGATAATATTTGACTTCTTGGATTTTGCAATTGGAATTCAAGTTTTTTTTTTTTTTTCTTTGGTTTACCTTCCTTGCGTATTTATTAAACGCAAGGTTTCCTTAATTTACTCAACTACACTTTAAAAAACATAATTAATACTAAACCGTATTATTTTTCAATTGCAATTTACAAAGTTTATGAATGTTTTCACTGAAATTAATAATATAACACCGTGTTTACTGTGAATGTTTAAATCACAACCTTTGAAAACCCAAATAAAGGAAAACCACTGCAGAAAAATTCATACTGTTATAGGAAATAGGTGCGCATCAAATTTGATTGCAATATAAGTAATATTTCCTGAGTAACAGATACCCAAAAATTAAAAACTAAAGAAACGGAAGAAAATATCAGATACTTTGGAAATAGTTTTAGTACTTAAGATACAGCATAGTTACAGTCAGGTTTCTCTTTCTGGTCCTCTGCCCCTGTTTCCTTCCTCCCGCTTCTCTCTGTCTTCCCGATACATATAATTTTAACCCCACTCCGTGGCACAGCTCACTACCGCACGTTGCTGCGTCCCCCATCTCAATCCATTACAAACGTCATAGATGGGGTGCAGTATTGGGGGGTGAGACGTGGTCAGCGCTTCGATCTGGAGCCGCTACTTCTCCATAAAGTAGCTCCTCAATTGCCCCCACCCCCCCAGGGATCTCACGAGAATGAGTGCACCCCGATCCAGGTCTCCCAGCGGGGAAAAAATCCCCACGCCTGTACTGGGAATCGAACCCAGGTCTCCCGCTTGGCAAGCAGCAACGCTACTGCCGCCCTAAGGAGACGACCATTTTAACCATAGCAGATACTGTATTGTTCTTTTTACGATTTTATTCGATGAACTAGATATTAAATAGGTTTCTAGTCTATAAAATAACTGTTACAGATTCTTAGTTGTATTTTTGTTCCATTACAGAATTACGACATTAATGCCTGATTTTCTCCGAACAAACTTATCGTTTTATTGTTATATATATAAATTTATGTTTCTTCTTTTTTTGCTTTGAAAGCAGAAATAGTTTCATCATACTTTCTCTGGCTGGCCGATGCATATAGTGACGGAAAACGAATCAGTTGATTTCTGTTTTATTGACCAGAACATGTCATGGCTGGAATGGTGTACTAAATGCTCTTAAAAACTGGTAATTTGTTTAAAAGATAGATTTTCATAGTCGAAGTTTATACCATTAGTTCACGCTCCTGACAACAAGTATATATAGTAAATAAACTCAAACAGGGAATAAACAGAAACCTAATGATACCAATAATGCTGCGAATAAATACCAACACATCTTCTGTAAATTTATAAGAGATATATCTTAACTCAACTTTCCTTTTCCCCCTTCTTCACTTTTCTTGCCTCTTATGCCATCACTCCTTTAACTTGGTAGGTCATATTGGATGATGAATGAAATCTTTGACATGATGCTCAAGTGAACCTGGAGCCCATGGAGCTTAAAGTTATTCAATATTTGTCTGCTGAGGATTCAGAAACTTAATGGTACCAATAATGCTGAAAATAAATAGCAACAAACTTTTTGTAAATATTTAAGAGACGAAAAATATAGTCTTTTATAACAGTTTCAGAGATAAAAGCTCATAACTGAGCAAGTTTACAAGAAAATCTGAGACTCGTCTCCATATTTAGGTGTGTGTGGCGTCATTCTTTGTATCTAATAGAGACGTGGTTTACTCTAGCAGGTTAGAGCCCGCAGCAACTTTCCTCCTGCAGCAGTACATCGAAATTGCATTTAGTGAAGTGAAACTCGGTAAAGATAAAATATTTTTGTGCCGTGTTAACCACGACCTACAATTCCGAGGATACAAGACAGGACAAACTCATTTAGCACAGGTAACAGCGAAGCCAGCGTATTTGCTGCGAAAATACTAAAATTTTAAACACTTTGGTATCGAAATACATGAGTAGATTACTCTGAAACATGAAAGTAAAGGAATAACTTTATTTGTTGGGTACAGCAGCAACCTAAGCATATAGAGATAGTTGCAGATCAAGCAAACAAAGATACAGATAAAGGTTACGTAATATGATTAATATAATTATTCTTAATAATTGAAGTGTGTAACTTTCTGGCATAGAACCTTAGTGAATTATTCATATCATTGAAATGCTAAAAGTAATATGTCTTTATGAAACGATCAGTGATAGTTGGTTAATAGATGAACACATGAGTTACTTGCTTTGATAGGCTTTCTCAATTTTGAATAAAAGTAATATATATCTTGAGGTAACGATCAGTGATAGTTGGTTAAGTGAACATGAATTACTTGCTTTGAGAAGCTTTCTCAGCTAGAATGAGAATATTATCATTGGAGGGAGAAATTAGTTGCTTCAAATGCAAACACAAATGTTCTCAAAATCATAACACTTGAAGTGCCTGAATACCATGCTTTAAACTTCACTATTTACGATTTTAATAAACAAAAATCTGATGTGTTACACTCATATAACTTTCTCTAGCTCTTCTACAAGCTTCTTACGTAAGATTATTCTTCTTTCTGCGCCTTGCTAATCGAGATAATCATAGCAGAATGTTCTTACTACTTAGTTCCTTACAAGTAGAAAGAAAATAAGGGAATACACTGGATTAAACCGATAGTAGTCAAATGTGGTTATTCGGTTGTCATTGCAAATCGCTTCTTTACTTGGCCGGGAGCAGAACAAAAGAAAAACGGACACTTCCTGTCTGAGAAAAGTTTAAGTACTGACAACTAAAACCTAAAACAAGGAATATCTCGGAAACGGTTACCTCCACAACAAAAATGTAAAGGACATAAAGTGTGTGTTTTGATCAGATCAACATTTTCTGTGCAGCAAGTTTTTGTCTATCTCTTACCGTTTAGCAGTTAAGCAAAATTTAGCAAAGTTCATTCAGAATAAAGAGCTCTTCATGGGCTATTCCCAGAAATTTCAAGATATACATTTTATTTGGTATGTAAGTAGCTTTAATATATGGATTTTAATCAAAATCGTTAGATGCATTTTTTAGAAAATCAACATTTTCGAAAAATCTTCCATGTAAAGGGTAGTTGGGGGTGGGGGCATTTTCTTGAAAATCTTCGTGTCGCATCCTTGGAAGATACCAAACCTAAATACAAAGCTTAGTATTTAAATGTATTTTCGTTTTTGAGCTATGCTGTCCACAGACACACACACAGACAGACACACACACACACAGACAGACACACACATACACACGGACCTTTTACTGAAAATGCTTTTTTTTGGATTCAGGGGGTCCTAAAACATGTATTTCCGATGAAATCTCGGTACCGAATTTTTGGGTGGAATACAATACTTCCTCTATACACTACGTACATATTAGTATAGAGAAAGTAAAAAAAAACTTGCATAAATATGCCGAACAAACAGACTGAAACCCATCGCCCCTTGCGATAACGAAAATATTTAGAATTTAGACTGCTAATACTATTTCTACAGCTTACATCCCACAGAATTACAGTAACATAACGCATACACTCACCTAAACCTAGAGTTTTCATCGGGTTAAAACACAGGACCTTTGGTTTCACCGCGTTTTGCCACGGCCTGACGGTATACGCTCGTCCCGTACTCGTAATGCTAACAGGGTGATACCATCATATTAGACATTCATTTAGCAGATCGAGCAGGACCTTTTTGAGACTGAATGAGGTAAAATACTTCGTTCTCTCTCAGAGACCCAAGTTTCGCAAGAAAATAAAGTATTTATAAATGAGAATGATTCAATATTAATACTTAAAAGTTTACATATAAGGGGTTTTAAAACATATTAAACCACAGAACTTAAATTCGCAAGATTTAAGTTTTAATTTTTTTTTCTCCTTGGAGATACCCGTTACTTGGAAACAGTTAAACTTAATTTCAACCCATTTCTTCATAAAAACTCCCATGCAAGTTATCCGTAGTGCGGTCTTACGTACAGTCACCCGAAGACTCAGATTCATTTTGAGCACTCTGCAGCTAATCGTTGAGTGGAATACAGACCTAAAATCAGCGTTACTACTGAAAAGTTTAAAATATTTCCGTCAATTAGGGAGCCTACGGGAGAGCAAGCCGATGCGTGGTTATTTTTGTTTTCTATGTATTTCACTATAAAACTTGCAGTTCAACCTACCACATTAATGTAACAGTGAACCCTTGTAAGCTCTAGTACTCTCTCAGCTAAGGGACTGAATCTTGGATGGCTTTAGAATAAATATCAAAAAACAGGTATTTGATTTTATTGGTTCTTAAATAATCTCTAACTTCTCGTTATAAATTTTCTTGTGCATTTTATTTACTGTTCAGATTATTCTGTAGATTATACGGTATAGGGGGTATCCAGTGGAGGGGACACACCTAGCGCACTGTGACTATCATCCCAGCAAGAGCGAGAGATAACGTAAACGAAGCAAAACGACCGAAGACAACCAGGCCGCAGAGTCCTAAGAATTCCCACAACATTTTCTGGCTTGAAGACTCACCTGTTTTTGAAGCTGTCAAGAGAGGGCAATGTAAGCACCTCTCCAATATCCAGGATGAATAGTTTTTATCTTTAAGTAAGCTTCGTGCCATGAGCCTGACACCAGTATACAACCATAAAAATTAGAAGCCCCCCGAAACATTAGCATGAAAATTACCTATAAGAAAAATACAGGAAAGAAAGTCGTATTAGATAAGAAATCACGGCAGCATTCACATACCGACCGGAAAAACACGAAAAGCCCAAGGTAGAGCGGAACGTCAATAAGAACCGAACCCAAGGTTTCCGAATGTGATCCTCTCATGTTGCAGAGCTAACTCGATCGCTGTCCAGCAGATTAAGACAATTTTATAGGTTTATAATTAGAAAGTGATATTGAGAGGAAAAGTTACCGTTGCTGTTTGACGGACTGCCTCTCCCGCTCTTGCATCTCCCTCCCTCCCTCCGTATCTCATCCGCCATGCAGCTCGCCAGTCGTCTTCACTCTTTTCCATTTCATAAAGAAAAATATAGTATGTGTAGAGAAAGTAAAAGAGAATCTGTAGTACGAAATAATATTAGATCTACTGTTAAACAAACTTATGTTCCAAATACTCTTAAAATCAAATGTTGGTCAAATTTGATTATTTTGGGAGGAGAAGCCTTTGTTCTTTTTCAGTTAACACATCCGTTACATAAGCGCGCCTAGTTGAGGCAGAAGGTGGCTGTGGGGGAAACGTTCTCCTTATTTACAGGGCACCTGCGCAAACTTAATACACATCTCAACAAATGCCACACTTTCTTCCGTTGTTCATATATGCTTATTCTTAAACATATTGAAAGTACTTCGGAGATTCAGTTTCCTGTGTTGTATATCTACAATACCTCATCCTGAATTTGTAACTCCATGGCACGACAGCTCACGTAGAACCTTGGCCTACCGCCTGGCCGCTGCGTCCCTCATCTCGGTCCCATACAGACGTCATGGATGGGGTACAGTATTGGAGGGTGAGACGTGGTCAGCGCCTCGAGTACCCCCGGCCGCTACGTCTCCATCAAGTAGCTCCTCAGGGATCTGACGAGGCTGAGTGCACCCCGGGCCAGGTCTCCCAGCGGGGGAAAAATCCCCACGCCGGTACTGGGGATCGAACCCAGGTCTCCCGCTTGGTAAGCAGCTGCGCTACCACCGCGCTAAGGAGACGACCTATCCTGAATTTGCTTTAATATTTTGAACCCGGATCACGACTGCCGAATCTATGCAAAACTGTATCACGACGCTAAAAGTCATGATTCTACTTAAGCGAACAATTTGGGCTTGTTACTTTCTACCATCTAGTATTTTATTTAGAAATCAAAATACACGACAACTAAAGAGTGATTCAAATTAAGTCCCACTAATGATAGCAGCGCACAGTGTTGGACCTTCAGTGATCCGGGTGGGTCGAGTTCAAATCCCGTTTAGTTTGATTCACATGCATTAGGTTACATTTTAGGAATCCACCCTTATTCTGATAGTAATGGTATTTATTTTATACAAAACTTCTGTACTTATTACTTGCAGATTAAAATACCTTAAGGAAGAAAACATCTAATAATAAAGGGTGGATCAGTAAATCAGTGTTTTTGATTCACCAAATCTGTTATTACCAAATTGATCAGCAAAGTATAATTATTAATCTAACATATAAAGGAAAATATTTGTTATAATTTAACCACTTTAAGTTCCCTTTATTTTTGTTACCCTTAGATTAAAATCATTACATGAAATACCCCAAAACAGCCGAAGTCTTATGTAGGATATAACCGCCCATAAACACATGCTATCTATGAGTTTGCCATGTTTTCTTTCTTTCCTTTTTCAAAGAAGTGTAAACTCTGAAGATAAGCACAAAATTGCGGTGGTTCTTTTTGGCTTTGCAATTTAAAAATACGCTTCCTTCTCTCTTTCAATTAGACGTCACTTGTCTCTGACACACCAAGCAACACTTACGACCATATATACAAGGTGGGAGGTGAATAGTTGAAAATATTTATATCAGCGTTTGATCTTATATATTTTGTAATTTTGTTCGCCATTTTCGAAAGTTACATACATGCGGAAAATTGCACGATGTGTTTAGAATGGCTGGTATTCCTGAGATGTTCAGTGTATAGGTCACACAACTACTCTCCTCTGCCCTTTGCCCTGCCCGACCATAACAGGTGGGGTAATGTGAACGAAAATCCCCGATTGTGCTGAAAATAACCTACATACTATGTAACGAAAAGTTAAAGTATTCGGGTTTGGGGTGCTATCGTGGTTACGGGTTCGTATCCCGGGTGCAAGTTTTGGGTATTCGGAAAGGTGTGGATTTTTACTAGCCCAGGATTTTTACTAGCATGGAAACTCTTTCAGGGTGTGGTATGACACAAGTGCTTTATTCAGTTAGTTCGACCTTTTTCCACCATCGAACACACACGCATTCCTCTTAATTTTTTCATATGGAACTATACTTTGTGCGACCGCGACTATTGCCATGATATCGTTCATACTCTGGTCTGTATTACGATAACCATTTCACTCGCATCTAAAGGTAGCCTGTTCCATTCCATCACGGACCCTAAACTTTACATCTTGGTTCTACCGATTTTTTACGCCAAGTGCCTCAAAAAGCGTCCTCTGGCCGTTATGTTCCCCTCGGGCAGTGTCTTCTCATCCCCTTCGGTTCAATGTCCGACCCTCTAACGGTATTTTTCGGGGTCGTTCGCCGGCTCGTGACAACTCGGCTACTTAGACGTGTTTAAAATCTTTCTTCCCTTCCCATGTTCAATGTACATTTATATTTCCCTTCTTGGTATAATTTATATTATTATCTATGATTTCGCTTTCCCTTCTGAATAACTCTTTGCCCCGTGACAAGACATGTTGACCTTAAAAATATGGAACCACTAACATTCTTATGATTTAATTATTAAATTAGTCTCACACATGCATAATTCATGTCAACCATGCATTTGCACCTCCATTCTTTTAACGACAAAATAATTCTCATTACCATTATAAAGATGAAAAATTTAAATTAAACTTACACATTTAAAATGAAACAAAAATCAAAGCAACACAAAAACAGACTTTAATTTATTTGTACTGTTCAATAAAATTAATTAAAAAACCACTATGTACTACTATTATTTGATTTTAACAAACTTATGTCCACAATAAGGGCTCAAAATGTTGCCCGTTAGTTCTACAACAAGCTTCCATACTAAATCCTTCGACACACATCCACATTAGCTCTCTCACTTATAGAGGCGTTCCATATTCGTTGTCTAAGAGTTTCTTCAACATTAATTTCGACAGATAAACTATTTCCCTGAGATGCCTCCAGAAATAAAAGTCTAAGTGATTCAAATCGGGGAACCGCGGCGGATAACTCACAGGAACATATCGACAAATCCATCTATTTGGGAAACGACGGTGCAGAAATTAACGCAGTGGTTCACTGATAGAAGGAAGTGCTCCATCGTGCATGAACCAATTTATTGACTATGCGCAGTGCCACTTCCTCGAGAATCTCCAGTAGTTGTGTTTGCAAAAATTGTAAATTATTAGCTCCAATGGCCCCAGTAGCTGATCCCTCAAAAGATTTACCACGAATTTGCGTTGAACATTCTCATGGCGAATGACATACAGATTCTCTTCTGCCCAATTGTGTATATTGTATAAATTAATCGTGCTATTGGGAATAAACGTTGCCTTCTTCTGCCTTTCAAGAATTAGGCCTTTCGACCTATTCCGGCTCAATTCAATCTTTTAACGGGCCTTCCTATAGGTTTATATTATAAAGCCATCTATTGAATCCTTATTTCTTCCATTCTTTCTAGATGATCCCTCCATTTTTGTTTATCCTCATCTATGTTATTCTTTACTGCAAAACTATACAATTACTTCCTTAGGAACCTTTTTGATACTAAAGTTTTATTTCTACAGTCTGTATTTGACTACACCACTTTATCATCACGCACGATTCGCTGCCGTACAGTAAAACAGGGATAGCTATAATCTATAAAATTTAATTTTTGTATCTCCTCATGTTATTTTGTTTTTATTTTCATATTATTATATCATATATACTTTGAGATTTCTGTAATTTAATGTCTATATCCTGGTTAAAAGTGATATAGCAAGAACTTGAGTTTGTTCATGAAGTCATATTTGTGCAGATGGTACAGGTGCAACAGGTATTATGTGATGTACTAGTTCCCTTGTCAAGCTTCTTGTACTTGCAGCGCCCTCTTCTACGTGTACGATGCCCAGAATGTCATCTTTTCGCCGCAGTGTTTCAGTATCACGACATGGTCCCCGACCTTCAAAATCGGAATGAAGATAACACGGAACCTTTGATGCCGTGCTGTGCTGTAAACATTCGTCTATTGGGAAAGCGATGATTTCGAAATCGCCGAATATATAGGTTCCTCGCAGCTTTAGAGATTCTTAAGCTGCGGTATAAATTAATATTTGCTAATCCAGAATACGTAAAGCCGTTCATTATGCAAACGAAAATTTGCAACGTAGGTCCATCGTTCCTTCACCGTGGGTCTCGTGATTGCAGATCGGGATGTGCGAGTTGTAAACACGAGAGCTGCCACTGCGCAACGTATACACACAGAAGAAACATAACGGAGGTTGTTCAAAATATATTACGCATGAAATTTATGACAACACTATTAATAGTGGTTAAAATGAAATACAATTGTGTTATACGCAGTGTTCTCAATTAAATGCAATATTATATGCACTTGCTCGCCTCCAAACTGTAGTATATGATTTTATTTACTTCATTACGAATAAATAAAGTCGCTAGAACTAGGTATACTCGCAAACTCTAAGATACAAAATTAAAATCATAATTATCACAGCGTAGCAATATATTTAACACTTGTGATTAACTGTGATAAATCATTTTAACACAACAGTAATAAATTAATTGTAAAAAGAAATATGCTGCAGAAATTATTTATAAATTTTGCCTTGTACCTCGAGCACCAGCAAATACATCAAATACCTCGCCGTTAAATAATAAAAAGGTTTTGAAATATTTTACAGTATCCAACGACAGGTTTTTAAATGTGGAAAATACTGAATCGCTTATTATATCATTATTAGTATTACAGGGTCAAATAATCACCAAATAGCATGCCTATTAATACATATTTTTGATGAAATATCTACTATACACTGAGGTTGTTGAGTCCTAAATCTACCAAGTTGTGTAACGGCATCGCCATTATTGAAGTAGAATGTTGGCTGAACAAAACGTCATAGAGAGTTTACCAGATTAAACGTTTAAGAAAGAACTTAATAGCAATAATAAAATTTAGAATATATAATGTCTCATAAGTTCTAGCAATTGAAATATATTTAGTTTATAGTTTATAATCAAATTTTGCGACTTACAATAAACTAAAATTCTTGTTGATTCCAGGAATCACCTGAGTCAATAGGATTAGTCGGAATTGTTTTCAAAACAGACTTTAAGCATATATTTTAACCCTTTTCTATATTATAGCAATTGTATTAAGCCGATTTTAGCTCAGTTTATTTAATAGTACATATCGGCATGATTTAAGAGTTTTAATAATGTACTTTCTTAAAATACTGCATACTTAAAAATATAAAGGCATTAATACACAACAGAAGGAAGTAAGTGAACAAACAATACAAGTTGCCGCTACAGCTCTCATACAGTGTATAATATCTCTGTTGTGTTTATTTTAACATTTTTGAGCTCCATTAAGATCTAGTCATTCTCACAACATCTGTGTTCTACAACGATTTATTTTGTGCTTTCAACTTTAGGATGCTCAGTTAAATACGGTGGTTAATTTTAAATGTTGTATCATATACTCATGATTTAAGATAAGAATAGAAACATAACAGTTAAATAATTCATTGAAATGAATTTATAAAAGTTTAATAATTATATTAATAATTATATAATAATAAACTAGAGCAACTGGATGTCCTGTCCGGCTTTTTCATTTGTGCTTAAGTCCAAAATGAGTGCGAAAATACAGCAGGTTTAGGGAAACAATTACACGTTGACGTTTAAAAATGATTTTAATGAAAATAAAATTTTACACATGGAGGATTCTCAATTGATTATCACTAATTCAAAAGCTTTCTAGTTGGGTTTGTAATTTTATAAATCAAGTAAAATAACAGTAAGAATACACCGTTGCGCACCTCCAAAATATTTTGTCGCACTGGCAATAACCGATTCGTTAACACACAAAGAAACTTTACCCCCAAAGAATACTGCATATATTTCAGCCGGCACCCTGCTGAGTAACCTTTGACGTTTCACCTAGACTCCGTGGTCGATCATGAAATTCATGAAACGTAACGACAAATCTCCCGGATTTCATCTGCAGGAAAGATTGGCCAGTCACTTCATCGGAATTGAATCCGATGGACTATTGCATATGGGCACGGTGGAGTCCCAACGATGGCAAATGTTTGCTCTAAAGAGAGGAAAAAGAATAGAAAGGCCGAAATCGATTGAATTTGCGAGAAAAGCGATTGAAAATTCTAGAACTTTTTCCATCACTTTATATAGCTCATCTGACTTGATAAGAAGATCGGCCGTGTAACGGAAACCTACTTGTCGTTTTCTTATTTTAAATACAAATTCCTTGCAAAATTACAATTATGTCAAATGGTAATGAAACATTACTTTATTCTGAATAATAGTAATAGTAATAATAATATAACAAAATGATTTTTTTTAAGTTTAACGTCCTTTAACCTGATTAGTCATATCGGACGATGAATGAAATTGGTGAAATCATGCTCAAATGATCTCGGGGTCCATGGAACTTAAAATTCCTCGACATTCGTCTGCTCAGGATAAGGAAAAACCCTGTAAAAAGCCTTATCCGGGTAACTCACCGTAAGCAAGATTCGAAATGACGACCTGTTGAATGCTACTACCACATTACCCAGGCGGGCATTTATTAATGTTACTGTGATTATTATTGACTAAACTAAAATAAACTAACAAGAATATGTCGTGGAGAGTTATCTAGGGTTATGTATCAATCATCTTTGGGTAGATGGAAATATGCAATCAACTGTATGGAGTTATGCAAGAGAATGTGCAGAAAGGAGATACATGGGCCAATTCTCTCCTAAGGGGAAGACTGGAAGGGTGGCTGATTGTAAACTTTTGTCTGGGTGATACATTACATTTCAGTACCCCAGAAGCGCTAAAGTATGATTGCCAGGAAGGAAAAATACACTGTGCTTAAATTTGTGTACAACTTGTAGGTTATGTTGTTCTAAAACATGCATTTTTATTTTATAATATATTTGTTAAATATTATACTAAATTCCTATAATTTATGGACGAGCTATGTTTTCGAGGAACCCCTCAACTAGGGCTAACAATTCCTAACCTCCATTTAAGGCTATGCAAAACTTCCAACCCGGTAATCTCGATGACATTTTTTAAGCTATCGCAATTGATCAGTAGCTAAACATAAATAGCGTGTTCATCGGAAAACATTGGATAGAAATTAGGAATTTTCAAATAATTTGTAAGTTTGCTGTTCCAGTAATGCCTCAATATTCCTATACCACTTGACAACAGCTCTCGTTTTAAGCTGTATAATAACGTGATAGATATTTATATTTGTACATATCCAGGTAAATTGAGATGGCACTCAATATGAATTATAACGTGTAATTAAACAATTTCAAATATAAATATTTTCATAAACACATTGCAAATGTGCCCGAAACTGAACATCATGACCAAAACAAATTATTGATCAGCCGCCTTGCTTCTTCTAAAATAAACACTTCTTAAATACGAAATATGATCTCATTAATCAGTTAAATGTTTAAATTCCGTTATAATTTCCATTCTTCTCATATATCATCCAAACGAAACTTATTTGAATTCTTGGTTGAAATTTTTTAACAGATGTACTTTTTCGTGTATGTTTTTATTTTTAAGTATTGATTTTATAGTTTTAACTTAATATCATAGAACTATCAACATGACTTATATAAATGATTTAAACTATACGCTTATTGGAAACACAACAATAGAGGATATGCTTTTAATTAAATGACTATGTGCTATCTATACATTCCTTATATAGCTACACATTTAACTGAATTAAATTGTAAATCCTAAAATGTTTGCACACCTTACACCAAAATGTAGAAGCCTTCGAAGACTTAGCTGAATATTTACATTCTCAAGTAATACCTAGGTGTAAGCGATTATCATAAAAAATCTTTATAAGTCAAGTGGTGTCATGGACAATAATATTTTTATGAATGTCTGTGTATTTTGTCTATGTAAACCGCAACGTGCGTGGGAACATTATATCTCTGAATTGTTACTCTGTGAATATGTAATAATATAAAATGTATAATTATTATGAGTTTACGAATTTGATGAATGTATCTCAGGCTATGTATCTTTAAACGTTTAAGATTTCTTTTCAGAAAAGCATTAGTTTACCTACTTAACATGCAAAATATAATTGCAGTATTATTAACACAAGAACAGATGAGAAATACATTTTCTTGAATGTACTACACGAACCAATTTTATAGGTTTCAAAAGTTGTATGACTAAACATTTTCTCTTTATCAAACCTATAGTTACACTTCAGTAGTTGTATTTTGCGATTAAAGAAGGTAAAATATAAGCACAAAAATAAACTCAAACATTCTAATTAAACAGTGCCACTCAAACTGCAAATGAAAAACATCCCAGATAAATGTATATATTGAAGTTTCTGGGTATATCCTCTAAAGACCTCTTTATGCTGGATGATCTTTATTGAATTTTGCATAACTGGTAAGCCGTAAGAGATAGACGAAAACTTACTACACAAAAAATATAGATCTCGCAAAAAGGGTTGCGCCGTGGCCGAGTAGTTAGACCACTTGCCTCTCACCTAGACGGCCCGGGTCAGATCCCAAGCTACCGTGTGTGAGATTTGTGGTGGACAATGCGGCGCAGGGATGGGTTTTCACCGGGTTCTCCGGTTTCCCCCGCCATCACATTCCACCACTCCATCTTCCTTCCATCTATCATCAGTGTCATCGGCTGCGGTGCCAAAGTCGTAAAAGCGCGCGTTAAACACTACCCCACCCATCTCACCAAAATATACAATTTATGTCCTTTACGTTTTTGTCGTGGAGATAACCGTTTCCTAGACATTCCTTGTTTTTTTTTTTTTTTTTTTTGGACGCTCTTTAACTGCTTTTGGTTCTCAGCGTCCCATTCTATATTCGGCGTGAAAGATCGCTTAATTTTGCTCAGAGGCCTCCCTTATCAGGCTTGAGGTTCTTTTACGTGCCGTAAATCTACGACACGGGACCCACAGCTTTACTTCCCTTCCGAAGGAAGCCATGCTAAGGATTTTTACGCCCGAAAAAATCCATCGTCCTCCGCCGGGTTTGAACCCGCGACCTTGGGTATATGAAGTTAGCATGGTAACCATTACACCACGGAAGGCGACTTCCTTGTTATTGGTTTTAATTGTAAAGTACTTATACTTTTCTCAGGCAGGCAGTGTCTGTTGTTCTTTTGTTCTACTCATGTCCAAGCAAATAAGCGATATGCAATGAAAATCGCATAACGATAGCTTTTAAAACATTTCACTGTCACTTACCTTCTACTTATAAGGAACTAAGTAATAAGAATACTCTGCTAATGTTTATCTCGATTAGCATCATATATTTTAACCTTACTTTGTTTGTTGGACATATATTTCATGTAACATTTTATGTATAAGGCGAAATGGTTCTAATCTGAAGAATGTTTATAGTTTTCTATGATATTAGAAATATATTTCATTTCTTTCTATGCATTTCCCAGCTACTATTTCCAAAGTGGTGTTCCCTGTTCTCCTCACGTCAATGTTTTTCACGGTAATAAAACTCAGGCACGCTGCTTCATGCTACATTACACGCCCCTCTGCTTGCAGCAATGTATATTACTTTGGCTGTCATCGCTGCAACGTTCTTCCCCATCATTATCGTCTACTCGTTTCCACCATTCTCCATGCAAACAAGGAAATAGAGAACGAATCTTCCCTTCGCAAATTCTACAAATTCCGTTATAAACCATCTCCTTCTCAGTTCTTCTCACATTCATTTATCCCCTTACCTCCTTCTAGTTGAACTGGATGGCTACAAATTACGCCACGGCTTTAACGGGCTGTCAAATGATGGGGTTCCAACTTCAGCTCATAAGTTGTGGATCCAGATCGTTTGCCTCACTGCACAATCTAAGGATTTGAAACGACTGCATGTCTTAGCAGCATGAAAATTAGGAAGACTCAAACCGAGACTGGTTTCCTCAAGAAAACAACCCCATTACTGGATCAAGATACCTTCCAGGAATAATCCTTCGGACGGCTTGCCTAGCAATTGGAGACTGGTCTGTTTAAAAGTACAACTCACAATGCGATGAACAGGTTTTAAAAATATGATGCACATATTACACTCTCATGATTTTGTCTACTCACTCTTCTATACCGTACTTGCAAAAAACGCATTCTTCCTTCCTTCTACAATTTTTTCTGTTTTACAGACCTCTAATCTGATGATTGAAATCAGTTAAATTATGCTCAAACGAGCCCGGATTCCTGGAATTTAGAGTTACACGTTAATCCAGATAAACTTTCAAATTCATATTTACCCATTCCATTGTACTCGTACGTTAAACTACGTAAAGTGATAGTCAGATTTTTAAAGAGCGCGCCCCAATGAGAATAATTTGAAATTCCATGTTCTTCGTAAAAACATGAGAAAAAAAAACGGATAATCACTTCCTATTGGATGAAAGGTAAGTTTTTTAAATACAAATCAATATCACTGAAATTGTTCACTAAAATATATATTTGACATAATTATTGAATATTTTAACGAGATCTGCATTTTTTATGTTCTAAAATCGTATCTATCACTTAAATATTTATCAGTTATGCAGAAGTCATTCAGAATGAACAGGACTTCAGAGGAAATTGTTCCAAGACAGCAAAATTTCAAAAATATATAAGAAGTCATTTGGTCTGAGAGAATTTTCTTCAAAATCTTCATATCACATGGAGGATACTGAACTTAAATGCAAAACTTGGTGTTTTAACAACTTTCGTTTTTGATGATGCTGTTCGTAGATATATGCGCGCGTAGGTACATACAGGAACTTTTTTCTACTTTATTTTCAAATTAAAAGAACATTTCCAGTTAAATATTGAAATCCAGTTTTTTGTGTGAAATAATTAGCAGAAATATTACAGATAGCATTTCGAATATTTTTATGGAAATAACCCTAAAAATCAGAAATATTTGTGGTTGGGACTTTGTGGCCGTTTAAATATTCAAACGCGAAATAGCAAATAATGTGTGGAATATAAAGGTTTGATTTTTTTGCCCCACAACTGTAGGTTTTCAATATTCTTTTTGTAAAGGTTGATTATATATACCTATATATAGTCTTTTCTTTATATTAAATAGGGTTTAAAATATAGGATTCAGACCGCCAATTTTCGTATACAACATTTATAGGTTATGAACAGTATTTATATAGTATAATTATCGTTTGACACCTGTCATAACAATTAAAGTAGTGCACTCTCAAATAAATTTTAAATTAATGGTCAAAACTATTATTGATATAAGAGGAAGTGACATACCTACAAGAATCCTCTTGGCCTATTGAAGCCGAAATCAAAAGACGGTTGGAAATTCTCTATATGTCGGATGCTCGACCTGTACGGAACCACATGTTGGAGAGGGTAATTACTTTTATTGCCAACATCCAACCGCTAAACACCTTCACACTGAGCTTATGTTTTAGGAAATTAAATTAATGTCTAATTTATCTGTGTTCAACAAGGCAGCACCTGAAACTTAGAATACCAAATCTTTTGGGTTATCGCCGAGTTACGTACTAAACTTAAACAGCCTTAAACCGTGTATAGATATGTCGTGGTGATTATGTTTTGAGTGCCTCCCACGCATTTGCCAATTATGAAGAATGAGATAAAGCTGGAGAACATGTCAGTCAGAGAGGACATCCAGAAGGGATATTAACCGCAGAGCTCCCGATCAGCTGCCGTAACAATCACACTATGTATGGGTGTAATAATTTGATGAGGAGTATCACTTATATTATTTGAATACAAATGAGAGGAACGTATATTTCAAGTTTACAAATTACCTGTTGGTTATTCGGTATAGTGCTTCTGATGTTAATACATTAGCCAAAGCACACACCAAAACCCTGCTTTGATAGTCCGATTGGCGCAGCAAAGAAGATTCGTTCTGTTCTGATTGAAATAGCGTTGGCTTTGAATTTGAAGGACTAAGTTGAAATCAAAGGGTGAAATTTTCGGCACAGCACTGATGTTACAGAAGTTTGCGCATACGTTTTCATTAATACATCACGTTTTCACTGAATGCAGCTTGCTCCAATGAGTACCGAAGAATTAAGAACGTTGGGCAATAAACTTAAGTAATGTAGATAGTTTGGAGTGAATACTAATAATAATTAGTTTGCAATATAATAATAATAATAATAATAATTATAATAACAATAAATCTCTGAAACTAACTTCAGGTTTAACAACATAACAACTCCAACAATGGTTCAGTCAAGAGAAAAATGACGTGGTACAGTCACATGATTTTCTTTACACATTGTTCATCCAACTATAATTAAACAAACCTTATTCTATGTCTTTCGCGTTAATAGAGATAAACATCTGCAGAAGCGCTTCTATTACTTATTTCATTGCAGATACAGCGCCATTACGGGAATAAAGTAGAATTAGGACATAGTAAAATCTTTAAATAACTGGGCGGTTTGTGAGGGCTTCGAACAATAACCTTTCATTTGAGAATATTTAAGTATGGAAAATTTGAAATCAATGAAACGGAACACCGTGGAAATTAACTCCACAAAAAATATATATTTCTTATTTTAATGAGATCCACACTTTTGTAATATTTGTATATTCCTCACGGTTTACCAGTTATGCGAAAATCACCAAGAATAAAGAGGCTATTTCAAGATATACCTAAGGGCATTACGAATGTTTTGAGATAAGCCAAAAATTAAACTCAATAAAATCAGACTGACTGGTGAAGTTTTCAAAAGAATTTTCGCATTATCTTAAATCACCTTTTAATGTACTCCTGCCACTTATTTTCAGGTAGGTGTAAAATCTAACCTTCATGCACTACAGCAGCTTTTTCAGGGCTCAAAAACCTCTTTGCAAGCATACCATTCTGCACTGTAGGGACAAAATGAAGTCACTAGGAGCCAAATTAGGCCTACAGAGGGGGTGAGTCATAAACTTCACCTCTGTGGAATCCATAAACTGGATCGCTGCATTGCCTCTAATATCAGAGTCATGTGGTGGTGGAGCAGAATTGTTCGCAGACCTGTCCTTTGCCGCAATTCATGAAGCTTCTCAAAAACTTCTGGTAAGTAAACTGTTGTATAACATTGCGCAGTAACTGCCCTGTGTTCTACAAGAGGAATGTTAGCCACATTATGTGATTTAGAGAAGAACGTGGCCACCATTTTGTTCCCGAGGCTGCGCGGACGTTTCACTTTTGTTGTTGTCATCCGGAAATATGCACATAGCCGATTCATACCTAGTTTCAGTTCAAAATGATAAATCCAAGTTTCATCACCCGTGGGAATGTTAAAAACTCGCCGACAATTCCCTCCATCGAATCTGGCAGCATTTCTACACACCCATCAACACTGATGCGTTTTTGCTCCTGGGACACCCAATGGGATGACACTTCCCTCACTCAAGGTAGTCATGCCATATTTTGTCAATTGCTGGTGATCCAATCTCCATAGTTGCCTCAATTTCCTCAAACGTCACGCAATTATTTTTGTGGACATTATTTCTACAGCAGATGTGTTTTCTTCAGTCACTGCTGTAAACGGATCACCACTTCCTTTAATAAAGCTCGGCCTCCTTTAAACTCTTGAAACCACCAAAAAACTGTGGAGCAGGAACGAGCACTGTCCTCCTTCCACTGTCCATCAAACGGTAGAAATAGTCATGTGTATCGAGAACAACAGATTTTTGTATATGCTTAATTAAGTCAGCCCTATTTGTATGGTGCCAAACAATAATGTTAACAATATTCATATCCGCGTATTCAAAAAATTAACAGTCAAACTGTACTATAATTAACTGTGACTCATGATTTAATAATAATTGCTCAAGCCATTTTCAGAGTCAATCACAATTTTACAGAGCATTTTTACTTTCTCTACAGGTACTATGTAGATGGTATTGTATTCCACCTAAAAATTCGATACTGAGATTACACTGCCAATACATGATTTGGGGCTCCCTGCCTCCAAAAAAAAAACAACACATTTCTTGGAAAAAGGTCCGTGTGTGTGTGTGTCTGTGAACAGCATAGCTCAAAAACGAAAAGACTGTTAAATACCAAACTTGGTATTGAAGTTTGGTATCTTCCAAGGATGCGACAGGAAGATTTTCAAGAAAATTCCCCTCCCCAAACTACCCTTTACATGGAAAAAATGTCGAAAGTTTCGATTTTCTCAAAAATGGCTCTAACAATTTTGATTAAAATCTCTTATACGAGGTATGTCCAGAAAGTAAGTTCAGTTTGGTAATAAAATTAAATTGTGTACAGATACAGAATAATTATTTATGGCACCAAATTCTACAACTCTTAAACTACTTTTCCACATAACTGCCGAAATTTTGCAGGCATTTATCATAGCGTGGCACAAGTTTTTGTATACCTTCTTCATAGAAGTTTGCCGCATGTGTCTTCAAAAAGTTGGAAACATTTTCTTTCAGCTCTTCGTCATTGTTGAAGTGTTGACCGCCAAGAAAAGACTTGAGATGTTAGAACAGATGAAAGTCGCTATGAGCGAGGTCAGGGCTGTACGTAGGATGGTCAAACACGTCCCAGCCAAATCCCTGTAGGAGGTTTTTCGTCACATTTGCAGTGTGTGGTCGTGCGTTGTCGTGAAGAAAAACAACACCTTTTGACAGCAATCCTCGGCGCTTATTCTGTATTGCGCGGCGCAATTTCCTAAGTGTATCGCAATAAACACTTGCTTTGATTGTTTGACCACGCGGTAAGAAATCAATGAGTAAGATGCCTTTCCAATCCCAGAACACTGTGTACATCATTTTTCGAGGTGTCAATATTTGTTTCGGCTTAACCTTTGCTGGGGATGAAGTGTGCCTCCATTCCATTGATTGCCGCTTACTTTCAAGGGTGTCGTAAGAAACCCAAATCTCATCTCCTGTGACTATCTGTGTCAGAAATTCTTCGCCGTCTTCATCATAACTGGTTAAAAACTGAAGTGCACTACCCATACGTTTTGTTTTGTGTTGCTCAGTAAGAATCTTTGATACTCAACGTGAGCAAAGTTTACGAAATTTCAGTTTTTTGGTAACAATTGCATGAATTAGTGATCGTGAGCTTTGGGGAAATTCCATAGCGAGAGCACTAATTGTAAACTTGAGGTTTTCCTGGATCTTGTCATCAATCGCGTGAACCAGTTCTTCTGTAACAAAAAATGGACGTCCACTTCGTTCTTCATCGTGCACTTCGCTACGTCTTTCATTGAACTGTCGGACCCATCTTCTCACCATTGAATCACTCATCGCAATTTGTCCGTAAACTTCGCAAATTTGCCGATAAATTTCAATTGGTTTCAGTTTCCTAGCATTCAGAAAACGAATCACAGATCTGATTTCACAAGCGGCGGGATTTTCAATCAATACCGACATTGTAAACAAGCACAACAAAGCGTATGTGGCTGACAGCCAAATACGCTTTGTTGACGCACGTTTCTTCTCCTTGATACAGAGCGTCTACCGAGCATGTGCGGAACTGCGATCGCGGCACTATAGAGGAGATAAATTGAAACGGAACTTACTTCCTGGACGTACCTCGTATTTAAGATATTTAATTACGAAATAGAATGTATATCTTGAAAATTCTTGGAATGGACTCTAAAGACATCTTTATTCTAAATGATTTTTATTGAATTTTGCATAACTGGTAAACCGTAATATATAACCAAAAAGTTGATACACTAAAAATGTAAATCATAATAAAACACAGAATTTGTGTCATATACATTTTTTTCGTGGAGTTGATCGTTTTTGAGATATTTCTTTTTATTGGCTTCAGATTCAAAAACTTACTCTTCTCATACAGGAATTTGTCAACTCCTGTCCATACAAATAAAGGAACTTCAGTCTCATAGCAACCAGCTTTTGACTATTACTTTAACCAATGGTACTCCCTTATTTCGCTTCTACTTGCATGGAGGCAAGTAATAAGACTATTGCTGCTAATTTTTTTCTCGATTAGCATGAACTAAATAGAAGCATAAACTTTCTAACCATAATTTGTTGCAGAGATGTAGAGAAAGTCATGTGAATGGAACACATCAGATTTTTTGTTTGTTTTGTTTTTGTTTACTCCTGCCATTCAAAGAGAACGTATGATAACATGTCGCCATCTCAAAAAAGATGTGACCGACGCTTCAGCTGCTGAATCCTCCTATTCCACTTGTACCGGAAAGGAAATGTAAAATAATCAAACCACTCATTGTGTCTATCTGGATAGCTGGAGAAAATCATGTGGATGTAATAAAATAGAATTTTCAAATTACAATTTGTGAGATTAGAAAGAATAATCTGATTGGTAAATTTGGTATGTAAGTTTGGTATCTTCCAAGGATGCGACACGAAGGTTTTAAAAAATAATCCCCTCACCCCAAACTAAACTTTAAATAATAAAAAAATAAATTGAAAATGTTGATTTTCTTAAAAATGGCTCAAACAATTTGATTAAAATCTCCTATATTTAAGATGTTTACATGAAAAATAAAATATAGGTCTGAGAATAGCTCTTTATTCTGGATAATTTTTATAGAATTTTGCATAGCTGGTATGCAGTAAGAAATAGACAAACCTTACTGCATAACAAATGTGGATCACGATAAAACACGCAATTTATGTCCTATGCATTTTGTCGTGGAGTTGACAATTTTAGCGATATTCCTTGTTATTGATTTCAGTTTTGAAATACTTAAACGTTTCTCAATGGTTAACCACGCAAAGAAACGGATTTCAATCCCATAGCAACCACATTTTAAATCTTTTGACGTTGGTTTAGTGTATTCTCTTATTTTCCTTCTACTTATAAAGGAACTAAGTATTAAGACTGTTTCTGCTAATGTCTTAGTATTAAATAGATAGAAGAATAAGCTTACTAACAATAATTTTTTATAGAGTTGTAGAGAAAATCATGTGACTGGAGCACATCAGATTTTACTTAAGCTATATGTACCTATATATAGTGGTTCCTTAGAGTAAGCAATGACGTGATGATTGGTGCACAGCAGACGTATTATGTTGACTTCCTTTTCATGAGTTTGTGGTTTCGTATTCCGGTTAAGGTAAGTTAAAGTTTCTTTTCGGGGTTTTTCTCATTCTAGGCTCTACATATGATCCACGATTAAATTTAAGTGTCATTTTACCATTTCATTCATCGTACTATATGAACGCTAGAGGACGTTAAACTATCAGAGAGAGAGAGAGAGAGAGAGAAAGAGAGAGAGAGAAAGAGAGAGAGAGTTTTTTTCAGCAGAGCTTCACCAAATTATTCGGTAGAGGGCTCATTATGGACCGATGAGTTGAGTTGATTTCTGTCTGTATAGATGTCCATATCAATGGAAATCATATCAATAGATCATATATCACCATTGTCCGATGATGTATGAGTTTCTTCATTAACAGCCAATTTCTCTAACCCTGTAGATCGATTGTATCATTGACTTAATGCTGCAACACCATTCAATAGTAAAAATAGTTATTTTATGTCACACCAAGCTTTCATTTCTTTTATCTACACCCAGTCAGTTTTACTTTGTTTTGCTTTGTTATTTGGAACGACTTCAACACTAAATAAGAGACTTTTGCGTGTTTTTACAATTTGGTGGGTCTTTATTCACCAATTTGAGTGTTTTGATTCTTTAACTTCTAAAAGTAATGTAATGGAGTACTATCAGAGAACTTGCAGGTAAATTCTTCGGTAAATGCAGTTGATTTTTGCGAAGACTCGAAGAGGAATCTTTAGGGAGTTTTTGCCTTTCACCTGCTACAGCTCTTTCATTGAAAAACTAGCCCATTTATTGCTATTTTATCCAAGATACCATAAACCTCCGATTTTCGCTTCTTGAAGCTATATCGGTTTCTACTTTAGAGTCATAAAATTGACTTTTTCTCATGTTACTGATGTCTAGTTGAAATCACTGTACTTTGCATTGTTAAAAGTAGCAAGTGAGATTTCTTTTCCATTCTTTTACGGCTTCAAAATATTTGTATTGTTTACTTACGCAATATCAAAATAAAAGCGATTATGTTTATCAAAGTTAATGTATGTTACAAATGAGTCATGCGGGGAAAACGTATACTGAATGTGATTGTCTTATAAATGTATATGTAGGAGCTTAAAACATGTAACAGAGGATATCTCGGAAATGACGAATGCTACGAAGAACTTAATATGCACAATACGTCATTACATTAAAAATTAGTGAGTAATCTTAAAAGTTGGTACAATAAATCTCCATATAAATAGTAATATACCGTGGCTGAGAATGAGAGAGTTAATATTTAGCAAAGTCTTCTTTTGTTCTTGGAATACCATCGATCCCCTAAGGTTTCTTCTAAGTTTACGTTCGGACAATTAACGATAAACGTTTCATTCGTCTGCTAAACAACTCAAATTGGGGCATGTTCCTATCATAATTTGTAACACCAAAGCGGTTTTAGACTATTTTTTCTGTATGATTATCTTCGAAAATGCTTTGCTGGTGACATCAAAGAAATCTGGTTTAAATAGACATGTTTTTGTACATACAGCTTTTCGTTTCTAAATTACGCTTTTATTACAGTATCAAGCTCACGCAAAGTTAACACACTGTAAAAATATATTTTTTCGGTAGAGGGGACTTTAGTATGTGCATTTTCGGTGAGCTCTTTTTTTATTTTAGTGTGTAGTGCACTAGTCTACCTATGCTATTATCTATTCAGCAGAGATAATAGCAATACTAACAATATTCTGTACTGCAATCTTAATTTCTGAATATTCTGAATGTTCATGATAAACATTATGAAATAGCTTTGGCCGAGATGCTTACACAGACCTTTATCTTAACACCCTGGAGGTTAAAGGAGGTTATGCGGACAGTCAAATGCTGAAAAAAGTCACTAAATAGTTTAAACCGGCGTGAGCCAGGCTGGTTTCTATCTTTAATGGTGTTAAATATCTTAGTACGAGAGGACCAGATATTTGAAATAATTTTATTAAAATTGAATTTTATTAATTAGACTGTGACATTGCGTAGTCTTTGCATGCGGTAAAAATGACGTGTTATCTATGGACGCTCTTTAACTGTTGTGGTCCTCAGCGTCCCATTCTATACTGGGCGTAAAAGACCGCTAAATTATGCTAAGAGGCTTCTCAATCGGGTTTGAGGTTCTTTTTCGTGCCGTAAATCTACGACACGGGACCACCGGCTTTACTACCCTTCCGAAGGAAGCCATGCTAAGGATTTTTACGCCCGAAAAAATCCATCGTCCTCCGCCTGGTTTGAACCCGCGACCCTGGGTATAAGAAGTTAGCATGGTACCCATTACACTACGGAGGGCGACTTTTTCTTGCGGGTGAAAAACAAATTAATGCATATTTAACCTTCAAAGAGTGTGTGGATTATACATTTTGAAAACATTCAACTAATAACAGAAAATATCTCGGAAATGGTTACTGGCACATAAATTGCTATTTTGATATTAAGTATTTATTTAAATACACACAATTTCTCCTTAGAATCTTTTACCTATCTCTTGCGATTATTAGTTATACAAAACTATAAACAAAATTAAAAGTAACCGGGCATTTTTACGAAAGTGTTTTAATGGATTGCATTACTGCTTTTACTTACCATACATAGGTGGTTGAGAATGCAACAATTAAGTGCTAGTTGTTTGGTAGTTAGAACACCAGCTTTCGAATTCAAAGGCCCAGTTGTAACAGCCGGTCGGAGGAAGGGAATATTTCTTTAGAAAAAATGATTATGCATCCTCCCTGAAGTCTGAAAGTGTGAATTTGTATGTATAAATTTAACGTATGTAATTTCGCTAAGCAATACCATCCAACTGTAAAACGAGTGAACATCTTGATGATTTCAGATATTTCAAAGGTAAGCTTCTAATATGATGCGAGGTGGATAAATGGAACTAAAGCTAAAATAAAACTTCAGATTTCTAAGCACGTCAAAAAGTTCATGATGACGCAATAAATATAATATAAACAGACGAACGTCTCAAGAGGATTATATATATATGAGAGAGAGAGAGAGAGCACGCGAGCTGTTGTTATATTTACAGTACCAATAGAAATTGTTAACCTTCTCATCAATAGAATAACGGTTTTCTGCTAAAGAAGACAACATTTCAGAAGGATCCGATTTATTAGAATTCCAGAAGATATAATAGGGTTAATATTTCAGATTTTCAGCAGTTTCTGCAAAAGAAATGCCAAACTTTTGTTGCTGGAGCACTGCTCAAACATTTTCCCTTTTGGTTAGAGCCGCTCTAGTACTACCAATATAATCTTCAGAAATTAGCTGCACATAAAAACACAAAAGACCTTGTCTATTATTTCACGTGCAGCGTCAAAAGATAGAAATTGTTTTTAAGTTATACAAGTACAGTTTTGATCCCTTAGGATGCCTTTAGTTTGGACAATTTCTGTGGTATTTCTGCATATCATCTCTGATTATTCCTTTTAAAACAAAAAGAATAAATTGTAGCATGAACCACAAAACGCGGGATATAAATATGTTAGAGTTGCCTGTATTCTTGGGGCAAAGATGTTCTCTTCAGCAGACGTGGGACCAATATACACTAAATACAATTTTATTAATTATGGACAATTTAGCAATTACCTGGGATTACTATCTTGCACTTCAGCATTTTAGCAGATAGTATTATATACAAAGTGTTGACTACATTCTGTACAGGCCTACAGATTTACTTTGGTTGCCTTTATTTTTGTAAATTTCGGTATTGAAATTACATTTCAATTTAGATTAGAGTATAATATTTTTGGGTGAATTTGGTTTTTCTCCACTAAGTATAGATATTTTAATGTTAAATAAGGGGGTGTTTTAAAGTAATATTTCTTTACAATAAAGTAAGAACAACTAAATATTTTTGCAAACCTTTTACTACGTTCCTACGAGTTGTTCTTGTGTCTTGAACTCTAGTTTTGTACAGAATATTTAAGTTCTTTAGAGATTTCCAACGCCAGGTTATTTAGTAAAGGTGCAGCTAATTGCAGTTACAATTTTATATATTGGAAACTGAACTTTAATAGTCTATTAAAGGATAAACGCTAATATATACACACGCTGTTTCCAGGAACTTCGGATTAACCATGATTTTCTGAATTTGTATTTAATTAGTAACTAGAAATGAAAAAATGAAAAATAAGCGCTTCAGTGCATCCCTTTGGAGGAACATCATAATTAAAACAAACATTTCAGATAACTTAGAGATGGGATGAAATGAAGCCCGGAGTCGAGACTGTCGACTCCATCGACTCCGAACGCTGGTGTCGACTCTCTCGCGAAGTCTTGCTTTCGCTCTGACGTCATAGAACGCACAGCACAGCCCCGCTCTAAACAAACGTTGGTAGTACCTCAGTCAACGCAAACTCGGTCGTGTCGCGCAAACGGTATAGGACCAAGGATCATTTTCAGATACCGGACCTAGCTGTACGTCCGTTAACTGAGCAGCTCATATCGCATGGTAAATGAACGAAATGTTTGAAATTTGAATAACTCAAAATAGACCTGTAGGCTTTAGAGCTTAAGATTTAGCTATCTGACTTTCGTCGTCTCAGGATAAGGCAACATCCTGAGACACCACCCTAACTGAGATTCGAACCCAGGACCTCTTGAATTTGAGGTCCATGTACTTCTTAGTAATATAGTTAAACATTCAATACATATAGAAGACTAAATAGAAATATTGATAAAATTCCCTTTCATCCTTATTTCACATTTAAAGACATTTTAGGATTTATAGACACACAGACATACACATATTTTGCTGCAGGAATGAGAAGACAGGTTAAAGTGACAGATGTTAAAAGAGAACTCAGCTATGAACTCCCTGCTATTTAAATGATTACGAGGGGGAAACAGATGAAAGGTGATTTCCAGTTAAATTCCATGCGTATTTTGCACAAATAATTGGGAATATAACGGTTAACCTTGCAAATAAAAATGTATATGCCACAAATTGCTTGTTTTAACGAGTACTTCATTTTTTATTTAGTAAGAATTTTGCCCATCTTTACGGTTTACCAGTTATGCAAACATCTAGAGCAAAGAGACCTTCGAAGACTACTCTCGGGAATTTTAAAATATACATTTTATTTTCCATAAATATATCTTAAACATAGGTTAATTTCACACAGTAGTAGCCAATTTTAAGAAAGTCAAAATTATCGAAATATGTAAAGGATAGCTGGGTGTGAGGGACATTTTGAAACCCTTACTGTCGCATCCCAGGAGACTACTAATCTTAAATACCAAGTTTGGCACTAAACGACTTTGCGTTTATGAATTTTGCTGTTCACACATACACACATCCATTTTTTCTAAATATGCGTGTTACTTTCTCCAGCACGTGTGTATATACAATGTATATAATATATTGTATTGTACCCTAAAATTCAGATCTTGAGATTTCCTGGATATAAGCTTTGAGGTCCCCCTGAGTCCAAAAAGCATTTTTAGAAAAAGGCCCAGGTGTGTGTACAGCATAGTTCAAAAACGAAATAACCGTTAAATACCAAACTTGGTATTTATGTTTAGTATCTTATAAGGATGAGTCACGAAGATTTTCGGGAAACTCCTCCCCAAACTACCTTTACGTGGAACACTCTTTGAAAATGTTTTTTCCTCATAAACGGCACGATGATTTTGATTAAAATACCTATACTAAATATATTTAGATCACATACAGAATGCATATCTTCAATTTCTGAGAATAACCTTTCAAGACTCTTTATTCTGGATGAATTTTGCATAATTGGTAAACCATAAGAGATAGACAAAAATTTACAACATTAAAATACATAATTTCTCACAAAGTTTTTAGTTCACCGTTTTAGTGATATTCTTGTTATTGGTTTCAAATATTAAACTATGTAACCTTATTCAAACGGAAAGTCATTTTCCGCTTCACCTCTCGTTTTACTGCTAACCATGTGAAACGAACCGAACTTCAATGTTTTAACATAGTAACCAGCTTTTAAAAGATTTGTCGCTTAACCTAATGTAGGTACTCCATTATTTCCTTTTTACTTTCAAGGAAATTAGTAATAATGCAATTTTTGTTATCATGAAGTAGATGTAAGAATAATCTCTTGTAAGAATATTTTATAAGTGGAACAGCTTGAGAAAGTCATGTGAATGGAGCACATCAGATTTTTTTTCTATTGAGGGAGTCTCAAAACGAGTATTTCCAGTGGTATCCCGGTATCGAATTTTGTGTGGAATGCAATATCCTCCCCATTTCTGTGCGTAGTAGGAAAGGTAAGACAGCTTCAGCATGAGTTCTCATCATGTTAAGTATATACAGATCATATTCTTTCACACAGTACTTCATTTGCGGACACGCGTTTTATATCTGTTTTAACAACAGGTTGCGTCGACTCCAGAACCGAGAGTATCGGTTCCCGGGCGTTAAAGCGTTCGATTCTTCGCGACACCATTCGCGGCCCATCTCTTAAATAAACTCCACATGCTTGTTAGTTAGCGTGAAAATTATGAAAATGTGTGATGTGAAGGTATTAGGGAGGTGTTTGTCGATGATTGAAATTCGGCTCTGAATGTTTAGCATTAAAACAACAGAAATAGAAATAGCAAGCCACAAAGAACAAGGAATATCTCAGTAATATTAATCTCCACAAAAATGTATATGACGAATTGTGAGTTATGTGTTTTAACAACCGTTGTTTAGCAATATGTCCCTCTTTTACGGTTTACCGGTGCAAAAGTCCTCCAAAAGGATAAGCACTTCAGAGACTATTCCCAGAAAATTAAAATTATACATTTATTCATCATGTAAATATCTTCAATAAATCTAATTCTAAGGAAAATCTTTAAAGACATTTTTGGAAAAATAATTTTTTTGAAAAATGCTTAATGAAAAGGGAATTTAGGGTAGGGAATTTTCTTGAAAATCTACGCGTCGCATCCTTGAAAGATGCTGAACATAAATACTAAGTTTGGTTTTTAATAATCTGTTCGTTTCTGAAGTATGCTGGTTCTTTTTTCCTATTTTTACCTTTTTTCTATGTTACTTCTATTTGGTTACCGTTGTCTTTTTTGTTTTTAATACACGCACAAGTCGGAACTCGAACCCACGATCCGCTGTGTTCATATATACACAAATACTCATACACTCACGCAGGTCTATTTTTTAATTCTTTTTTGGTGGGGGAGCTAAAGAAATTTCAAAACATGTATTCCGGTGAAATATCCAAATCGAAGCTTTGGTTGGGATATATGTAAATAGAATGTATCTGTAGAGAAATTGGTAATATGGTGTTTGTTCTGCAATTTTTAACGATCGTAAAGTAAATCTTGCCGACCAGAAACCATAAAGTTCTGAAGATTTAATTTATGAAATTCATTATTGTTGTTTCTGAGTTTCAGAAAGAAAAGGTCTGATGACCCTAGCTTTGTAGAAGTAAGAAAAACACTTATATAATTATAATTTTACTGGGATTTACAAATAGCATATCGTCATGTACTCTAAACAATCAGTACTTTATCCGACAGTAGTATTGATTCCCATGCATTTGTAAAAGAGACGCAATAGTCATTATAGATACACGAGTTGTTAAACTGCATAATTGGAAACTAGTAGAGCCGTTCAATACAAAAGCCCATTCTCTGCTAATAAACCCCGTAAAGTGCAGAAATAAATCAGGTTAATGGATCCTATTGTATCATAACTGTCCGCAGGCAACGCCATGAAAATTCATGTGCAGAACTTAAACAAGAAATGTTCTGAATATGATGTAATAATTATCCGCTCTTGAGGCACTATCTATAAATTTCCAGGAAGTTGGGGAACAATTACTCGAAGAAGTGATATAGGCTTTACACTTGGGGGATATATTAGGTGTTTCGTCCGTGATAGGAGCATAACAATTAAATTCATAATTGGTATCAGGAATATTATATTTGTGTAAATAAGCATTTGGTGGCGCCGTTGCCAGGCGTTTAAACCGCTAACTTCCCACTTAGACGGCCCGGGTTCGATCTCAAATACCCGCATGTGGCATTTGTGGTGGACGAAGCAGCGTCTGGGTGGGCTTTTTGCAGGCTGTCTGATTTCCCCCGCCACTCGTTTCATCAGTTGCTCCATTATCACCTTGTTTTTTATAGTGTTTAACGCCCACTTTTACTAAAAATGCCACCGCAAGCGATAACACTGGCGATAGGTGGAATGAAGATGGAGCACCGGTGGAATACGATGGCGGGGGGAAACCGGAGAACCCGGAGAAAACCCGCCCCTTAGCCGCTCTGTCCACCAGAAATCTCAAATGCGGTGGCCTGTATCGAACCCGGACCGTCTGTGAGCAGCGAGTGGTCTAATCATTCGACCACGGTGCGGCTCACCACCGTTGTTATCATTCATTTCGCTTGCATGTCGCATCATCCACTTCCTCACGCTCAAGCCGGTCACTCGTTCCAGGTTCTCCATTCTGTTGTTTCATGCCGTTAGCTCCGCGACAGGCTTCTGACCTCTAGGCATCCGCTTCTAAGTCCTTAAACCAACTCGAAAATAAACACATAGCAGAAATTTGGGAAATACAAATTAGATCACTAAGAGCTCATAATGTATGCATTTTTAGCATGAAGTAGAGGTAATATAGGTAGATCAACATTTTCCCAATTTGGTGGACGCCATATCTGATTTACATCTTAAAAATGAAGCATTATTGAGTATGCTTAGTTTATCTGCTTTCAACATGGTACATGGAACTATTGCATTCAACCCAAAATTCGACCGAAATGTCCCCGGTGATACACGTTATTGAGTCCAGAAAAAACATTTCTAGAAAAAGGTGTGTCTCTCTGTATGTGTTTGTATATGTGCTTTCAACATGGTACGTGGAACTATTGCATTCAACCCAAAATTCGACCGAAATGTCCCCGGTAATACACGTTATTGAGTCCAGAAAAAACATTTCTAGAAAAAGGTGTGTCTCTCTGTATGTGTTTGTAAATGTGCTTCCAACATAGTACATGGAACTATTGCATTCCACCCAAAATTCGACCGAGATGTCCCTGGCAATACATGTTAATGAGTCCAGAAAAAGCATTTCTAGAAAAAGGTGTGTTTCTCTGTATGTGTTTGTATATGTGCTTCCAACATAGTACATGGAACAATTGCATTCCACCTAAAATTCGACCGAGATGTCCCTAGCAATACATGTTATTGAGTCGAGAAAAAGTATCTTTAGAAAAAGGTGTGTTAAATACCAAATTTGATGCTTAAGTTCTGTATTTTCCAATGATGGCTCAAGAAGATTTTCAAGAAATCTCTCAAGAAACTATCCCTAATATGTAAACATCTTTCCAAAGTTTGATTTTTCCAAATGTGACTTTAAACGATTTTGATTGAAAATCGTATATTAACGATTTTTGGATGACAAATAAAATGAGTATATGAAAATATCCTCTAAATTCTAGTTCATCCTGAATGACTTTAGTATAACTGGTAAAAGCTTACTCCGCCAAAAAGGTAGATATTGTTAAAACAAACAATTAATGTTGCATACGTTAATGCAAAGTTAAATGTTTCCCACAAATCCCTGGTTAATTGTCTCAATTTTAAAATACGTTTATATTTCCCAAATGTATATTTGTTATTTATTTTACTTTCTCTTACTCAAACATACAGAGCGGAATAGTATGGCAAAATATAGCGACCAGCTTTTGAAATATTTGACAATCGTTCTCTTATTCCAGCGTATCTATAGGAAGTATGCAATACACATATTTATGGAAATGTGTATGTCTATATAGTGAATATACATTATAGTGAAAATACTTTAAGTTCCAGGCCAATTAGTGTTAAATAATTATTTCTTCCATATTAGTATTCATTATGCTATACAGAATTGGAATAAATACATCGTAACTAAAAGTAAGAGAGGTTACGGTTTAGTAGGTATGCAAAATTCCGTAATATTCATCCAGAGAAAATTAGTCTTCAGAGTCTATTCCCAGAAAATTCAAGATATACATTTTATTTGTCAGGTAAATATCTTTAATATACGATATTTTAATCAAAATCTTTAGAGCCATTTTTAAGAAAATCAAAAATTTAGAAAAAAGTTCCATTTAAAGGGTATTTGGGGGTGAGGGCTTTTCTTGAAAATCCCCTCACTCCCTAAATGCACACACACATGGACCTTTTTGTAAAAATATTTGATTTTAATTCATGAGACTCAAAACATGTATTTCCGGTGAAATTTTCGGTATCGAATTTTTGGGAGGAATGCAGTACCTTCTCTATACACTATGTACATAGTACGTATAGAGAAAGTAAAAATTTGGTAGTTCAAAATTGAAACCGATAACAAGAATATCTGTTTCTAAGCTGAAACATGATATACTATGTAAGAGACCCACCACTTCGATCAAAAGCAGTCTATAACATCACATATTTACCCGCTACAGCGTGCGGCAGTTTATGGGCTCCAAGTATGCGAGGGTATTTATTTATCGTCCCACATGATAGGAGCCAATTATGGTACGCTTTTAATGCCCCATGTTGTGTGTCAAGTATGTGACTGTCTTCCTTGAAGAGCAAAGTATGAAGTGGTTTTCCTCTTGCGTTGATGGGTGACTCTGGACTCACTCCACCACCAAAGGGGTAGATCTCCCATGTATCTTGTTTTGATGATCCACTACCGTTGGTTGCCTCCGGCGTAGCTCAGCCTGCACGAGATTGACTCATTCGGGTGGTAATAGCAATGAGGGTAGTTTGTGAGTAATCTTGTGAAATAGTTAGCACACAGTTTACTTTATCTACTCGTTTTATTCTTGACTAGATGTATGATATATAGACAAGCACTTTGCTTTACAATCTAATTATGACTATTTCTAGGAGTTTTCCTGCTTTGACGACGAAACTTAACTTCACTTATTGAACTTTCACACCGTATAACAATATTACAACGAGTATGCGCCTTGAACTTAGCGGCGAGGTCGTCTGCTATTAGGCGCACATGTATGTAAGGGTGCAAGAGTGTTAGAGTGCCCTGACATTTTTTTTTTTTTTTCGGGTGGAAGGACTGATCTGGGCAAGCCCGGAGTGTCGGGGTCTCCCATGTGGGCATACCGACTGAAAAACCCCTCCACCGGCATTAGAAGGAAGTAAGGAAAGGCGCATGATTGCACCCGCGAATTCAAGGTGATAGTTATCTGACTGCAGAGCGTAGTCAGAGGAGTGAAATGAGAGCCGGGAGACAGACTTGACCGAGGCCAGACTGTTACCGCGGCGAATTCGGGGAGAGGAATGAAGGGATTTGGGGGTGAAGGTTGGAGTTAGTGCTGGTGAGCTGATCCTAGAGCTTCTTCACGCCTAAGTGTCGTGATGTCTACGGAGTAGATCGAAGCGTGAAATTGGTTGATGTTCTGACTTCTCCAGCAAGGCTCTCACCTCCTCTCTGAAGATGAGCCAGATGTTGTCCTTAACTGGCACTATTGCTTGGTAAATGTCTGGGAGTGCAGTGGTGTTGTCCTGCTCCTGCAGTCTGTCCTCGAGGCCGAAAGCTGGCCGTGAGCATTAGACAGAACCTCCGCGTGGAGATCCTCAATGGCCTGGATTTCCATCCGTAGGCTGGTTGAGGTGAAGTATGCCTATACTTGGGGTATCTGGGGCACTGGGCTTGCCCGGTGAAGTATCTCATACCACCACAGGTGGCGCAGAACCGGCAACGGCGGTGGAGGTCGTGCCCAGTACACTCCGATGTGTAGGCGTTGGTGCCACAGTAATGGCATTTCGGTGGCGAGAAACAGGTATTTTGGCTGGACCCATAGGCACAGCAGCGACGACAGGGCCGGTGTCGTTCCTGTCTGCTGGCCTCAATGTTCAGAAATCACCCTAACAAGGGCAACCCTGACGCCAAGGCAGCGTCCAGTTCTGCTCGGTCCTGGAGTTCCACTCTAACCAGTGGTGTTGGGAATAGTCGCAGATAATACTAGTTGTCCTCAAATATGAAGGTCATCTAGACTGTGCAGCGGCGAGAAGGTGCCGGGTGTAGAGATCCCGTGAGACCTCCCTACTGTACCGGGGCGGCGGCGAAGAAGTGACGTTGGCTGCCGGTGAAGCAGCGGTGGAGTTGGTGAACGCGGAGAAGCAGTGGCTGCTGGAGAAGCTGCTGGTCTGCGCTGTTGCTTTCTCTCTATTTTTTTTTTTAATACAGTTCCGGAGTCTGATCTGGACCGCTGTATACCCTACTTTTTATTTACCTAATTTGTTTACTTTGATTACTGTATGATTACTGAATTTCTGTTTTACTTTTTGCACACACATACACAAACATATAACACTCATGCCCATGGTGGGACTCGAACCCACGATCCCCTGCGCTGCGAAACACCAAAGCGAGACGCTTTGGCGAGAGCGGCCATGGGGACCGGCTCTCTTCGTACATCTTGGAGCGAAGTTCTCTCTGACATCATGCAATCTTCTACTTATATTGCAGATTTTCTGTCATGGCTGCTTCTTTCTGATTGGTCACAAAGACCGCCAACTTGGTGTTGAGGTAGCCCATAATGCATCATTCTTTACCCTCGTGACTATCATTACACAGTGGAAAAAAACTCATTTCTCCACTATTCTGTTCTCCACTCGATTGCGTTGTCACTTACTCATCTATTGCACGCACATGCACCATAGTACGTGATTAACAAAAGAGTTCTGTTTCACTAAGAGCCTTCCCCTTTCCAATAGCCAAGTTTGGTAAACAATTTTGAGCTGTGCTTGCTATAGGTTAGCTTTACACTTTTAAATACATTAAATAATTGGCAGACGGGAATAATAATAATCATAGTAGCGAGGCCGACTAATGGCCTCAAGTGCAAAAGCAAGCCTGCTTGCTGCAGTACAAAATCAAACGAATTAGTGACGTGTGTGCTAGGTACTGTCCGATAATTTTTAACTAAAAGAGTTATCTAAGGTTATCATTATATGCACACCACTAGGAGAGAAAATGAATAGAAAAATTCTGCTTACGACAGCTTATCTATCTTCCGTGTACTCCATGCTAATCGAGATAAGATTGGCAGAAACTGTTTTACTTCAGACTTCTTTGTAGATACAAGAGAATAGCGGAATGTACTCGGCTGATATAGGCCCAATTCTTTAAGAGCGAGTTGTGTATTTAATCGAATTAAAATGATTTTCTCCTTGTCTCACAGAGATGAAAGAAAGAAATAATATGATTTCCCTTTTGTCAAATTCATATACAGTGGAAAATGAAACCGATAACAAGGAGGATCTCGGCAATGGCTCAAAGGTATATTTGACATAAATGGTGTGCTTTAACGAGATCTGTATATGCTATATTGTTTTGCCTATCTCTTATGATTTACCTGCTATGCAAAAGTCATTTAGAATTAAAAGCCCTTCAGAGGATGTTCCCATAAAACTCAACATATTCATTTTATTTTCTATGAAAATATCTTAAACATATAGTTTTAATAAAAATTGTCACAGTCATTTTTTATAAAACCTTTTTGTGAACTATGCTTCAATAAAAGGTAAATTTAACTAAGAATTTACTTAAAAGTTTTGGTCACATCCTTGAAAGATACTGAATCTGAATTATTTAACCGTTTTATTGTATGTTTTGTATTTTTTTTTTTTTTTTTTTTTTGGCTATACGTTATGAGGCATACAGATACGCGCCCATATATACTTATTTACCATGATAACTTCATGTACCTGGCGGAGGACGATGGTTTTTTTCGGCGTAAAAATCCTGATCATCGAAAGAGAAGTATAGTCGTTGGTCCCCTGTCGTAGATTTACGGCCCGTAAAAGAACCTTAATCCCTGATAAAGAAGCCTCTGAGCAAAATTAAGCGAGCATTCTCTGTGGGACGCTGTAAATCACAGCAGTTAAACAGCGTCCATAAATAAAACGCCATGTCAGTTACATACCCACACGTGGGATTTGAGGTGGACAAAGCGGCGCAGGATGTGCTTTCTCCGCGGTCTCTAGTTTCCCCCGCCATCAGATTCCACCGGTGCTCCGTCTTCATTCCAAGGTGGTACCTTAGTTGTAAAATCGGGCGTTAAACACTAAAAATGTATTTTTGGGTGGGAGGGGTTCATAGCGCCTCCGGTTAATTCTCAATATCAAATTTTTGGAACGAATACAATACGTATCTACTTACCTTACTATATGCAATAGAAAAGTAATTCATAAATGTTTTCGCAGTGAAATAACCCCCAAAAAGAGACCCGTACAGCTGCGAATCTACTAAAGTGAAAGTAACTTACAGTATTGAGTACTGCGGATAAATGATTCTACACTGGTACATATTTTATCAACGCCATCGCATTGAAAACTGTGGCGTGGCATTTTTATTTCGTTCCCATTCCACTAGATAATGGAAAAGAGGCACGAGAAAGCTTTCAAACTCTCACAAAATGGAGAGGGCGTGTTGTACCTGACAGTTTTACATTTCCAACGCTGAAGTCACTTATCCTCCGGTATGCAACGCCCTCGTTAAGTATTAATTTTCCGCATTGGAACCTGCTCGGATTGATTACTTAGATAACGTAAAGCGTATAAAACAGAACAATGGGGACAATAAATGGCGAAAGCTTCCAAAAATGTTATTTACTTTTTTTTTTTCCTTCTCTGTATCTTATTAACTATTCAATTTTATTTGGCTGATTTTAACATTGTACCCAGCTACGTTTTCTGTCATTTTACTCTGTATTTAGCATCACTTCACAAAAGATCCAAAATTAATTTCTGAAATCTTTGCAGCAGAGGAAAACCTTAGCTCCTCTTTTAGGGGAAGTTATGGTTCATATGTTGACATTATGTTACGTATGTCAGCTTCTGTGTCCTTTTCTCTCTCTACCACGAGCAGAGTAGGTAGAAGAAGTATTGAATTCCAAAAGAGCTCTCGAAACCGAAATTTCACAGAAATCATGTTTTGAGGTCGCCCGAAAAAATCAGATGTGTTCAATTCACAAGACTTTCTCTATCTCTGCAAAAAAATCTGATGTGTTCCATTCACATGACTTTCTCTACTTCTGTGTAACAAATTATTGTTAATAAGCTTATTCTTCTATTTACTTCATACTAATCAAGAAAAAATTAGCAGAAATGGTCTTATTACTTGCTTCCTTGTAAGTAAAAGCGATATATGGGAGTATCATAGATTAAAGTGAAATTAAAGGCTGGTTACTAGGTGACTGAAGTTCCTTTGTTTTTATAGACACGAGTTGACAAATTGCTGTATTAGAAGAGTACAAGGTTTTTAAACCTGAAACAAAAAACAAGGAATATCTAAAAAACGATTAACTTCCGAAAAAAAATTGTATAACATGAATGTGTGTTTTAATGTACTCTACATTGTTTGTGGGGTAAGTTTTTGTCCATTTCTTACGGTTTAGCAATTATGCAAAATGTCGTGAAATGCATCCAGAATAAAGTAATCTTCAGAGGCTATTCCCAGAAAATTCAAGATACACATTTTGTTTGACAGGTAAATACCTTTAATATACGATATTTAAATCAAAAGCATTAGAGCCATTTTTGAGAAAATCTAAATTTTCGAAAAAAGTTCCATGTAAAGAGTAGTTTGGGGTGGAGGGATTTTCTTGAAAATCTTCGTGTCGCATCCTTGGAAGATACCAAACTTAAATACCAAGTTTGGTATTTAACGGTCTCGTTTTTGAGCTATGCTGTCCACAGAAACACAGACACACATACACACACAAACACACACAGACACACACACGCACACATGAACCGTTTTCCAAAAATGCTTTTTTTTAATTCAGGGGGACCCAAAACATATATTTCCGGTGAAATCTCGGTATCGAATTTTTGGGTTCATTACAATACCTTCTCTATACACTATGTACATAGTACGTGTAGAGAAAGTAATATTAAAAAGCCTATGCTTCAATTTACATTATGCTAATCGAGAAAACATTAGCAGAAATAGTCTTATTACTTCCTTTCTTGTAAGTAGAAGCGAAATAAGGGAGTACCATAGATTAAAGTGATGGACGAAAGCTAGTTGCTATGTAACTAAAGTCCCTTTGTTTGTATGGACAGGTTTTGACAAATCCCTGTATGAGAAATGTATAAGATTTCCAAAGCTGAAACCAATAAAAAGGAATATCTCAAAAACTATTAACTCTGCGAAAAAAAATATATTACAGAAATTGAGTGTTTTAACTTGTTTTATATGTTTTGTGTGGTAAGTTTTTGTCCATCCTTAGGTGTAGCGTTTATACAAAATTCTGTAAAATTCACCCAGAATAAAGTAGTCTTCAGAGGCTATTCCCAGAAAATTCAAGATATACATATTATTTGTCAGGTAAATATACTTAATATGCGATATATAAATCAAAATCGTTAGTCATTTTTGAGAAAATCAATATTTTCGAAAAAAAGTTCCTTGTATAAGGTAGCTGGGGGTGGGGGGATTTTCTTGAAAATCTTCGTGTCGCATCCCTGCAACATACCAAACTTAAATATCAAGTTTGTTATTTAACGGTCCTTTCGTTTTTGAGCTATGTTGTCCACAGACACGCACACACACGCACGCACACCGGATATTTTTTCAGAAATGCTCTTTTTGGATTCAGGGAGACCCAAAACACGTATTTCCGGTGAAATCTCGGTATCGAATTTTAGGGTGCATTACTATACCTTCTCTATGCGTTATATACATAGTACGTGTAGAGAAAGTAAAAGCGTGTTAGAAAAAGCTCTGTGTGAGAACGCTATAGCTCAAACTTACTATTAAAAGATTAAAGTTTTTTTTTTTAAATCGCTCTACCCTAACCCTTTATTTGAGCTTTTGAAACAATATTTCTCTCTACCACGTGCATACTAGGTAGAAGAGAGATTCCATTCTACACAAGCACTCAAAACCGAAGTTTCACACGAAATGCATGCATTTCTCTCTATCACGTATAGAATAGGTAGAAGAGATATGGCATTACACACAAGCACTCGAAACTAAAGTTTCACCGAAATGCATGTTTTGAGGACGCCTGAATATAAAAAATGTTTTAGAAATATGTTTGTGTGGAAGCCATACCTGAAAATCGAAAAGTTGGTTTAATAACAAGCTTAATATTAAAGTGATTAAATACTTTATTTTTTAAATCGCTCTAACCTAAACTGCCCTTTACTTGAGATTTTCAAACAATATTTCTCTCTACCACGTTCAGAGTAGGTAGAAGAGATGTTGCAGTCCATACAAGCACTCGAAACCGTCATTTCACATGAAATGCATGTTTTGAGAACATCCAAATAAAAAAAAACGTTTTAGAAAAAGCTCTGTGTGTGGAGGCCATGTCTCATAAACCAAAAGGTGGTTTAATGCCAAGGTTACTACTAAAGGAATTCAAGATTTTTAGTAAAGTCGCTCCAACATAAACTGCCCTTTTATTGAAATTTTGAAACGATATTTCCAGAATATATGTAATTGTAATAATGAGATAAGTTTATGTAAAGGCAAGATAATGTATATATATGACTATGTATTAATTTGTGTGTAAGAAAACTAATATTAGAGCTTGAATTTATACGCATCATAGTCAAAAGAAGTATTTGTTTGTTATGCTGCAGAAACTTTGTTAGGAAAACAGCTTAAATTTTGCTCGATTATATTATATACAGTGCATTCATTAAACAGCTAAGTGTTCTATAGGAGAAGCCTTTAATAAAATAGAATGGGAAATGACATTGTATTTTGCGTCACGTGGTCAGTTTGAGCAGTCACATGACCAAGGGATTCAATAATGTGAATTATCGCTAAATTTGAACTAAATGGCTACTCGCGCTTATGCTTGGTTTGGTGTAGCAATCGACTTTTCTCAGGGCGTTTTATTGGGCTTGTTGGGTTTCACAGACCCAGACTGCCTGGCGACTTCTTAAATAATAAATCACCAGGATTTTCTTTATAGAATGTTAGTTTATTTTGTAATCATTTCGTACAATTCTAAAGTGAAACTGCAATCACTCGTAATTTATGTGCTTTGTTGAATGCTGCAGATATTTGTACGCATGTATTTCTACGCGAATATATTAATCTCCGAGTGGGCCTTTCCATACTTGAGAAAAAGGCACTCTCTTTTCATAACTGACTTCACAAACAACAAAATCAACACGTAACTATGATATTTATTGTTGGAAAACAAAATCGCATAGAGAAAATCAAAACACTTATACGCGATGTAAGCACAAGGAATACTAAACATTTGCATTCAGCAATTTCAACTTCGGAATACAACAGAACAAGAACATTTGAACATCAAATAATGCAAAAATAACATTAAAGTCACAAAATATCGGAAAATTTTGTGGTTAGGATATAAATATTGCCTCAAACTATTTTAATTTCCATTTAGTAATTTGAGTAAACGAGCAATGCAGGTTTCCAGAATTTAAAGTTTTATTTTTTGTTGTTTTCGTTTTGCTTTGTTTTGCTTTTTGGGTTCCTCCAGCTAAAGACATGTCGTAAACATAATGATCTTTCGATCGCCCCCAGCCAAAAGAGAAGAACGTCTCAGCTTAGCTATTACAAAATTCTTACAATTATACTCCCTATGTTTTTGACAAATAACCTTAAATCAGTCTTGCCTACTACTGTGCTTTGAATTATGTGTTTCAGTTCTTGTGAGAAAACAAAGAGTAAATAACTCAAGATCTACATTTCGGATGCTGCTTACGCTTAAGAGCTTCGATGTTCTGGAGTGTAAGTCATCTAAAAATATCAGAAAATTTGGAAAATATCTAACTGTTAACATTGTTATCCAAAATCTGTCTTAGATTTTATTTTGGCACAAGCATATATATATATATATATATGATATATATCTGAAATATGATATATATATCATATTTCAGATTTATAAGCTAACCTTGACAATACATTTGACCCAAAACATGGAAGAAAAAAAAAATATAGTATTGATAATTTAGAGATAAATCTCTTAGGAATATAGCTACATCATAAAAATTGCAGAAGAAATTATTTCTGGAAATTTTCATAAATTTCTCTATCTACTATCGTTTGCTCCTATACATGTGCTACAGGCAATTCTTATCTAGTAATATATTCCAAATTAATTCATATTAATCGAGATAAATATTTTGTATACATAGTATTATTGCATATTTTTTGTAGGCAAATGAAGAATAAGCCAAACTGCATACGTAGTTAAAAGGCAGGGTGCTAAATGCAAACCCCAAGTTTCCAAGGAATTCTCATATCATTGCAAGAAACAACTGAAGAGCGGGTCAGATTTATACATGACAAAGTAGAAAATGCTTGAAACTAGTAATAATGTATGACTGATATATAAATTGTGTGCTTTTAAGATATGTTTGGTCAATTTTGAAATTTGCCGGAAATTCAATTCGAATGAAGATGACTTCATTGGCTCTTCCCAGAATATCTAAGATATAGATTTTATATTTTGTCACAAAGCTATTTTAAGTAATGTTATTTTTCTAATTAAAATTTTTGGAGATGTTTAGAAATAGTAAAACATTTCAAAACATGCTATATATAAATTATCGTTTGAGGTAGGATGATTTTCATTGAAATGACTATGCCCATCTTTTTAATATCATATACTTAAATACTAAGTTGAGACTTTTAGTTTTGAAGTTATGTTGTTCGTAGACACACACGCAGAACGCAGAGACATAAATGAATCCATCCATCCATCCGTCCGTCCGTACCTCCCTCCCTCCCGCCCTCCAATAATTTCTTCTCTGATGTTTTATTTCCAGTCTTATCTGTGCCTGTTTATTCGTTGACATTTCAGAGAAATAGCTTGCAATTTACTTATATCTTTGAATTTGATTATCGTGTTCTCATTCTCATATAATAGTGAAAAAATAGCGATTGGATAAATGATTCTCTCTATTGCACGGCTTGTGTAAAAAAACAATAAAAATAGTCCTTATTATATACAGTAAATTACTTGTAATTCCATGTTTGGAAATGCATGTTATTATTTTATTTAATTATTGAAATATTACATTTACAACCATTGACAATAATTTGGAACTTTTTACCAATAATTGAAAATCGTTTTCTAATTCTGAAAGGAGGCTTACATCATCTGCAAACAGTAATACATTTACCCTATCTTTATAATCAGTTAAAATGCCGTCATTGTTCAAAAGTTTTTTTTCTTCATTCTATTAGTATATCCATATGGACATAATATGGGTGAAAGTTAACTAAAGTTATCTAACCTCTTGGTTTATTAAAAGAAAATTATTTCTGGTCTGTTCATGTTCAAAACAAATATATGTTTGTTAATATAGTCTCTTAAAAGTTCTATTATCTAGACAAGCAGGACTTTATGTTCTAAAATTGTCCATACACAATGATACGCCCACATAATATTCCTAATATGTGGAACAGCTAATATGAAATAATTTACCAGAAAAGTCTGATGTGTTCTATTCACATGAATTTCTCTACATCTGTACAACAAATTACTGTTAAAAAACTTAGTTTCTATTTATTTCATGCTAATCGAGAAAAAACTAGCAGAAATCGTCTTATTACTTGTTTCCCTAGAGAGAAATAAGGGGGTACCATGGCTAAAGTGACAGTCAAAAATTGATTGCTATGTGATTGAAGTGCTATGTATGGACAGCTGACAAATCCCCGTTTGAGAAAAGTATAAGTATTTTATAGCTGAAACCAATAACAAGGAATATCTCAAAAACGATCAACTCCACGAAAAATAATTGTATAACATAAATTGTGTTTTAACGAGCTATACGTTTTCTATTCAGTAAGTTTTTGTCTATGTCTTAGGTTTGCCAGTTATGCAAAATTCCGCAAAATTCATCCAGAATAAAGACGTTTTGAGAGGCTATTCCCAGAAAATTCAAGATATACGTTTATTTGTCATGTAAATATCTTTAATATACGACATTATAATCAAAATCGTTGGAGCCATTTTTGAAAAGGGTAGTTAGGGGTGGGGGATGTTTTTGAAAATCTTCGTGTCGCATTCTTAGAAGATACTAAGTTTGGTAATCAACGGACTTTTCGTTTTTGAGCTGTGCTGCCCACAAACACACACACACGCACACACACTGATAAACAGAACAGACACACACAGACGAATATTTCTCTAAATCTGATGTGTACCATTCACATGACTTTCTCTACATCTCTGCAACAAATTACTGTTAAAAAGCTTATGCCTCTATTTACTTCATGCTACTCGAGAACAAATCAGCAGAAATACTCTTATTACTTGCTTCCTTGTAAGTAGAAGCGAAATAAGGGAGTAGGTTAAAGTAATAGTCAAAAGCTGGTTGCTATGTGACTGAAGTTCTTTTGATTATATGGACAGGAGTTTTTCATAGCTGGAACCAAAAACAATGAATATCTCAAAAACGATCAACTCCACGAAAAAAATGTATGTAACATAAATAGTGTGTTTTAACGTGCTCTACATTTCTTGTGCAGTAAGTTTTTTATCTATGTTTTACGGTTTAGCAGTTATGCAAAATTCCGTAAAATTCGTCCAGAATAAAGCAATTTTCAGAGGCTATTCCCAGAAAATTCAAGATATACATTTTATTTGTCAGGTATATATCTTTAATATATGATATTTTAATCAAAATCGTTACAGCAATTTTTAAGAAAATCAAAATTTTCGAAAAATGTTCCATGTAAAGCGTAGTTTGGGGTGGGGGGATTTTTCTCAAAATATTTGTGTCGCATCCCTGGAAGATACTAAACTTAAATACCAAGTTTGGTATTTTACCAACGTTTCGTTTGTGAGTTATCGTGTTCATAGACACACGGACTCACGGACACAGACACACGGACATTTTTCTGAAAATACTTTTTTTTGGATACAGGGGACCCTAAAACATATATTTCCGTTGAAATCTCGGGATCGAATTTTTGGGTGCAATACAATGCCTTCTCTATGCACATGTACATAGTACGTATAGAGAAAGTAATGCTTTAATGTTTATCTGTGTTCAAAATGTAGAACCCTTTTAATTCCCTTGCAGAATGTAATCTATAGCCATCAAGAAAATTGACTCCAAATAAAGTAAGTAAAGAGTGTGGTTCCCAATTTTACAGTGGAGGTTCTCAACGCCATGTCTTAAAACAAGTGAAGATGCAGATGAATGGTGATGAACCGACCTCACCGTTTGCTCTACATTGTTACCTCATACTTTTTATAGGGTTATAAAATGGATAACATGCTACCTGGCTGTATTGCGCCGGAAAATGCACGGTGTTTTAAAATATTGGTACGGTGTATTATACAAGTTTGGAGTTGATAGATGTTTTACAACGGAAATTGACATGCTCAGGGCAGAATATTAAAAGCATTGAGAAGGTTCACCAAAAGTGTTTCTCTAAATGTTTATATAGAAGATATACAGTAATCAATAGCATTACGAATCTAAAATGTCTGCAAAAGTAATGTAGGTGGTAAATGTGGTAAAAACAAAGTTTTATATTGTGAATAGGAACATAAGCCACGTTTCATAATCCTATGAGGAATATAAAACAACTTTAACGCGTATCATACTCTATTTTTTAGAAATTTCTCAATATTTTTAGGCACATTATAATTGTAAATAGATTATTTTACCAATTTCATGGAAATCACACTTATGGTATGCGATATTCGGTTGTTGGCTTGCTTTGCATCAGTGCTGACTATATGAACGACTTACTCGTATAGAACGAAAAGATTCTAAACAACGGAGGTATTGAGGGTTTGTAATTTAGCTCCTTCCGCTGCTTGCACAGTTTCCTCTGTTCAACAGATTCCATGTTTATGTCATTCAAAACATCTGCCATTTTATGGATCTATACGAGCTTTCAGAGTGCTGTAATATTATAGCACTGAGTGACAAAAGTTTCCACTTTTAACGCTACTGACATTGGTAAAAGATCTACTTTTAGCATCAACTATCTAAAAAAATTGTTATCAATGTTATAAGTTATCATTTCCAAACTAAGGTTTTGATAACTGCTTTAACTGACGGAACAGAAGGTACATATTTGAAGGATACATAGTAATATATTACGTTATAGATATACGTGAAGTAGAGAGGATAATAAGTTTTGTAAGAATATTTTGTTACGAATAGACAGAGAAAGTCTTATAAATATAACACATACATTTTTACTTTCTCTACACGTACTATGTACATAGTGTATATAGAAAGTATTGTATTCCACCCAAAAATTCGATACCGATATTTCACCGGAAATACACGTTTTGGGTCCCCCTGCATCCAAAAAAAGTATTTTTGGAAAAAAGTCCAAGTGTGTGTCTGTGGACAGCATAGCTCAAAAACGAAAACACCGTTTGATATCTTCCAAGGATGCGACACGAAGATTTTCAAGAACCCCCCCCCACTCCCAACTACCCTTTACTTGGAACTTTTTTCGAAAATTTTGGTTTTCTCGAAAATGTCTCTAACGATTTTGATTAAAATATCATATATTAAAGATATTTACCTGACATATAAAATGTATATCTTTAATTTTCTGGGAATAGCCTCTGAAGACTACTCTATACTGTAGGAATTTTGCATAACTGCTAAACCGTAAGAAATGGACAAAAACTTACCACACAAAAAATGTAAAGCACATTAAAGCACACATGTTATATGATTTTTTTCGGGGAGTTGATCGTTTTTGAGATATTCCTTGTTTTTGGTTTCAGCTTTTAAAAACTTATACTTTTCTCATACAGGAATTTGTCAATTCCTTTCCATACAAACAAAGGAATTTCAGTCACCTAGCAACCAGCTTTTGAATTCACTTTAACCTATGGTACCCCTTTATTTCGCTTCTACTTACAAGGAAGCAAGCAATAAGGCTAATTCTGCTAATTTTTTCTCGATTAGCTTGAAATAAATAGAAGAATGAGCTTATTAACAATAATTTGTTACACAGAAGTAGAGAGTCATGTGAATGGAACACATCAGATTTTTTTTTAATATATTCTGGCATAGCTTCTGTCTATAATGGAGCTCTCTGTTAAGTGGAAGCATATCGGCAAAATTTTGTTGCATTTAAAAAAAAAACTGATGTGTTCCATTCACATGACCTTCTCTTCATTTCTGTAACAAATTATAGCTAAAAATCTTATTCTTGTATTTATTCTTGCTAATTTAGAAAAGTTAGCAGAAATGGTCTTATTACTTGCTTCCTTGCAAGTAGAAGGCAAATAAGGGAGTACCATAGGTTAAAGTCATAGTCAAAAGCTGGTTGCTATGTGACCGAAGTTCCTTTGTATGGACGGGAGTTCACAAATTCTCTATGACAGAAATATAGGTTTTGCAAAGCTGAAACCAAAAACAAGGAATATCTAAAAACACGATCAAATCCACGAAAAAGTATATTACATAAACTTTGTGTTTTAATATGCTCTACATTTTTTGTGTGTTAAGTTTTTTTTCATTTTTTAGGTTTAACAGTTATGCAAAATTCCGTAAAATTTATCCGGAATACAGCAGTCTTCAAAGGCTATTCCCAGAAAATTCAAGATATACATTTTATTTGTCAGGTAAATATCTTTAATATTTGACGTTTTAATCAAAATCTTTAGGGACATTTTTAAAAAATCAAAATTTTCGAAAGTGTTCCATGTAACGGGAAGTTGGGGGTGGGGGATTTTCTTGAAAACCTTCGTGTCGCATTCTTGAAAGATATCAAACTTAAATACCAAGTTTGATATTTGACGGTCTTTTCGTGTTTGAGCTATGCTGCCCAAACACACACGCGGACCTTTTTGTAAAACTGTTTTTTTTGGATTCAGGGGGACCCAAAGTATGTATTTCCGGTGAAATATCGATATCGAATTTTTGGGTGGAAAACAATACCTTCTCTATACACTATGTACATAGTACGTATAGAGAAAGTAAAAATCTGATGTGTTCCATTCACATGATTGTCTCTACATCTCTATAACAAATTATTGTTAGAAAGCTTATACCTTTATCTACTTCATTCTAATTGAGACAAAAGCATAGGAAGAAATAATTTCTTGTAAGTAGAAGGGAAATGTTGGAATACACTAGGCTAAAACGATAGTCAAATCTTTTAAAAGCTGGTTACAATATGGATGAAATCCGTTTCTTTGCATTGCCAGGAGTTCAAAAAATTCCGTATGTGAAAAGTTTAAGTATTTTAAAACTGAAACCAATAACAAAAATATCTTAAAAATGGTTAACTCCACGAAAAAAATGTATATAACATAAATTGTGTTTCAACGAAATCTACATATTTGTGAAATAAGTTTTGATCCATCTCTTACGGTTTACTAGTTATGCAAAATCCGGCAAAATTAATCCAGAATAAAGAGGTCCTCAGAGGCTATTCTCAGAAATATATTTTCGTATATATATCTTTTATATACGGTATCGTATGAAAATCGTTATAGCCATCTTTGAGAAAATCAAAAATTTTGAACAAAGGGTAGTTTGTTGTGCAGGGATTTTCCTTAAATCTTCATATCGCACTGATTTTTCGTTTTCGAGTTATCACATTCACAGGCACACGGACCTTTTTCTAAAAATATTTTTTGGGACACTAATACGTTTATTTCCAGTGAAATCTTTGTATCGAATTTTTTGGGTAGAATACCTTCTCTATACACTACGTACTTTGTACGTGTCGAGAAAGTAATTAACTTGGTTAATATTAAAAGGTATATTTAACAGTTAAATTAGCAAATTTGTTGGTAAGTATTGGTATAGAAAAAGTATACAGGCAATTTTATCATGCTATGACATGGAAGTAGAAAGTAAAACCATATTAATATCAATCAATTTACTGTCTGAGAGCATGTACAACGAATAGACACTGTCAATTAAACAAAAAGGAAGGTAAAAAAATTAAAAACAACAACACCTACAGCCAGGAAGTACTAATACTTAGTGCTATAAATTACTCATTAACATCATATAGACATAAATCTAATAAAAGTATTTTAACTGCTATTTTAACATTATTAGTGTCCAAGTTTTTAATACGCTATGACAGTGCATTTTACAATTTGACACCAAAATCATTAAAACTGTATTTATTTGCTACGAGGGCCTTTTTTTTCAACCACCGATAGGCTATAAGTAAAAGAAAAGTTCATAGAAAACAATTAATTTACTACTAAAAGGTTTGTACACTTATGGTTACTTTTCAACATAATCACCGAAAAGTTTGAGACATTCATCGTACTTGTGCACAAGCTTTGCATACCCGCTTCATAAAATGTTGCCACCAGTGATTTCAAATGAGAATTGAGGTTGTTTTGAAGATCCTCATTGGTTTGAAAGAGCTGTCCTCCTAGCCACGTTTTCAGTTCAGGAAAATGGCATGGGTGCCATGTCAGGACTGTACGGCGGATGATCGAAAATGTCCCAATGAATTGTTCAAGGAGCCGATGAGTTGTGCCAGCACTATGTGGACGAGCTTGTCAACACAATTCCTGAAGTCAGCATTCCTCTTCGTTTGTTTTGAATGTGTCTCCGCAAACGTAGTAGAGTACGAAGATCTTCAAAACAACGTCAGTGCTCATTTGAAATCTTTGGCAGAAACATCTTTTGAAGTGGGTATTGCAAAGCTTGTTCACAGGTACGATAAATGGCTCAATATTTTCGGTGATTATGTTGAAAAGTAACCATAAGTGTACAAAACTTTTAGTAATAAAATAATTGTTTTCTGTGACTTGTCTTTTATTTATAGTCTATCGAAGGTTGAAACAAAACGACCCTCGTACATTTTTACATAAGTTAAACCTAAGCTGTAGATTATTTCTGGTGTAATATTCATGAGTAGCATTATTGTGTAAGTATATGTCAATATTATTTTTTACATAAAACATACATTTACTAATATATAAGGAAACAACTGTAAGAATTTTCAACTTCCCAAATAATGGCCTGAAATTGGTTCTATTATCTCATTGCATATTAACCTTACTACCTTCTTTTGTAATTTCAAAATTCTTTTGATAATTAGGTAATTTTCCCATACTAATATAGAATATATCAAGTGAGAATGAATATTTGAGTAATACACAACTCTCAGAACATGTATATTCACTGATATTTTAACTTCCCCAATGGCTATTTTTCACTTTCTCTAAACGTACTATGTACATAGTGTATAGAGAAGGTATTGTAATGCACCAAAAAATTCAATACCAAGATGTTTTGGGTCCCCCTGAATCCAAAATAGCATTTCTGGAAAAAGTTCCGTGTGTGCGCGTATGTGTGTGTACCTATAAATAGCATAGCTCAAAAACGAAAATACTGTTAAATACCAAACTTGGTATTTAAGTTTGGTATCTTCCAGGAATGTGACACGAAGATTTTCAAGAAAATCCCCCTACCCTCAACTACTCTTTACATGGAACTTTTTTTTGAAATTTTTGATTTTCTCAAAAATGGCTCTTACGATTTTGATTAAAATACGGTATATTAAAGATATTTATCTGAAAAATATTATGTATATCTTGAATAATATGAATAGCCTCTGAAGACTACTTTATTCTGGATGAGTTTTACGAAATTTTGCATAACTGCTAAACCGTAAGAGGTAGACAAAAACTTACCACACAATAAAAGTAGAGCACATTAAAACACATAATTTACGTTATATACATTTTTCGTGGAGTTGATTGTTTTTGAGATATTCCTTGGTTTTTGTTTCAGCTTTAAAAAATTTACACTTTTCTCATACAGGAATTTATCAACTCGTGTCCATACCAACAAAGGAACTTCAGTTACATAGCAACCAGCTTTCGACTATCATTTTAACTTATGGCACTCCCTTATTTCCGTTCTACTTATAAGGAAGCAAGTAACAAGACGATTTCTGCTATCATGAAGTAAGTAGAAGAAAAAGCTTTCTAACAATAATTTGTTGCAGAGATGTAGACAAACTCATGTGAATTGTATAGATAAGATTTTTTACAAACGTGTTCATAGAAAAAAACTCGTCGTTAATGAAATAATGGAAAGTATTTTGGAAGTATGAAACAGACTACTGCTAACAAAGGGATCTTAGAGTGATATATAGGTATGTTCTGAGGCAGTAAGCTGCATCTTGATCACACTAATGAACGCCACTACAAAGTCACTATCGCTGCGGAGTGGTACAACAACCACTAAGCCTGTAACTAGACGCTTCAAGTAGCCTTTTGTTTGTCGTTATCAAACAGGTCCACAACCCCTGGGGCTTCAGGTCTCCAAGGAAGACTGATTTAGTACACAAAAGTTGTTCACCCCACGTTGTTCACTAAATATTTGGTAAACTCGGGGTTACCTCTCTGTATACACTCTCTATAAACCTTCACGGTGCATAAAAGCCTGCCCTTAAATCACGACGCATTATGTACTTATTGTCAAGTTTATAATTCAATATTATGTGTTAATTCTCTTCTATTATGAACCCGTATTTGTGCGTTTGATCAGTACGGGGAAATTATGTTATTCCATCAGCAGGATTAATGTCGTTCATGGAAGAATTATACTTTTACGCACTTTTCTGAAATTACGGCCACCAAATGAAGTGTCATCGGAAAACGCTTCCCTACACATGTGTTGTGGATAATTGAAAATGTGTTTCGCCGCCGAATGTGTGTCATGTCACCGCCATGATTTATCACGGTGTTTTGCTTGCTACACAGAAACATTACATGCATGCAATTCTAATGAATGGAGAGAGCATTTTGTAGTTTCCACCGCAGAGTGGCATGTCAAAAGCTCCCCGCTCCTCTACTTCAGATTAATAACAGCTATTCTGTTTTACAATAATTTCTATTTAGTTAGACAGCGCTTGAAAATCATATGTAGGTTACCGAAATATGCGGCACAAAGTTCACCCGGTGACCTACTTTTAGTAACACCTAGTAAGAGTAAAGCTCTGGTGTAGATCAGAAAAAAGGATCACATCTACTTGGCTTTGAGGCCCTTTTGGAACAAAACGCCCAAATATTCAATGTGAGCAATTTATTTACGTGTAGATGAAACAGTGCTTGTGATAATGCTGACCTCATTTTCATTTTTGGCTTTGTTTCGTTTTTACTTCCTCTACACGCAATATGTACATAGTGTATTGAAGATACTGCATTCCCCCCAAAAACTTTTTAGGGTCCCCAGTATCCATAAAAAGTATTTTCAGAAAAAGGTCCGTGTGTCCGTGTGACTGTGAACACGATAACTGAAAAACGAAAAGTCGGTAAAATACCAAACTTGGCATTTAAGTTTAGTGTCTTGCAGGGATGCGACAAGAAGATTTTGAGAAAAATCTCTCCACCCCAAACTACACTTTACATGGAAAAATTTCGAAAATTTTGACTTTCTAAAAAGTTGTTCTGACGATTTTGATTAAAATACTGTATAGAACAGATATTTATATGGTAAATAAAGTGTCTATCTTAAATTATCTGGGACTAGCCTCTAAAGATCTCTTTACTCTGCATGAGCTTTTGGTAATTTTGCATAACTAGTAAACCGTAACTGGTAGGCAAAAACTTACTTAACATGAAATGTAGAGTTCGTTGATACACACAATTTGTTACATGTATTTTTTTTTTCGTGTTATTGGTCTCAGATTTAAAATACTTACTTATCCCATATGGGCATTTGTCAACTCTTGTCCATACAAACAAAATGACTTCAGTCACAGAGCAACCAGCTCTTGACATACTCAAGCCTATCCTACTCCCCTATTGCCCTTCTACTTACAAGGAAGCAAGTAATAAGACTATTTCTGCTAATTTTTTCTCGATTAGCATGAAGTAAAATAATCACAAGCTTTTTAACAATAGCTCGTTGTAGAGATATAGAGAAAGTCATGTGAATGAAACACATCAGATTATGGTGTAAAATAACCGCTATTTAGTGCGGTTTGTTTGATGTGTAGTTAAAGCTGATCTGAATAAGAATCAACTCATTATTCCCTTTGCACCGGTTATTAAACCCAGTCCACAATTTTTCCCTTTTTGCACAAGCTATATCAGATATAACCGGTAATTACACTGCCATACTGAAGCTCCCTATTATTATCTTGAATTCTCACTTTTTATCATTAAATAAAGTCGGAAATTCCAGTCCGAATGTAATTTATTTCAATAGAAAAATTTTAGCTTGCCCAAAAGTAGGGATTGCCAAATTACAAATAATTATATATAAGAATAACAAAAAAATCTCATGTGTTCCATTCTGTGCATCTCTGCAATACATTATTTAAAAAGCTCAGTATTTTGTCTACTTCATGTTAATTGAGAAAAAAGTGGCAGAAAGGGTCTTGACAGTAGAAGGGGAATAAGGGGACACGATTAACCAAATTGATAGTCAAATCTTTTAAAATTTGGTTGATATGTGATTGAAGTACCTTTGTTTGCATAGACAGGAGTTGAAAAGTTCCCTTATAAGAAAAGTATAAGTATTTTAAAGCTGAAATTAATAATAAAAAAAAAACAATGTCTCAAAAACGGTCAACTCCACGAAAAAATGTATACAATCTAAATTGTGTGTTTGAGCGAGCTCTACATTTTTTCGAACTGTTACAGGTTTTTGTCTATTTCTTACGGCTTACCAGTTATACCAAATCCATGAAATCCATCCAGAATAAACATGTCTTCAGAGGTTATTATCAGAATATTGAAGATATACATTTTACTTGTCACATAAATTCTTAAATATATGAGATTTCAATCAAAACCCTTAGAGCCATTTGTGAGAAAATCAAAATTTTCGAAATTTTCTTCATGTAAAGGGTAGTTGGGGGTGAGGGATTTTCTTGAAAATCTTCGTGTCCCACCCTTGGAAGGTACCAAACTTAAATACGAAGTTTGCTATTTTGCGATCTTTTCACTTTTAGAGCTATGCCGCTCACAGACACTCACGCGCACACAGACACAAATAGACAGACAAACTGACAGACACAAATATGGACGTTTTTCTAAAAATACTCTTTTGGGATCCAGGGGGTCTCAAAAAATATATTTCCGGTAAAATCTCGGTATCTAAGTTTTGGATGCAATGCAGTACTTTCCCTATACACTAATACACTATGTAGATGGTATATGTATAGAAAGCAAAAAAAAAAAAAAAAAAAAAAAGATGTTCCATTCATATGACTTTCTCTACATCTCTGCAACAAATTATTGTTAAAAAGCTTATGCTTCTATTTAGTTCATGCTAATCGAGAAAAAATTAAGCAGAAATATTCTTATTACTTGCTTCCTTATAAGTAGAAGCGAAATAAGAGAGTACAATGGGCTAAAGGATAGTCAAAAGCTGGTTGCTGTGACTATAGTTCCTTTGTTTGTATGGACGGGAGTTCACACATTCCTGTATGAGAAAAGTGTGTTTTCTAAAGTTGAAACCAAAAACAAGGAATATCTCAAAAACGATCAAATCCACGAATATATATAAATTGTGTGTTTTAACGTGCTCTACATTTTTCGTGTGGTTAATGTTTGTCCATCTCTTACGGTTTAGCAGTTATGCAAAATTCCGCAAAATTCATCCAGAATAAAGTCTCCCGAAGCTATTCCCAGAAAGTTCAAGATATACATTTTATTTGTCAGTTAAATAACTTTAATATACGATATTATAACCAAAACCGTTAGAGTCATTTTTGAGAAAATCAAAAGTTTCTAAAAAAAAGTTACTTGTAAAGGGTAGTTGGGAGAGGTGGGATTTTCATGAAAACATTCGTGTCGCATCCTTGGAAGATATCAAACTTAAATAGCAAGTTTGGCATTCAACGGTCTTTTCGTTTTTGAGTTATGCTGCCCGCAGGCGCGCGTGCACACGCCACACATACATAGTTAAACTGACTGACACACACGAACGTTTTTCTAAAAATGTTTTTTTTTTTTTGGATTCGTGGGGTCTCATAACATATATTTCCGATATCAAATTTTTGGATGCAATACAATACCTTCCTTGTACACTATGTAGAGAATGTAAAGAAAAAAAATTACAAAACGACTACATTGTATCACTGAAATAAAGTCTAAATTTTAGCTCAGAAAAAAAGTGCTATTAACGTTTTGTTTTTCCTTTTACCACAATATTTGCATAAATACACAATTATTTGCAATGTTACAAAGTACTACACATTAAGAAAATTTGATTAATAGCTGCAAATTTGCATCCTCCGTGGTATAGGGGTAACATGCCAGTCTCTAGTTCCCGCGGCCACGGATTCAAACCTAACCCAGCGGAGGGTCAGTTCATATACACAAGGTCCCGGGTTCAAACCCGGCGGAAGACGAATGTTTTCGGGCGTAAAAATTCTTAGCATGGCTTCTTTCGGAAGGGAAATAAAGCCCGTGTCGTATATTTACGGCACGTAAAAGAACCTCAAGCCTGACAAAGGGGCCTCTGAGCATAATTAAGCGGTCTTTCTCTTCCAGTATGAAATGGGAAGCTGAGAACCACAGTGGTTAAAGAGCGTTTGTAAATGAAACTCGTTTCAGCAGAGGGTCATGGATTTTTTTTCGAGTGTAAAAATGCTTAGAATGACTTTTTTTGGAAAGGAAGTAAAACAGATTAACCTATTTCGTGGACTGATACACCATAATAGAACTCAAGCCTGATATAGAGGTTTATGAGCAAAATTAATTGGGATTATGCGCCAAACATAAAACGAAACGCTGAGGTCTACAGTACTTAAAAGCGTTCATAAATAAAACTCATTTAATATATTTATTGGCAAATTAACAAGGTTTAAATAACATTTTGATGATTATTTTTTGAAAAAGTATCCAGATAAATTGGTTATTTGACACCCTGTACTATTAAATGTTGTTCTATTCTAGGATATAGGTTTGCAAATAATTGTGTATTCATTCAAAAAATTGTGTAAATATAGAAAAATTAATATTTGCATCAGGACTAAAATTCCCGATATCTATTTTATGATAAATATCGTAATTACAAAATAATGATATCGAGTTTCAGCACAACAGTTTAGCAGTTGGTTATACCTGGTATAACTTTTGCAAAAGGGGGAAATGTAAAATAGGTTTCAAGGCCGGTTATAAACGATACAAAGGAAATAATTGTGAATTAGGTTCCATTTAGAACAATTTAACTTACCCATAAAACACAACAGCGATATTTTACACGAAAACAAAACAAAACCAAATGTCCAAATTAGGTGTTAAATCCTCAGCAGTAACACAAGCATTGTTTCATCCATACATTAATAAAGTTCGCACATCAATATTTGGACTTTCTGTTCCAAACGGGCTGCAATAGTACTCATATAGTACTCATATTCTTTCAATTAAGTCTCATAATGTGTTTCATTCTGTTTTAGTCATTCAGTAAACACGTTATTTTTTGCTGCACGTTGGGTCGGCTGATAAGTCCCGGGCCTCTCAATGAAAGCAGCATTTATAATACTTTATTTTGCTTTATGTTTCAACATAATCTCCAGATATGCTTATACATTTGTCATATCGACGTTCTAATTTAATTAAATCATCTCTGTAGTGCGATTTATCAAGGTCCTCAAAATAGCTGCTTACCGCATCAATGACCTCACTGCTGTCCTAGCTTCGTCCTCCAAGAAACTTTTTGAGGTTTGGGAACAGGTGCTAGATCTGGCGAATAGGGTGGATTTTCAAGCAATGCCAACTTTAATTCGCACAATGTCTGAATGATGGGCCGGAGCATTGTCATGATGAAACAAGATTTTTTTTTTTTTTTTGCCACTGAGTTTATTTTTCTTTTCACCTCATCATTCAAACGATGCAGTAAGCTTGCTTAGTATTCCCCAGTGATACTTTTACCCTTTTCTAGGTAATCAATAAAAATAATTTTCTATACATCCCAGAAAACACTCGCCATAACCTTGTTAGCTGACAAAATTGACTTTGCTTTTTTTGGAGTTGCGCAACCCACTGTTTTGACGTGATTTACTTTCTGGGGTGTAGTGATGTATCCAAGTTTCATCCATGGTAATAAGCCGTCTACAAAATTTACTGGGGTTTTTACGGTAGAGCTCCACATTCTTAACAGAAACGGTTTTTGTTTGCAACTTTTGATCAGTTGTCAACAAACGCGGCACCCGTCTTGCAAAGTCCTTATGACAGCCCAAAACATTATTTAAAACATTACCTGCACGTTCTTTTGATAAGTTTACAGCCTCTACTATCTTAAAAAGCTTTAACCTGCGGTCTTGCAGTATTAAACGATGTTTTTTTTCAATATCCCTGGAGTTGTCACTTCTACAGGGCGTCCAGAGCGAAGCTCATCACTCGTGCTCGTACGTCCCATTTTAAACTGTGCAACCCACCTTTTAATCGTTGAATATGAAGGGGCAGAGTCTTTCAATGCACTGTCCATTTCGTCCTTGATTTCTTTAGGCGTTAGACCTTTCAAATAGAAGTATTTAATCACTGTTTGTTTTTCCAAACCAAAGAGGAAGTGTAATTAATTATTTTAAAGCAGTTGACAAGGCATGTAAAAGCCGAGCGAGATCCTCCGCGATAACATACGAGATTTGCATTCGAGACGTCCCGGTTGTTTTCCATTGGACGCTCACTCAGGTCATGGGTGTTTGGTAGTTTTTCCTGATTGGTAAATAAACGCTGGGATAGTTTTTCGTCTGCCACAATTTTCTGTACATAACTTCATTTTCGTTACTTTCCTTCTATGTGATGGACAGATGACGCAAATATTTACTTAAAGGAAGGAGTACTCTCGAAGAACATTAAAGGGTTGCGTAGTCGAGATGACGTTCATCGCCCTCTCTAGGATGCTCCAGCTGTGGGAGTTCAGAACTTCGAGCCTGGAATTGTTAGGTAATCAGGCGCGTTTCCTGGTATGTCTGCCCACGGTCAGTATCCATTTTTCCCTCTGGGGGATGATATCCATAATGCAGCTATGAAGGTGATAGTGCGCGAGATGTCCCTCTCCATTTCCTATATTCACAGTAAATAAAATATGTTACTAAGATTTTATGCTTGGTTAATGTATATTCATATGGTACGTTAGTCCACTTCAGTCATTGGAGTATTTTCAGAATTTTTCTAGCATGTAAAAATCTTGATGATTCCAAATTTAATGCAGGACATAATCGCCGACTGTGTGTGAATGACTTGCTTTGTAATTCTTAGCTGATTGTTAGCTCCGTTATTACACCTGTGCCTTGGTGGATAAGTTCTTTTGACACCGCAGCTGTGATTGTTACACTGTACGAGTGGACATGTGTTCTGTCGGAAGGTTCTTTGGCGGCGCATTGTTACACCTGAGTGAGTTTCTGACACATGTGGTGTTTTTGACATTGCTTAACGCCGTCTTTTACTAAAAATGGCACCGCAGACGATGATACTGATAATACATGGAATGTAAAAATGTAAATGTTGTGTTATTTATGGACGCTCTTTAACTGCTGTGGTTCTCAGCGTCCCATTCTAAATTGGGCGTGAAAGACCGCTTAATTTTACTCAGAGGCCTCTCAATCAGGCTTAGGTTCTTTTACGTGCCGTAAGTATACATCACGGGACCATCGGCTTTACTTCCCTTCCGAAGGAAACCATGCTAAGGATTTTGACGCCCGAAAAAATCCATCGTTCTCCGCCGGGTTTGAACCCGCGACCTTGGTTATATGAAGTCAGCATGGTAACCATTACACCACGGAGGGCGACATACATGGAATGAAGATGCACCGGTGGAATGCGATGGCGGAGTGAGGGGACCGGAGCACCCGGAAAAAAACCCGCCCCTGCGCCGCTTTGTCAACCACAATTCCCACATGCGGTCGCTTGGGATTGAGCCCGAGCCGTCTAGGCACCTGTGGGGGTTTTGCACTTGGGATTAGTTCTGAAAATTTCCTATCGCATGATCAACAGTATAAAAATAAGAACGAGGCCCTCCCAGAGTTCAGTTTTCAGTGGGAATGCATCGTGTGCAATAGCAGCGAACATCCGACAAAGGTTCTTTGTTCTGCTTATCGGTGTTTTGGCGGGATATATCGGATATTTTTGCCACAGAAACCTGAGCCAAAATTGTCATTGAATGTGTTGACTGACGGAGGGTGATGGACTTCTGAAGACTCACAAAAATCCTTAGCGTGACTTCCTTCGAAAGGGAAGCACTTTGTTCCCGTGTAATGTTTATTTGCATTATTTTGACTAAATTAGCAATTTTTGAAGTCCGCAAGTCGTGATTTCGCCCCATCCTGCCATCTATTGTCGATGATATGATCCCTCGGAACCATTTACACATAATGACGAATTCGCGAAGAAGAAAATTCCTAATGAAGAAGCCACTGTAAAGGTGGCCTAATATATACCGACATGGCATGATGAAACTTGAACAAGACTAGTGATTTGGTTGGTGCGTTTAGCATTACATTTAAATAAGCGAGAGAAAAAAGTGTGTGTTAGTATGTTAAATAAGACTTAAAGAGGAATTTTTTATCTATAGCTTTGAAGGATATTAATCTGATTTAACTTAAGGTCTTTAAGTCTATAACTTGTTAATAAGATTAAAGAGCTGACTAATATCCCTAATATAATTAAAACATACTTGTTTTTGGGTAGAAATATTTGGTAGATTTAAGATGGCTTAAATTACTTCTCTGATTGTAATTATTAATAGAAGTGAAGCTAGAGGAAGGCGTGTGCATTCTTTTCATTTAGTATTTGAATAGGATAAAGGCTTCACTGAGTAAGAGAACAAGTACAGAATAAAGATTATAGGACTATCTTGTACATTGGAAGTATGCGTTTAAATCTTTGATTTTGAAACTGTTATTTCAGCATCATTACGGAATTCGCATTATTTAATAAAATTAGTATACTGAGGAGTAATCTTTGATCTTCGTCTAAAGAACAACGTTTATCACCATCATTCAACATATTTTTTGTTACTACTGCAATGGTGTTGGGATTATTTTGTTAATTTGTTTTCTGTTACAACTTTCTTTGGTTAACATGAAAGCGATTTCACAAACATGCCGAATAGAAAGGTTCAAAAAAGTCAACTTACTGATTAGTAAGTTGATTTCGTCTCTGTGTGACGAAATTGTGTGTATATTTTTGAGAAAAGAATTGTTATTTGTAAAGCAATTATAACATACACTTATCCTAATGCCTGAGCTGCACAATATAACTAAATATATCTATTTTGGTATATTGAAATATTCAATCTGTTATCATTACACAATACCGCATAACTATTAAAATAAGCCAATAATAATAATAATAATAATAATAATAATAATAATAATAATAATATTTATGTGCGTGTAAATATATTTGACATTTGATGCTTAGAGACTATATTCCGAGCACTTATCATTTAATTCTAATAACAATAATGGAATTAGTATGAGTCGGAAAAATCAAGAGTTCTGTAAAGTTTCCAAAATATTCATCTTAAAAGCTGCTTCCAGATAAACATTACAAAATCAGAATAAATATATGCTACACCACTTCTGTCCCATAAGAACAACTTTAAATAATTTATAGAGGTGAACACCGAAAAGCTCAAGGATCAGAAATGACCAAGTGGGCAGTTATTTGCTGTAAAAACGGCTACATGCTATTTAAAAAGGGTCACGAAGTTTGCGCTCGCTTTAGTAGCTTCGTGGCGTAGGGTTGGGCTCGAGTCCCGCCTTGGGCATGGATGTTTATATGTTTCTAAAGATGTGTATATGTGTGTATTAGCAGAAAAATCTTATGTGTTCCATTCACATGACTTTCTCTACATCTCTACAACAAATTATTGTCAAAAAGCTTGTGCTTCTATTTACTTCATGCTAATTGAGAAAAAAATTAGCACAAATAGTTGTATTACTTGCTTCCTTGTAAGCAGAAGGGAAATAAGAGAGTACTATAGGCTAAACTAATACTCAAAAGCTGGTTGCTATGTGACTGAAGTTCCTTTGTTTCTATGGACAGCAGTTGACAAATTCCTGTATGAGAAAATTAAGTTTTTCATAGCTGAAACCACAAACAAGGAATATGTCAAAAACGACCAATTCCACGAAAAAAAAAAGTATATAACCTGAATTGTGTTTTAATATGATCTACATTCTTGTACGTTAAGTTTTTGCCCATCTCTTACGGTTAACAGTTTTGCAAAATTCCGTGAAATTCATCCAGAATAAAGTAATCTTGAAAGGCTATTCCCAGAAAATTCAAGATATACATTTTATTTGTCGGGTAAATATCTTTATTATATTTTAATCAAAATCATTATAGCCAATTTTAAGAAAATAAAAATTTTCGAAAAAAGTTCCATGTAAAGGATAGTTGGGGTTGGGGGGATTTTCTTGAAAATCTTAGTGTCCAATCCTTGGAAGATACTAAACTTAAATACAAAGTTTGGTATTCAACAGTCTTTTCATTTTTGAGCTATACTGTCTACAGACACACAGACACACACATGGACCTTTTTCCAAAAATACTTGCTTTTTTGGATTCAGGGCACCCAAAACATGTATTTCCGGTGAAATCTTGGTATCGATTTTTTGGGTGCAATACAATTCCTTCTCTATATACTATGTACACAGAAGGTGTGGAGAAAGCAAAAAACAAATGATAATGAAACAGTAAACAAAATAAATGCTACGAAAATGAAAAAAATCTGATGTGTACCATTCACAAGACTTTCTCTTTATCCCTGCAACAAAGTATTCTTAAAAAGCTTATACTTCTATTTACTTTCTGCTAATCAGAAAAAATTAGCAGAAATAGTCTTAATACTTGCTTCCTTGTAAGTAGAAGCGAAATAAGGCACTACCATAATTTAAAGTGATACTCAAAAGCTGGTTGCTATGTCAATGAAGTTCCTTTGTTTATATGGATAGGACTTGACAAGTTCCTCTATGAGAAAAGTATGTTTTTCAAAGCAGAAACCAAAAATAAGGAATGTCTTAAAAACGACGAACTCCACGAAAAAAATGTATATAACATAAATTGTGTGTTTTAACGTGCTCTACATTGTTTGTGTAGTAAGTTTTTGTCCATCTCTTACGGTTTAGCAGTTATTCAAAATTTAGTAAAATTCATCCAGAATAAACTACTCTTCAGAGGCTATTCCCAGAAAATTCAAGATATACATTTTATTTTTCAGGTAAATATCTTTAATATACGATATTCTAATCAAAATCGTTAGAGCTATTTTTAAGAAAATCAAAATTTTGGAAAAAAGTTCCATGTAAAGGGTAGTTTGGGGCGGGGGGATTTTTCTCAAAATCTTCGTGTTGCATGCCTGGAAGATACTGAACTTAAATACCAAGTTTGGTACTTTAGCTACTTTTCGTTTTTGAGTTATCGTGTTCACAGACACACGGACACACGGACACACACACACAGACCTTTTTCCGGAAATGCTTTTTTTTGGATTCAGGGGGTCCTAAAACATGTGAAATCTCGACATCGAATTTTTTGGTGGAATGCAATACTTCTCTATCCCTATGTACATTGTACATACGGGGCTAGAGAAAGTAAAAAATGTTGAATTGCCAACGGACCTTGTAAGTCAACTCCCCCCTTCAATATGGTACAGAGGCGCCACCTAGCAATGCCAAACAAAACAAGTAGGCAGCGCTCAAAACCTACACCTGATATCAGCCTTACTTAGATAAGACAAATTGGTACATCTACAGATACACTTCCAATATGAGTAGACGTGTATGTAGTGCGTTAAGAATCAAATATAAAAGTGCCTATATATTTAAGTCACACAGTTGGTGGAACAATAAGATTGGATACCACATCTAGTGGTCACCAAACAGTTATTTCTGGGTGACAACGAGAATTTTATATCCATTTTATAAATTACCAAAGCCATGAAAGCGGATTGTGATTCAAGAATTGAAGTAACAAACAATGTTTATTTAATCTAAATAAGGAGCGCCAAACTGCAATGAGAAAAACTTTCACTCCTTACCATCCCTTCTCATTCGTGTTTTCCTTCAACAGAAGTAACTACACAGATTTTCAGAAGACTCATTCCGAGGACTACCAATGGTGGTGTGGAGTGCGAGTGTCAGCTTTTCACGTTAGAATTTATTTCAAATATTGAAACCTAACTGGTCGCACCGTGGCCGAGTAGTTAGACCTCTTGACGTAGACGGCTCGGGTTTGATCCCAAGTGACCGCAAGTGGGATTCGCGGTGGAAAAAGCGGCGCAGGGGCGGATTTTCTCCGGATTATCTGGTTTCCCCCGTATTCGCATTCCACCGGTGCTCCATATTCATTCTATGTATCATCAGCGTCAAAATAATATTATATATTAATAATACCACATTGATGCAAAATGTAAACAATGTAACAATTATGGTAAAAGCGCGCGTTAAACTCTAAAAGAAAAAGAAATCTAACTCGTAAAATGCAGTTAAACATTTGTTCCTCAAACCTTTTCTTAACTGTTTCTTCCACACTAATTTAATAAAATATTGATTATTTATTTTTATATGTATTTTATACTAAATATATACTAGTTACAAAATTAATTCAGCGCGGTAGTTCGAAAATGTAATTATAATTTGTAGCACCTTTCCTGCAACATGATTTTTAACAAATTTGTGCTATTTTTCTAAACGTTCTTCAAACTACTTATTAAGAAGTAACTAATTGATGGCCGTTATATTCAACATTTCAATTTGTACAGCCCTCACAGAATACATAACCTGTAAAGGCTGTTGCTATAACTAAAAATATAATTATTATTCCCAATATTCGTGTATAATAAAATGTGCATGGTCCATAACATATCCTTCGCCCAATGTATAAATAAATGCAATTAAAAATGCTGAAGCTCAATTTGCAAGCAGTGTATTTGGAAACACGCGTTAGTACATATGTTTATTAATGATAAGGAAAAACAAAGTTAAAATGAATAAAAATAATCAAATTAAATGATACACATATAAAATATATTGATTTAATTATTTTTTCACACAAACGTTGTGTAGGACAGGAGTTGTATAGGTAGTCAGACTGAAAAATTCAATGCCCTCTCCAGCTGCTGTCCTATACACAACTTGTGTGAAAAAATAATTAAATCAATACTAATTGACCAGAATAGTTGGTGACATTAAGAATCCTGGTACTTACGATATTGTAAGTCTCCATTGGGGTAAGTTGTCTCAAAATAATTTGAGATCACCTTGTGGTTTACCGGGAAACATGCGAATCAGTTGAGAAACTTAATGCCGTGCCGGAATGTTGCCATGCTAGCTCAGTTGTAGCACAACCGGTTAGAGATCGCGAGATCCGTGGTTCAAATCAAGGCTAAGGCATTATATTTTTCAGTCTGACTCTAACTATTCGTAAAAATATATACATTCAGGTAATTGTAATTGTTTTCTCACAGAAACCGTGTGTAGGACAGGAGTTGGATAGTTTTATTTTATCTCTTCATAAAATTAATTTTAAAGTGACTTGATTAATACTTAGCGATTTATATCCTAAAATTCACGACCGAAAAAATTAGCCTTGTGAAACGAGGTTAAATCAGCATTATATTTACAGACATTAACATTTTTCAAACATTTATTAAGAATTCGCTTCAGCGATATATACTTAAAACCTAAAATTAATGATATGACAGGTTATCAGGTAAATTATTGTATTCGGAAAATGTGGAGATGATGCATATTTACCTGCATAAAAAGTAGCTCATAATGGAACATAGAATACTGGTAATGACAAACGTAGCTTCACACTCATTCAGCAAAATATATTCTGTTTCTCGAGCATAATTTTTGGGTGCTGGATTGGCGGATTACCTCCACTCCCCAAAAAAATATGGCCGAAGAGCTAAAGAGTAACATTATACGCTATGTGTCCTCAATGGCGTAGTTGAATTTAGAATACCAATAAAATATAATATAAAAACGTAGAAATATATATGAAAAACATTTTCTCTTTGTCTCCATATCACTTTCAAAAGATTTTATAAAAACAGTGAAAATGTCTAACGTTTCTCTTCGTTGCGTAACTCTTTCATAGAGGAGTGACCGAATCACCCCTTATGTCACATCGACTATAACACCATTCATAATTTCGTTTTTGTGTCTCTGTTGTTTTTCAGATCAGTCATATAGAGACCTGATACCGGCTCGGTAAATTGAGAGAATTAGTTGGAAACCTTACGGAGGAAAATTACGATTGCGATCTAGGTGATTGGCTCATTTTGTATGTGTGTGTCTGTGTCTGTCAATCTGTATATATATGCATGTATGTGATGATGTGATGTGATGTGATGTGATGTGATGATGTCACGTGATGTCATGTGATGTCATATGATGTCATGTGATGTCATGCCATGCCATGTGATGTCATGCCTTGCCATGCCATGCCATGCCATGCCTTGTCTTGTCATGTGAATTAAATATTAAACTTACATTATGCTTCTAATTATAAAATCCGTAGTTCATGCTTTCATCATGGGTAAATACGAAAAAAACGAGTGTTTAAATACCGTACAATCTTAATAAATAAACGAGAAATGAAACACTATGGACTAATGGAGAAAATATTATGAACTTACTGTTAAACTGATTTTTTTGCTCTACGTATATTGGTTTATTTTAATATCTGCATCATACAGCACTCGCTCTAAATACTCTACTTCGGAAGTGAATCATAAAAAACATTGTTTGCGGTAGCAGCCGTCGATATGTCCATACGGTGAAATGTGGCTAAATCACTGATATCCAATGTCAGTTTTGTAAATTTATATAACATTTACATTTCAGGTAGATACTTTCACATTTTGTTATTGAGTAGAGACTTTAGGAAACAACCGTAAAAATATGGCAACATTCATATGAGATTCTCTACCCGACACCGTTTATTTGTGTATAACGTCTATAAACTTATCTTGCGGAAGTTTATTTTCCATCTACTTCATTTCAGATAAAGCTTTGTAAAAAATAGCTACATTTTCAGTTTGATTGTAGATAAAAAGGAAATAGCGTTAAAGGTAAATTGGTTGGGTTTGTAAATTGAGTAAAAGTTACAAATGCTTATGTTCCCAAAATAATCAAATTCGACAAAAGTTCGACAAAGGAACGCTATATGCTGGCCTTAGAATTCCGAATTCTTTCCATACAATTGGGAGGAATAACTGAATAAAGGCAGCAGTGGGAGACAATTCAAACCAGTAATAGCTACAAATTGGAATAACAGGTCACAAAATCATTTTAAATAAATTATGATTTCTTTATGTTTTATTTACTTTTTACAGTACGATCTCCTCTATTTACTGACGTTTACCAACTGTACTAAATCATATTAACATTTCTTACCTAAGAAGAGGGCTTTGCAGGCTAGTCTCAGAAAATTAAAGATTACATTGAATATAAATATATTTACTACATAAATGGAATTTTAACAAAAGTAATTAAAGCTATTTTTTTGAGAAAATTATTTCTAAATATAATGAACTGAAATGGCAAGTATAAAGTTTTGTACTTACCGAAATGTTTGTTTTTGAGCTATGGCGTTCACCCGTATGCGCTAAAATGTGAAAGCAAAGCAGAACATTTATCACAAAGCAAACGCTCAACAATAGATATAGTTTTATGATGACAATGTTTATATCATCGATTTTTTTTTTAATTCAGCGCTCTTAATCTAGTGTACCTGTGAATTTCGTTCGATTTACTGCACTTATGTGAATCAACTATCATGTCGTTTAGCTTTTGATACATTGTAGACATGAAATAAAATAATATTTTATCCCTGAACTTATTTTTAAAGCATGTTTTGTCCATTTACAGAAATCTATGCAAAACCACTTTGTTCTGGAAAAGAGTAGGTTTGATTTCAATAACTTTTACGAATTATCTGCTTTAATTGCCTACTGTTACATCATTGTTTTCCCAAATCATTATTCTTTGCAAGTTACTTGTGAAAGTTGGTGGGAAACTGAATTCAGCTGTCTTCTCTACTTTTCTCCTCACTTCCTATTTGATGGAGCTAATGCATTAGAAGTTGTTATTGAATTCAAACCAAGACTTGTCCAGTACAAAATGACTTTCCATAAATTTCTGTAAAAAGTGTTTTAAAAAAATCTGATGCGTTCCATTCACATGACTTTCTCTACATCTCTGCAACAAATTATTGTTAAAAAGCTTATGCTTCTATTTACTTCATGCTAATCGAGAAAAAATAAGCAGGAATAGTCTTATTACTTGCTTCCTTGTAAGTAGAAAAAAATATAAATAGCGTGTTATTTATGGATGCTCTTTAGCTGCTGTGGTTCTCAGCGTCCCATTCTATATTGGGCGTGAAAGACCGCTTAATTTTGCTCAGAGGCCTCCCTATCAGGCTTGAGGTTCTTTTATGTTCCGTAAATCTACGACACGGGACCAACGGCTTTACTTTCCTTCCGAAGGAAGCCATGCTAAGGATTTTTACACCCGGGTGTGAACCCGCGACCTTGGGTATATGAATTCAGCATGGTAACCATTACACCACGGAGGGCGACTTTGTAAGTAGAAGGAAAATAAGGGAGTACCATAAGTTAAAGTGATAGTCTAAAGCTGGTTGCTTTGCGACTGAAGTTCCTTTGTTATGGACAGGAGTGACAAATTCCTGTATGAGAAAAGTATACGTTTTTTAAAGCTGAAACAAGGATTATTTCAAAAACGATCAACTTCACGAAAAAACATGTATATAATTTAATTTGTGTGTTTTAACGTGATATACATTTTCAGTGCGGAAGCTTTTTATCCATCTCTTATGGTATAGCAGTTCCGTAAAATTCATCCATAATAAAGTAATCTTCAGAGGCTAATTCTCAGAAAATTCAAGACATGAATTTTATTTGTCAGGTAAATATCTTTAATATACGATATTTTATTCAAAATTTTTAGAGCAATTTTTGAGAAAATCGAAATTTTTGAAAAAAGGTTCCATGTAAAGGGTAGTTTGAGGTGGGTTTCTTAAAATCTTCGTGCCCCATCCCTGGAAGATACTAAACTTAAATACCAAGTTTGGTATTTTACCGATCTTTCGTTTTTGAGTTATCGTGTTCACGGACACACTGACACAGGGACAAACACACACACATAGAAGGCGTAGGACAATGGATGAAATCCTTATCATGGCTTCCTTCGGAAGGAAAGTAAAGCCGTGGGTCCCGTGCAGTAGATTTACAACACGTAAAGGAACCTGAAGCCTGATAGGGAGGCCTCTCAGCAAAATTAAGCGGTCTCTCACGCTCAATATGGAAACCACAGCAGTTAGATAGCGTCCATTAATAAAACACCATTTCATTTTCTTTCACACGAACCGTTTTCTGAAAATGCTTTTTTTGGATACAGAAGAACCTATAACATATATTTCCGGTGAAATCTCGTTATCGAATTTTTGGATGGAGTGCAATACACTTTATACACTATGTATATAGTACGTATAGAGAAAGTAAAAAGCTCAAGTATATAATATTATTTTACTTCATGTCTGCAATGTATCGAAAGTTAAACGACATAATAGTTTATTCACATACGTGCTGGCTAGTTAGTCCCAGGGATAGGTGTTTTCTCATCATGGACGGGGGCAAGTAGCGAAAGAAGAAGCGGGGCATACCTTGTCGTAGAACGGAAATAATGTGTTCAACTATTGCAAACAAGTTAAGGAAATTCGGTGTTGTCATGTGTGTAAGTGACAGGAGAACGCTACAGCTCTTGCTTTCTCAAGAGCACTGAACTCGATATTCACCCTCGATCTCATGTTTTTGGTTTAGCAAAGGGCACTCTTCACCAACAGCAACCGCTCTATCAAGAGGTGTCAACTCGCTCGATGATGACACGAGATAGCTTTGTGCCTCGAGATAGAAGATGAAGTGAGACAGAGATAGTTCTATATTATCCTTTGTTTCACACTTTCGGTTTTAAAAACCCTCGTTTTTTACTTTCTCTACACGTAATATGTATATAGTGTATAGAGAAGGTATTGCACTGCAACCAAAATTCAATACCAAGACTTTATCTGAAATATATGTTTTAGGGTCCCCTTATCCAAAAAAAAAAAAAAAAAAACATTTTCAGAAAAAGGTCCGTGTGGCTGTGGACACGATAGCTCAAAAACGAAACGTCGGTGAAATATCAAACTTGGTATTTAAGTTTAATATCGTCCAGGGATGCAACAGCAAGATTCTTAGAAAAATCCCCCCACCCCAAACTACCCTTTACATGGAACTTTTTTCAAAAATTTTGATTTTCTCAAAAGTGGCTCTAACGATTTTGATTAAAATATTGTATAACTAAGATATATACCTCACAAATAAAATGTATTTCTTGAATCTTTTAGGAACAGCCTCTGAAGACTACTTTATTATGCGTGGATTTTACGGAATTTTACATAACTGCTAATCCGTAAGAGATGGACAAAAACTTGCCATACAAAAAATGTAGAGCACATTCAAGCACACAATTTTTGCTGTGTGAATTTTTTTCCTAGGGTTGATCATTGTTTGAGATATTCCTTGGTTTTTGTTTCAGCTTTGAAAAACTTAACTTTTCTCAAACTAGAATTTGTCAACCCCTTTTCATACAAATAAAGGAACTTCAGTCACATAGCAACCAGCTTTTAACTATCCTTAACCTATGGAACTCCCTTATTTCGCTTTTACTTACAAGAAAGCAAGTAATAAGACTATTTCTGCTAATGTTTTGTTGATTAGCATGAAATAAATAGAAGCATAAGCTTTTTAACAATAATTTGTTGCAGAGACGTAGAGAAAGTCATGTGAATGGAACATATAAGATTTTTTATTTTTTTCTCTACACATTGGATGAGGAATATATTATGGTTCATATAATTTTTTATAAATAATCATCGTTGCAAGAGGTATAATGGCTGAAGCTAACAAGTTTTGGATTTAAATCTATTAAGGGGATTATTTTCTCTTTGACTAAAGATAATTAGAGTCTTATATTCATGAAACGATATTAGAATGCTATTCTGATGGTGTGCTGTCATACTTGCTGAAAAAGGAATTTGAGCCTTCTTAGTTATACCAGCTAAAAGAAACAAAAAGGAAAATAAATATATTTCATTTTTATTTATTACGCAATCCAACGCAATTTCAATGTACATAGTGTTTAGAGAAGGTATTGCATTTTCTCTAAAAATTCGATACCACGATTTACACATTTTAGCGTGTACTGAATACAAAAAAAGCATTTTTGGAAAATGATCCGCGTGTGTGTGTGTCTGTGTCTCTTGAACACGATAATTCAAAAACGAAAAGTCGATAAAATACCAAACTTGGTGTATAAGCTTAGCATCTTCAAAGGATGCGACACGATGGTTTTCAGGAAAATCGCCCCACCCCAAACTACACTTTACATGAACAAAATTTCGAGTTTTTTATGGTGTCAAAAATGGCTCTAACAATTATTTTAAAATACCGTATGTTGAAGACATTTACACGCCAACTAAAACGTATATCTTAAATTTTCTGGGAATAGACTCAGAAGATCTCCATATTCTGGATAAATTGTGCTGAATTTTGCACAATAAGTAAACTATAAGAAATAGACAAAAACTTACGACAGAAAATGTAGATTTCGCTAAAATACACAATTTATGTCATGTGCGGTTTTTTGTAGAGCTGACCAGTTTTAAAATACTTAAGGATTTTCCGTTATGTGAATTTGCTAACTCCAGGCAATGCATAGAAACGGATTTCCTTGTTTCCTTTCTCTTACAAGAAAGCATATTTGCTAATATGTATTCGATTAGAATGAAGTGGACAGAAGCTTAAGCTTTTTAGCAATACCTTGTTAAAGAGATGTAGGGAAAGTCATATGAACGGAACACATCAGATTTTTGGAAAATAGTCCGTATGTCTGTGAACACGGTAACTCAAAAACTAAAAGTCAGTAAAATACCAACTTGGTATTTAAGTTTAGTATCTTCCAGGGATGCGAAAAGAAGATTTTGATAAAAAAAAATCCCTCCACCACAAACTAGCCTTTGTATGGAAAGAAATTCGAACATTTTGATTATAAAAAATGGCTATAACGATTTTGATAAAGATACCGTATATTAAAGACATTTACATGATAAAAAAAATGTATATCTTGAACTTTCTGAAAATAGCCTGGAAAGATCTCTTTATACTGGTTGAATTTTACTGAATTTTACATAGCTGGTAAAACGTAAGAGATAAACAAAAACTTAAAACATAAAAAATGTAGATCTCGTTAATACACACAACTTATGTTACATATGTTTTTTTGTGAAATTGACAATTTCTGAGATAACTGAAGTTATTCGTTTCAGATTTAAAATACTTTTAACTTTTCGTACACGGAAAGTTGTAAATTCCTGCCCATGCATAGAAACAGATTCCAGCCATATGGCAACTAGCTTTTAAAAGATCGTTTTAGCCCAGTTTATTCCCTTATTTACCTTCTACTTACAAGGAAACAAGTAATGAAGCAAATTTCTGTTAATTTTTATCTCGATTATCATAAAGTAGACAGAAGAATAAGCTGTGTAACAATGGTTTGTTAGTGCAATTTAGAGAAAGTCATGTGAAGGAGCACATCAGATATTTAAAACAAGCAACCAACATGTAACAATATTCGAATGAAGACAAATTGCTAACCCAACTGTTAGATTTACCTTAATAGTTTTCGCATTTCTTCTTTATTTAGCATTGTTATTTCTCTTTAGATAAAACTAACATTTCGTTATTGCATAGTAACTAAACATTTTAAGTGAATTTAAATGTACCTTCAGTGTACCAAAGAGTCTATTGAAAGTTTCACTTTGAATACTCTATAGGATAACATTTAATATATTCTCCTTACATACAAATTAAAAAAAATAATTACACAATTCTTACTACAATTTGACACATTTCGAGAGATTTGGGGTTCCAATCACATCAGAACAGTCTTACCTGACTGAAGTTTAATTCCAGATTTTTCTCAGTCCTCATAAACGGCCTGGAACTCTACTTCCCAAATTTCCTCTCCTACTTATCACGTGTAAGAACCCATAGTAACGCCTATGATAGCGACCTAGGTGGCTCTAGCGTTTTATCTGCGACTGGCTTTCGGGAGGTCGTGGGTTAGATTACCGCGGCCAATCTCTCTGAATCATGTATTTTTTTTCCGGGGAGTTGCTCGGGTTTTTCCTAGGCGGAGTTATTGTCCTTTCATTTCATCTCCATTTCATTCAAACGTCTTTTACATGGTTGCGTCAGCAAGGACTGCGGCGGTGTGGCTCTACCATAGTGATTAATGCGCTTCGGAAAAACAGTTCTCGGAGGCGGGATGACGTTGGTATCGTCTGTAGGATGATCTCAGGCGCAGGCTCCTAGTGTTTCCCACGACGAAATGAAATGTAGGCTCTGTTAGGAACCCTCCTTGATGGCTCTATCCTCACGGTCCGGTTTTGCGCACCCGTCGATTATACTTTCATATTCTCATCCTGGAGTGTGACGCACAAAAAGCCCATGGTTGCAGTGTGGAAGCCCCTCTGGAATCACACAGACATATACACTTATACACCGCTTGAACTGCTGCGTGAAGTACGTATGATCAGGATTATTCAGAATGGGTTACATTTCTTAGCAACTTTATTTACTTAACTAAACCATTACAATTAACATTTTAATTCTAACCTCACCAATATTATTAGTATTATTTCATAAATAATGGCAAAAAGATAAAATAAGGAGTTAAAAGGTATTCAATTTAATATCTTTCTCGAAACTTCTGTAAAACTTAAAGAGATTAACTTTTTACAAATATTTACAAGAAGGTTAAAAATAAAAGGGCTGATAATGTGGAACAACAACAAACATTATCTGCCTCTACGGTCGAGTGGTTAGCGTTCTGGCTTCTCATCCAGATGCCCCGGCTGAGGCAGGGAATTTTTCTTTAACCAGAATCATTTCTTATCCCCCACAGAGTCTGGAAGGATGAATACATGACCTATGCCAGTGTTATCCAAAGTTTGCGAAAGAGGGAAGGTTGGATTTACCTTCTTCCGCTTTAGGCGGCCTATACTGCACTTTAACATTTATATGTGCCTTATGTTGCAGTGGCGGTTTAGTTATATGTACGTTGCTTTTGATTTACGAAAGCACTTTAGCCCGTTTTCGTTCGCATCTGGACACGTCACAGGTACTAGCTGACCCGGATTCAAGGACGTAGGTGGAGTTGGAACCGCTGTTTATGGAATCGTCTCAATCAGTCAACTTACGATGCATATTGTAAAATTACTTATGTAATAATTCCACTCCAGAAACATTAACTTCTCCGTGAATCTTTATAGGCTAAAATCAAGAAGAAGATGTGACCAGCAAGATGGTACCATAGCACATACTGCTGCTATTTTATTGGTAGCTGGGTAGATATTCTTTTTGAATCATTATCTCGAAAGCTGAAAACACACACAAAATACTCTCATAAGTAAATACTGTAAACATTTAACTCCGTTGAATCTTACTATATAGTGAATTTTTCTACCATAGCATAATTTGAGCCAGATTCGGACAGAAAATATAACACTTTAACTACTTTCTTCAAGAAGAAGATTGTAATGAAACATAAGGGAAGGATGTTATTGTATCGATTATTTAATGCTGTAATACATTTTGGTAAATAAAATGTATTTTCGATAGTTTTCTTTCTTTATTTCATATAATATTTTCAAAAAGATGCTCTTGTTTAGATAAATGTTATTACTGCCCTTAATCTTAAGCAACAAATGTCCGAAATGAAGAACAAGATTGACCTTTTATCTGTTCTAATTTTTGCTAATTAAATAAATAATATTTTGAATGAGATATTAGAAAGGCTTAACTAAAAATAAATTAGCTCTTGCTCCTTGAGGTAGTAGCCCAGACAGCCGTCAGTCCTGCGGGTTTGCAATAGGCAAATGGACGTCTTAGCAAATTAGATCAACGAATGAACGGTTCTGTTTTATTTGAGGGAAAGCTGAATATCTACTTTAAATGAAAAAAGTCGCCTGGAATTAAAAAATTGAATATTATTGAGGCTATTTTCTAGAATCTGGTCTTATTTCTAATTACACCATGAAGTAATTCTGTCAGTTATTCTGCAGAACGAGAGATTTCTAAAACCTACTACAGCATCTGTCCATCAAATTCCTACCCCTCGTTCCGCTGTCTATCTTCCGAGGCTTCCATCAAGCTCGACAGCGCATTTTTCTCTGCAGCGCTCGGATGTGTACAAAACTGCCTTTAGACTTTGACAGATATGTAAACTGTTAAACCAAGAATGTCGTTATAAATCTCCATCTATGCGCCTTTTCTTTTATTTGCTTAGTTCTTTTCTTTGGTTTGGAGCAGTAAGCGGAGTAGTTCTCAGAACAAGTACGAGGGCCCTTTACATTTTGTGGTTTCTTTGTGTCAATGACACCGCCTAGCATCATTAGAGAAAGACAAATTTTGAGAGTCCTTAAAACCCTACTCAGAGCGGCAGCTAAATAAGTCTCTTTGCTATACAGAAGCGGATTATTTACAACGTGTTTATTTCTCTGCAGAAAAGAACTGAGGAAAACCTGCTTTGTGACGAATTGTTGTATTGTATTATAACACCAACAGGCATGTTTTTATATGTATGTTGCAGTAATTAGATATGAAAGTTTCAAAGATTTACAAATATACCCTATATCTGTTAAACAAAGAGTTTCGAAATATTGCATTTTTCATAGAACTGGGTCAAAACCATGATAATTGAACCAGAACCTTTTGTTAGTTCTACTTACTCGCTAAGAAAATATTGGATGAACTTTCTTAAACATACCACAGAGTTGATTTAATTGCTTTTTCACACAAGCCGTGTGTAGGACAGGAGTTGAATAGGTAGAGTCAGACAGTAAAATTCAATGTCATAGCCGGGATTTGAACCACCGATCACGCAGTCTCTAGCCGGTTGCTCTATCACTGAGCTACTATGGCAACATGCCGGCATAGCATTAAGGTACTTACAACATTGTAAGTCGCCATTGGGGTATGTCATCTTAATTGGTTTACTGGGAAACATGCAAGTCAGTTGAAAAATTTAAGCCTATGCTGGCATGTTGCCATGTTAGCTCAGTGGTAGAGCAACCGGCTAGAAACTATACTATAGAGTTTCCTATCCTTTATTTCCTTCTTTAGTCTAATGCATACTGAAGAGTTTATTCCTTTGTTGATGTATTATTCCATATAACATTTTCAAATAATGCTCCATGCAAAGGATAGTTGGAAGTGAGAGGTTTTCCTGAAGCGGACTTTTCGTTTTTGAGTTATGGTGTTTACAGACAATAAGCCCCAACGAAATCTCTTCATGGATTGTCTACTGTTTGTTCTCTGTCAATATAACACAGGTGTTTACAATCGTTCTTCACAAAGTCCGTCTATTTTCCTGACCTATTAAACAAATGTAGCTCATCCCTATCGTTTCCAAACTGTGCTTTAACTTTAATATCTTAGCTGTTGACGTAATAGACTGCCTAAATAGTAACAAATCTCATCTAAAATGTAAGTGCTTTGGTGTTGAACTCTATCGTCTCACTATGGGCCCCAATATTATATCCGATCCCCAGAATTATTTTCGAAATGCGGTCTGAAACATTGTGCATTCTCACATTATCGATGTGCCGCACAGTTTGTGAGAATGTAATCATAATAATATGGCAACATGTTGTCTTAAACCAAAAGAATATGTTTACAATCACGTGCTATTTGATGTCGACCAGTAACCGAATGGGTGTTATCAACATGTTCCATGCAGTATGTTATACTCCCATAATTTTGTGCGGTTAATTTGTATTTAGCTAGAGAGGGCTTATAAAAGTGTACTATAAATGTTTCGTTATGACACTAATATTACTCAGCATAATAATAATAATAATAATAATAATAATAATAATAATAATAATAATAATAATAATAATAATAATAATAATAATAGCAATAACCACTCGCCGCCTCTCACCTAGACGGCCCGGGTACGATCCTGAGCGACTGCATGTGAGATTTGTGTGGACAAAGCGGCGCTGGGCGGGTTTTTTCCGGGTTCTCCGGTTTCCCCCGCCATCGCATTCTACCGGTGCTCCATCTTCATTCATGTATTATCAGCGTCACCGCCTGCGGTGCCATATGTAGTTCAAGCGGGCGTTAAATACTACACAAATATATAGATCTCGTTAAAACATATAATTTTTCTCATATACGTATTTTTCATAGAACTGGCTTACTGAGATGTAACTTTATATTAGTTTCAGTTCTGAATTATTAATATTTTTCTCATATAGAAGCAATGATATAAACTTCAATATAGCTTTTAAAATATTTTGCTTGCTTTATTCTAGCTTCCTGTTCTGATGAAATCACCTATAGCTAGCTCATGTACCACATTACCTGAAATAACCAACATCTCCAATAGGAAGTTAACCTTAAACTGTTTACTATCCGGGACCCGTAATTTCTCCGCCATTTTCAGATTTCAAGAAGGATTATTGGTTATGTACATAGTTTATAACCTGTTCATTTTAAAGTATTACAACAAAAACATAGTTATTCCTTATTTCTCTATTTCAATGATGTGATCACGTAAAAGATGGCGCATAAGAAATAAATTTGATTTACACTGTTATCTTCCGTTATAGACTCCATAATCGGGCACATTCTCTTAGCATTGAATGGTGAAGAAAAATTGAGGAGTATTAAGGCCACCTAGCGGCAAATAAATATCTACTGTAGGTGTTCGTCGCCAGGAAATCTTCCTTGCTTCTCTAGTTTAAACGGTAGGAGTAAGGAAAGGATAGTTATAACAAAAATGTATTTGAATTTCACTGCTGAGTTGCGTCATTGTCTCCATAAACTGTTGCGTGACCTTAACATTGAATGGGGAGGAAAAATACTACTATGGCTGTCTAGCGGCAAATAAATAAGCACCTACTCTGGATGTTCGTCACCGGGAGAGCTCTTTTGCTTCTTTAATTTAAACGATAGGAGCAAGGAAAGGACAGTTAATACATAAAAGTGTATTTGAATTTCATTGCTGCGTTGGGTCATTGTTCCGATAAAATGTTGCGTGACCTTACCATTGAATGCGGAGGGAAAACACTACTACATCCATCTAGCGGAAAATAAATAAGTACTTACTCTAGGTGTTGGTCGCCAAAAAAGTTGTTTTGCATCTTTATTCTAAACGGTAAGAGTAAGGAAAGGACAGCTAATACATAAAAATGTATTTGAATTGCACTGCCGCATTGCACATTGTCTGGATAAACTGGTGCGTTACCGTAACCTTGAATGGGGAGGAAAATTCAGCTGTACAACGGCCATCTAGCGGCATATAGATAAATACTTACCCTAGGCGTTCGTCTCCAGAAAACATCTTTGCCTCTTTATTTTAAACGATAAGAGTAAGCAACGGACAGTTAATACATAAAAATGTATTTAAATTTCAATTTTGCGTTGCGCTGTTGTCTCGATAAACTGGTGTGTTACTTTAACATTGAATGGGGAGGAAAAATGATACTACGGTCATCTAGCGGCAAATAAGTAGGTGCTTACTTTAGGTGTTCGACGCCAGGAAAGCTTCTTTGCTTCTTTATTTTAAACGATAGGAGTAAGGAAAGGACAGTCAATGGATAAAAGTGTATTTGTATTTCACTGCTGTGAAATGGGACATTGTCTCTATAAAGTGTTGCGTGACCTTAACATTGAATAGGAAGCAAAACTACTACTACGGTCATCCAGCGACAAATAATAAATGCTTAATCTAGGTGTTCGTCGCCAGGAAAGCTTCTTTGGTACTTTGTTTTAAACGATAGCAGCAAGGAAAGGACAGTTAATACATTAAAATGTACTTGAACCTCACTTCTGTGTTATGTCATTGTCTTGATAAACTGGTGCATTACTTTAACGTAGAATGGGGAGGAAAAATTGACCAGTACTACGGTCATCTAGCGGCAAATAAATAAATACTTACTCTAGGTGTTTGTCGCAAGGAAAGCTTCTTTACTTCTTTATTTTAAACGATAGGAGTAAGGAAAGGGCAGTTCATACATAAAAATGCATTTGAACTTCACTGCTGCGTTGCGTAATTGTCTGGATAAACTGGTGCGTTACCTTCACATTGAATGGAGTAGGAAAATATAGCAGTACTACAACCATTTGGCAACAAATAACCGTGGTACCACTACCATCTGGCGGCTATTAACCGAAATGCGTTCTCTTAGCACTGTTAATATTCATATTATGAGACCTTAAAGCTTAAAAACCTTCCCATACTATTTTTAAATATTTTTATACTTTTCCACAAACCTTGTCGTGATGGTATAGAACACAACAAAAATAGAATTGTTCGATTGAGTGCAGTCGTTCGTAAATGATGCGCGTACATACATTTCGGCGATTCATTTATATATATATATATATATGGATTATACAAAAGAAAAACTTTGGAGTAAATAATAATTCGGTGGAAAAACAAATAAAAGTAGGAAATTAGATTAAATAAGGGTTCATGAAATAAATTGTACACAACAAGAGAACATTTAGGAATTAATATATTATAAATATGTAATTGCATTATATAAGAATAATCACATACACAGAAATTTATATTTTAGCGGGTAATCTTATAAAAAAAAACTGGATAACATAGCGGCGTAACTAGCAGTTGGCCACGCCAGTAACTTAATATGAAACCAATCACAGGGATAGAGGATAGATAAGTTACCAAAGAATAAATGGCTGAGCAGAATTTGGCCTGAAAACTGAGGTATGTAATCCTAGGCAGAAAATCTCAGCCTAGAGATAGCTCTTGACTTCCAAAAATAGCAAACTGTGATGAAAGTAAAGATAATGCTGCAGCATATCATTAAGTCGACAGCACTATCCCCGACAGAGTCCCTTTCTCTCAAGAGCCAGCTTTACATGTCCAGCATCCATGAGTAACAGTAAACTTTCCAGACCATATTCTGCTATGCGTTGAGCTGTGCCAAAGTTATAGTAGTAGATTAGCCTTGTCGCACCAGAAAGGAAACAATGGTTTTTATGTCTCTTTGCACTCAAATTAGATTGTTTTCCATCCATCCTGGAGTTCAAATAACTCTGATCCTCCTTTCCTTTTTACTTTTTCTACACATACCATTACATTGTGTATAGAGAAGGTATTCCACAAAAAAAATCGATTCCTAGATTTCACCGGAAACATATGTTTTAGGGTCCCCTGTATCCAAAAAAAAAAAAAAAAAATCAGAAAAAGGTCCATGTGTGTGTGTGTCCGTGTGTCTGTGAACACGATAAATCAAAACAAAAAGTCGGTAAAATACCAAACTTGATATTTAACTCAAGTTTCTTCCAGGGATGCAACACGAAGATTTTGAGAAAAATCCCCCACCCCAAACTACCCGCTACATGGAAATTGTTTCCAAAATTTTGATTTTCTAAAAAATGGCGCTAACGCTTTTGATTAAAATATCGTATTTTTAAGATATTTACCTGACAAATAAAATGTATATCTTGAATTTTCTGGGAATAGCCTCTGAAGACTACTTTATTCTGAGTGAATTTTACGGAATTTTACATAACTGCTAAACCGTAAGAAATGGACAAAAACTTACCACACAAAAAATGTAGAGCACATTAAAACACACAATTTCTGTTGTATACATTTTTTTCGTGGAGTTGGTCGTTTTTGAGATATTCCTTGCTTTTAGTTTCAGCTTCGAAAAACTTAACTTTTCTCATACAGAAATTTGTCAACTCCTATCCATACAAACAAAGGAACTTGAGTCACATAGCAACCAGCTTTTGACTATCACTTTAACCTATGGTACTCCCTTATTTCTCTTCTACTTACAAGGAAGCAATCAATAAGACTATTTCTGCTCATTTTTTGTTGATTGTCATGAAATAAATAGAAGCATAAGCTTTTTAACAATAATTTGTTGCACAGATGTAGACAAAGTCATGAGAAGGGAACACTCAGATTTTTTTTTCCTTCTTCTTCTGATTTGGCAGCTCTATATACATATGCTGGCGTGGTTCCTCTTACACCAAGCTTTTCTTGTCCGTCATTTCCTTTCATTGTTCATTTTTATGTGCTTCGGAGCTGTAGCTTCAGGCGACGGCGATTGCTGTGTTGCAAGGGAATGGACATAGAGCTGTGTAAAGATTTCATTGGCGCGGCGGGATGCTGGTGCCCATTTTTGGAGAGGATCATCGGGTTGAAGACAGCACAATTAGAGCCTTTCCAAGATCAGCATTGGTGCCATCGTTAGGGAACCCGTCCTTGTCTTAATTCATTCCATCCTCTAAGAGTACGTACTGTCCGCAGTGGTGGGGGCCTCCTTCCGCTTGATTATTCCTAATTCTATGTGTTCCTGTTCCTCAAGCAGGTGCCTCATTTTTGGCCAATTGCCAAAGATTGGAAAGGAGGAGATAATTCCAAGTAAAACTAACAGTGAAAAATACTGAAAATCATGTACTATATGCCAGTCTGACTTGAGAGTATTTCTACTGCAAAGCCTGTTCTTTATGCGGCTGGCATTATTTTCCTTATTACCTTTCGCTCACACGGTACTTAAGATGGTTGCTTTGATTGCATGCTTCTCTGTGTCATCTTGTGCAAGTTTGAATCGTTCAGTTGACTTGGCTACACGAGGGAGCTGCTTCATTTGCCAAATATTGTTTGAGAGAATCGTTTCTCCTATCTTACGGACCCTAATTCAAAATTCTACCAGACGTCAGACTTGCTCTTCACTGGAATCAAAGTAATACGAAGGGCGCCCAGGAGATACAGAACTATTGCCATAGCTATATGATAACGAAAGATATAAATACAAAAAAATTACCATATATATCGCCATTTCTGTAAAATACTTTACTGTAACCAGATACCAGCTTTTCAATGCCAATGTTATACGTTTTTTGCCGCCAAGGATTTGTCGCTTTGAGTTTTATATCCGATGGAACTCTTTTTCACTCAAAAAGTAATTTTAGATGTCCAAAGTGAAATGCCGGATTTCCTGAATCCTTTCATAATAATTTGCTTTCAACTCTTTCACGAGTGATGAAATCCCATTCCGGACATCATCCTGCACATTGTTTCTTCCTTTATTATATGACGGTCACTGCAGAAGTCATGGCAACTATATACGATTGAAAATTGCTGGAATGTTCTTCTCAATGCTGGACTAATTTGGGATCCGGGCACAAAGGTTTATGGGTATTGTACATTGAAACATGCACAAATAATGATCATTGTTTTATTCGTATTACATATGCACAAAAGAGTACACGTACGTACGCGAAATATTCTTACGAGCTAACGACTTTCAAAATAATTCCCCAAGGCTTCCACACACCCTTGACACTCACGAGTATTTCTTCGTGGCAGAAATGCAATTTTTATGTATGCTCGCTGTTCACCTTCAGTGACATTTTTCCTGTATAACATGCTTTCAAATTTACATATTGCAATGAGCGCATATTCAGTTATTCGGAATATACAAAATGGTTGCCATGACTTCTGAAATGACCCTCTACACTGTGTATCATTTCCTCACTGGAGATTGCATTGTCACTTTTACATTTTAAGGCACTTGTGTTATTTGCCTATAAAAATCGTGCATTTAAACTGTGCCTTCAAAAATCTAATCAAGTCTTTCGCAGCAGAATTACATAAAACTGACATTGAAAACTGGTGCCACCCACAATTATTGCCTTGACAGCAATGGCGATTACGTTGAGAAATAGAGGAAGGAAATTTGTAAATAAAGTTGTGTTTAATTCGCCATTATTTAATTATACCCAATCGCTTTTTAATTTCTCTGCACTTACTATGTAGATAGATTATGAAGAAGATATTGTATCGTACCCAAAATACATATTTAAATATATATTTTTAGACATCCCCTGAATTGAAAAAAAGCACTTTAAGAAAAAGGCCGATGTATCTGCCATCTTGTGTGTATCTGTACAAAATATAGCTCAAAAACGAAGATCCGTTAAATACCAAATTTGGCATTTAAATTTAGTATCTTTCAAAAAATTATACAAAGATTTTCCAGAAAAACCCAACCCCCAACTACGCTTTGTAGGAAAAAAAATTCAAAAATGTTGATTTTCTAAAAAATGGTTCTAACTGTTTTGATTAAAATATCCAGTATTAAACATATCTACACGAAAAATAAAACGTAAATCTTGAATTTCCTGGAGTAGACTCTGAAGACTACTTTATCTTGCATGAATTTTTCTGAATTTTGCATAACTGGTAAACGTAAGAGCTAGACAAAAACTTACTACAAAAACACGTAGATCTCATTAAAACACATAATTTATGTCATATACGTATTTTTATTTATATTATAGAGCTAAGTGTTTCTGAGACGTTCCTTGTTATTGGTTTCAATTTTAAATATTAGTTTTTTTCTCATAAGGGAATTTATCAACTCCCATACAAACAAGGATTTTCAAACACATAGTAACCTGTTTTTAAAAGTTTTGGACATTGCTTTAGTCTATAGTATTATTTTTATTTCCCTCCTACTTACAAGGAAGAAAGTAATCAAATCATTTCTGCTAATTTTATTTCGATTATCTTGAAGTAGATAGAAGAATAAGCTGTTTTTAACAATAATTTGTAACAGATGTAGAGAAAGTCATGTGAATGAAATACATCATTACTTTCTGTACGACCGTCATAGCTTGACTTAGAACCGCACAACTCGCATTTCCAAGTTCACTGTGGAAAGACAAAGCAATTCATAATTCTTATTATGTTCACTTGAGGGAGCTTTCGTAATTTCTGAAGTTGCTCACAACGTTGTGGTGATATTTCAGTTATTCGTATTGTCAAACATTTTATGTGGCTCGCCGTAATCTTTTATATTTCTGTAAATATGGCAGGTTTAAAATGTATGATTCAGTAAACAGATGTTTCCTATTCTGAACGCGGTTTTAGAAGTCTATTAATGTGCAGCTAAATTACAATTAGATGATTTATATTTTTTCTTTTTCTATACACGTACAATGTACATAGTGTATAGATAAGATATTGTGTGTGCGTGTGTATGTGTATGTGTGTCTGTAAGCATAGCTCTAAAACGAAAAGTCCGTTAAATAGACTTGGTCTTTAACTTCAGTATCTTCCAAGGATGCGACATGAAGATTTTCAAAAAAAAGATGCTTTACCTAGAAAAAATGTATAAAATCAAAGTGTACGATAATTTTATTGTACATTAAATATATTTACGTGACAAATAAAATCCATATCCTGAATTTTCTCGCAATGGGTGAATTTTGCGCAATTTTGCATAACTGGAAAACCATAAGAGATAGACAAAAACTTAACTAACAAAAATGTAGAACTCGTTAAAATACACTATTCATTTTTTTCCTGGAGTTTAGCCTTTTGAAGAATTTCGTTGTTATTGTTTTAAACATTTTCTTATACGGGATCTTATCAACACTTGGCCGCGCAAAGAGAATGGATTTCAATCCCATAGCAACCACATTTTAAAACATGTGACTGTTGATTTAGTCTAGTGTATTTCCTTATTTCCTTTCTACTTATAAGGAACTAGGTAATAAAATCGTTTCTACTAACGTTTATCTCGATTAGCATGAAATAGAAGAATAATATTGGATAGGTAAAGTCAGACTGAAAAATTCAATGCCATAGTCGGGATTTGAACCACTGAATCTATGCGAGTCAGTTGAAAGATTCAATGTCATGTCGGCATGTTGCAATGGTAGCTCAATGGCAGAGCAACCGGCTAGAGATCGGGAGATCCGTGTCTCAAATCCCGGCTATGGCATTGAATTTTTCAGTCTGACTCTACCTATCCAACTCCTGTCCTATGCACGGCTTGTGTGAAAAAAAATATATAATCCAAGAATAAGCTTATTAACTATGATTTTTACAGGGATGTCGAGAGAGTCATGTGAATGGAGCTCATCAGTTATTTCTTTAATTGCAATTCTCTTTCTTTCTCTCCCTCTCCCTCTCTCTCTCTCTCTCCTCCCTCTCTCTCTTCATATTTTTGTAACTGAAACGTGGTAAATTTTATAGGTACATAGCATGTGTAACAATAGCTGAAAAAAAATGATTTCTAATAGGAAGTATGAAGTCAGAAATAAGTAAATTGTACCATGTTTTGTTCTATGCAATTACTATCATAAGGGTATCCTATATTTAAACCAGCTCGTACGAATTGACTTATCAAGGAATTAACTGAAATGTTACTCTCATTAAAAAACCCTCACAAAGTGTTGTCTTCGGCTGTGTCGTTAGCTTTTGGTTCATTGTTCTAGTTTTATTGTTAACGGTGTGTACTACCTTATAAGATGCTTCCTGGTGTCTTCACAGAAACCCCAGTTTAAGTGAAAATCTAGTGCATTAACACGGACGGAAAGCTTTCAAAACTTTCTGCACAATACATGAATGCGCTTAACCATCTCCTTTACACTTACTTTAGCAGATTTATAGGTGATTTTAAGTATGGCGGATGTAAACAAAGTGCTACAACCAAGCTTAAGCAGAAAGAGTGAGGGAAGGACGTGTGCATAGCTAATCTGTTATAGTGCTCTTTCTCTTGTTAGAAATACCATCACATTTTTACTAGGAGTTACAAAGGGTATGAAAATGACAAAGATATTTTTGAGAGTAGTAACTAGTTTACGCGATGTAGTGGAGTAGGTTTTTAAACTATAGTGACGAATTAATTAATGACCTTTATTTAGCCCGCTCTTGTTTCTCTATTTTATTGTACTTGATTAATGGTTGCAATCCTTGATTAGTAGTAACGGGGTACTAAGGAAATACTTGCATAAACACTATCAGAAAATAACTAGTTCATTATATGTAACAACATTGATTATATAGATGTATAGAAATTTCTTTCCCCTGAAGACGAAAGGAGTAGCCGTTTTTTACAGAAGGTTTGTAAGTCTTTAAAATAATTATCAACATATGTAAATATTGTATTCAGTAAAATTAGATTAACATACAACACAACTTACAATAATAGAATGCGTCTTTAAACAAGGTGTCATCTGGAAATGGCCTCATTCAACAACGTATTAGGAAGTATACTAAATTACAGTATTGGTCGGGTATTAAATACTACATAAGAGAAAGTTCATCGTTTTGTTTCTTTGGTGTTTTTTTAGCTTAACATCCTTTAACCTAGTTGGTTCTAATGGACGATGAATGAAATCGGTGAAATGATTCTCAAATAACTAGGTGTCTATGAAGCTTTTAGTTACTTGATATTATTCTTCTCAGGATAACAGTAAACCCCCAAAAAACCTTATCGGGTAACTTACACTAAGGGAGATTCGAGCTCACGACCTGTAGAATGTGAGGCAGACGCGCTACCCAGGTGGGATATTTATATATATTAAGCTTCATTTATATAGCTTCCTTTAATATCTTAAACATGCGTTATTTTAATCTAAATACTACATAAGAGCCAAATATATTTTGCCATATTAACTGCCAAATTAGAAAAGGTTTTTAAATTTTGAAACCCCGAAAAGTGTGTCCCTCATGACATCTGGAATTCTCTACGGTGATTTTGCCCGGTCAACTAGTGTCGTTGCTAGATGCACATCTCACCGAAGGCCTTTAACATTACGCAACCACACTACAAAATTTGTGCTCTAAAACCACTCCAACGAGGAAATTTCTTGGGAGTAGCACGTGATAGATGGTTGCTACTAAAAAGTTAAGTCACCACCGTATTAGAGACAAGCTGGATACTGCGATCTACTGAACGCAATACACTGCCTATAAAATTGTTGAACATGCTCTAGAAGGTTTTTGTCCCTTATAATAATTTTCGTACAGCCTCGCCTATTCCAATTAGCGGATGAAAAATCACCCAGTGATTCACGCAAAAGGACGTGAAACATCGGCGGAATGTTTGAGTTGCTTAACCTCTCCCCACAGTCTTCAAGTTCTAGAAATATTTCATAGCCTTTATGTACATTTTTGCGGTGGAACAATCATCGGTCGGAATGGTCAAGCAATTTTGCTGTCATGCTCTCCGTTGTTTCTGCTATTAAGAAGTATTTGGTGTACAGAAGCTCCAGTTCATACATCTGTACAATTAGTATAAACGTTATTCAGAAGAGTATTTCATTACACTCATACTTGCAAAACTTGATAAATAACAATTAAAGAAATAAATAAACTCTTGTCTTCCGCATGTCATCTATGAACATTTTCCAATAATATTAAATTGGCAGTTTTATGCAGTACTCATTTGTCTTCTATTTCTTTTATTGTTTCATTTAGATCGCCCCTTTAACATCTAAGGCATTAGAAACAACTCGTCTGTAGGTTATTTTAGTTTAAATCTTTTATTCTCAAACACACACATGCACTCTCATATTCATACTTAAAGACTCTGTGGAAGATAGGGAATATTTCTGGTTAAAGAAAAATTCCCCACCCTAGCCGGGAATCGAACCCGGGACCTCCGGGTGAGAAGTCAGCTCGCTGACCACTCGACCATGGAGGCTGTCTGTATGCGTAGTTATCTAAATGTTTTCATGATGTGTTTACATATGCTTAATAATATCTGTGACGTTTTCTATTACTTTTATATTGTTCTATAACACTGGATTATTCTATGATCTATTTTGTGGACGCTTAAGATGAGCGCCCTTAAACATCCATCATCGTCGTAGTTAAGTGTAATAACCACTATTTAGTATTCCATGGTATTCTCAAGTGAAAGTCAAGACATTCTTTGAAACATATTCTTTTATAGCTACAATATGTTTGTCGTCAAGTACAACGGCTTTTTTAATTCTTTGGTAGTCGATATGAAATCAGAAAGTGTTTTATAATCACATGTCTGGTAGAACGAACAGGGAATTTGTATTGTGAAAGAAGTACACGTGTCTAAAATGTCACTTCGTCCGTTTTTGTAGCGTGGAGGTAACAATGTCTGCCTTACATTCAAGAGGCCCCGAGTTCGAATCTCGGTTAGGGTTTTTTCGGGGTCTTGAGGAGTTTTATCCTACACACACATACTTAGATACACATCCATGCACACAACGCATAAAGAAACGTTCTCTTAACACTGGCGTATAGTGAACAGATAAAACTTTTTACTTTCTCTAACGTGCTATGTACATATTGTATAGACAAGGTATTGCACTCCACCAAAAAAATAGATACCGAGATTTCACCGCAAATATATGTTTTAGGATCTCTTGTATCCAAAAAAGCATTTTCACAGAAAGGTCCGCGTTTGTGTGTGTGCGTGTGTCCGTGTCTCCGTGAACTCCATAACTCAAAAACGAAAAGTCGGTAAAATACCAATTTTCTAAAAAATGGCTTTAACAATTTTGATTAAAATATCGTATTTTGAAGATATTTATCTGACAAATAAAATGTATATTTTGAATTTTCTGGGAATAGTCTCTTAAGACTACTTTATTCTTAGTGAATTTTACGGAATTTTGCATAACTGCTAAACCGTAAGAGATAGACAAAAACTTACCTCACAAAAAATGAAGAGCACATTAAAACACTCAATTTATGCTGTATACATATTTTTCGTGGAGTTGATCGTTTTTGAGATATTCCTTGTTTTAGTTTTCAGGCTCGAAAAACTTTTCTCACACAGAAATTTGTCAACTCCTGTCAATACAAACAAAGGAACTTCATTCACATAGCAACCAGCTTTTGACTATCTCTTTAACCTATGCTACTCCCTTATTTCCCTTCTACTTACAAGGAAGTAAGTAATGACTATTTCTGCTAATTTTGTGTCGATTAGCATGAAGTAAATAGAAGCAGGAGCAAGCATGTATATATTAAATATATATTACTTAACATCTGTATATACAATTGCTTGCAATAACATTACTTACTGTTTGCGTTACATTCTGTAACACATGCTCACTTCTCTTCCAGGAAAGAAATGCGCGCAAGTTGCTGTCTTGTTTATTAGATTTATACCACAGATAATCATAAATGAAATTCAAGCTGAGAAACTTACATCTCATGATATAGGAAGACACTTTATGTCAGATGTACATGCTGAAATATGTAATCATGTATCTCTTGTATAATACTAGGACCGCAGAAAGTACGGAATACACTGTCATTCGTCTTATGCCTAGAAGGATTCCTTTATAAATTACATTAAACAATTTGATTTAATTTCATCTATCATTAATGTTTACCATTAAGCAGTAAGCATGGACGTTTACTGCATCTACAGAAGCTGTCATAAGTTTAATGTATACTTAAACCCCTCTTAGCCTTCAAGATTATCCTCTTTTATGCATTTATAACTATTGCTCAAATTTCTCTACAAATGCGCAACAGCGGCCGTTTAAAAATTGCACCGGATGTACATGGACTGCAAAACATAAATTTACTGTAGGATAATAAGCAGGCATGGAATTTAAAAATCTTATGTCTTCTATTGACATGACTTTCTGTACATCTCTGCAACAAATTATTGTTAAAAAGCTTATGCGTCAATTTAGTTCATACTAATCGAGAAAAAATTAGCAGAAATAGCCTTATTACTTGCTTCCTTGTAAGAAAAAGCGATATAAGGGAGTACCATAGGTTAAGGTGATACCCAAAAGCTGGTTGCTAGGTGACTGAAGTTTCTTTGTTTGTATGGATACGAGTTGAGAAAAGTATAAAAACTGAAACAAAAAACAAGAAATATCTAAAAAATTATCAACTCCACGGAATAAATTTATATAACATAAATTGTGTGCTTTAATGTGCTCTACATTTTTTGTGCAGTAAGTTTTTGTGTATCTCATACGGTTTAGCAGTTATGCAAAAGTTCGTAAAATTCATCCAGAATAAAGTAGTCTTCAGAGGCTATTCCCAGAAAATTCAAAATATATATATTATTTGTCAAGTAAATATCTCTGATATACAATACCTTAATCAAAATCGTTAGAGGCATTTTTCATAAAATAACAATTTTCGAAAAAAAGTTCCATGTAAGGGTTAGTTGAGGATGGGGTTCTTGAACATCTTCGTGTCGCATCCTTGGAAGAGGTATTCAACGGTCTTTTCGTTTTTGAGCTATGCTGTCCACAGACACACATGTACACACATACACACGGACTGATTGTAAAAATGCTTTTTTGTTTTATTCAGGGGGCCCAAAACATGTATTTGCGGTGAAATCTCGGTATCCAATTTTGGGTGGAATGCAATACCTTACCGATACACTATGCACCTAGTACGTATAGAGAAAGTAAAAAACCACGTCCCATTCCACCTGTTGTGTTGGCATGTGTAGATTAAGCACGAGAACCTGATCATCGACCGCTCTTGTTTATGTGGTTTCAGTGTTCTTTATAGTGTTAACGCCCGCTTTTACTACTGTGGCACCGCAGGTGAGACACTGTTAATACACGGAATGAAGATGGAGCACAGTGGCAATTGATGGCGGGGGGAAACCGGAGAACCCGGAGAAAACCCGCCCCTGCGCCGCCTTGTGCCACATGCGATCGCCTGGAATCGAATCCTTTATGAGAGGTGAGAGGTCTACCCACTCGGTCACGTTCAGCCCTAATGGTTAACTTCCAAATAACTGCTTAACACTTCTATGCATAATGATAAGCAAACAGTCAGACGAAACAAAGCATATTGTGGCTTTTGTACGTAAAGGAGTCACTTTGGGTACCCAGGATACTTTTAATTATCTTAATTTACATGTAATTAAGTAAGAAAATTACAGAAGTACCGAGATTCCTTATATGACATGTTTATAAAATCCCATAATGCAGGCTGTTTCAGTAGTGTTAAAAGAGCAGTGAGTTACTCACTGTATTTGTATACTTACAATATGCAATACAGCGCAGCATTGAGGGCAATCTATCGTCACGGTTGAAGAGGCAGAACGCAAGTATGATTTTCATTAACTATCAGGCTCTCCAAGAGGAGTAAGCGAGTGTTATCTCATGCAGATCGGTCGAGTTGGGGCAGCCTGTCGTAATGAAATTATATTTTACTCAGTTAAGTTGAGTAATTATACCTGGCAGAATAAATAAAGCGTACGTCCCCCGTCTAGAAATGTGATAACTGTAACCACATGAAGCGTCTTCTTTAACATGTGCTGAGTGACTGACCTCGATGTTTCAGTGCTACCATCTATTTTTAAACCAATATTCTCCAAATTCTAAATAAAGGGTCGCTAGAATGTCACTAAATCAATAAGTAGCAAATTAATTAAACATATTTTTAAAATGAAATAATCTTAAAATTAAAAGTTACTTTGGATAGAAGATAAACAATTCACCTTCTAGCGCTTTCGTAGTCACCGCCGCAGCAGGTAAATTTGAAGTTTCCATGAATCTTATGTGTAGACTGCTAACAGTGTATAAAGTGCTACTTGCAGCATTTTCTAAGAGGTTGTGCAGTAACACGTCCTTCCTAAAATCCTAAGAGTATTTCCACTTCAATATGGCAGCCACAGTTGAAGACTATTACTAATATGAAAAGGAGGTAATTATGAATATAAAATCTACCAGTTTTACTTTCTCTAGCCCGCATGTACAATGCACATATGGATAAGGAAGGTATTTTATTCAAGCCAAAAATTCGAATTTGAGATTTTAATGGAATTATATGTTTTGAGGTCCCCTGAGTCCGAAAGAAAGCATTTTCAAAAACGATCTGTGTGTGTGTTTCTGTGGACAGCATAGCTCTATAACAATAAGACCTTAAATACCAAACTTTTTTATTTACTCGTAGATTTGGTATCCTCCAAGGATGCGACACGAAGATATTCAATAAACCCCCCACCCCAAGGTACCCTTTACATGGAAAAAGTTTCGTAAATTTTGTTTTTATCAAAAATTGCTCTAATTTTATTAAAATTCCATTTCTTAAAGACATTTACATCCCAAAAAAATGTATATTGTGAATTCTCTGGGAATAGCATCTGAAGATCTCTTTGTTCTGGATGAATTTTGCCGAATTTTGTTTAACTGCTAAACCGCAAGAGACAGACAAAAACTTACTCCACAAAAAATGTAGATCTTGTCAAAACACATATCTATGTTCTTTACTTTTTGTTGTGAAGGTAACCGCTTCCGAGATATTCCTTCTTATTGGTTTAAATTGAATGTACTCATGCTTTTCTTTTGTTCTACTCCTGGCCAAGCAAAAAGGCGATTTGCAATTAAACTCGCATAACAGCAGCTTTTAAAACATTTGACTATCGCTTTCGCATATCTCATTCCTATATTTCCCTTCTATTTATAAGCAATCTGTTAATGCTTATCTAGATTAGCATTGTTTAAAAAGAAGAATAATCTTTTGTAAGAAATTTGTATGTAGATCAGCTAGAGAAAGGTATATAAGTGTAACACATAAGATTTATAACGAGTATATAATGGGAGTTTAATATATCAATATACTTTAATCCAGAAATCAATTATTGTGGAAACTTTTTTGCACTTTTAATGTTGTGTTATTTTATTTCATATTTAAAAATCCGAACTCTTCAGTTAACAAATACACCAGGCTAATACACTAGAATTGTTCCAAATGACTCCTAAAAAGTTAAACGGTCACTAGTGACTATTTTGGAATTCTCTCATCTTATGACTTGAAAAGTACTACGACTTGTCACAGGAGGTGACAACACTAATTCTCTTTTTGACAGCTAGCTGTCCTTAGTGCGGCGTTACCCAACTCCTCCAGACCCTACTCTAGTCAATCACATCAGATCTACGCCACTTCAATTTTCTCTTTAAAATTTCTGGAATCTAGCGTAAAGGCCTGTCGCCATCCTACACATTTCCTAATATTAATCAACAGTTACAATAAATTACATTGGTAATGTACCACTATAACTAAATTAAAGAGGATAATGTTTCTTTATTATTAGAACCATCTGAAAATTCAATGCAACAACTGGGATTTGAACACGGTTCTCCTGCTCTTCGTGCGGTTGCTCTAACCCACTGAGCTACTGTGATAACATGCCGGTATGACATTCAATTTCCTAACTGGTTGGAACCCGATAAAGTACATATAATCTTCAGAAAACTACTTTAATGGCGACTTACCTTCGTAAGTATTTAATATCCCGGTAAAATTAATATAGCCGTTGCCAACTATAAAGCTATTATATTATATTGGTAATGTATATATATATATATATATATATACAACATTTCCATTATAATATATATACAATCTATATATGTATTATATAGTAATAATATTATTAGAAAAAAATCTGATGTATTCCATTCACATGACTTTCTCTAGTTCTGTGTAACAATTTATTGTTAATAAACTTATTCTTCTATTTTCTCTCTAGTCGCCCTCCGTGGTGTAATGGTTACCATGCTGACTTCATATACCCAAGGTCGCGGCTTCAAACCCGGCGGAGGACGATGGATTTTTTCGGGTGTAAAAATCCTTAGTATGGCTTCCTTCGGAAGGGAAGTAAGGCCGTTGGTCCCGTGACGTAGATTTACGGCACGTAAAAGAACCTCAAGCCTGATAGAGAGGCCTCTGAGCAAAATCAAGCGGTCTTTCACGCCCAATTTAGAATGGGACGCTGAGAACCACAGTAGTTAAAGAGCGTCCATAACATGCCACTTACATTTTCTATTTACTTCAAGCTAATCGAGAAAAAAAATAGCAGAAATAGTTCTTATTACTTGCTTTCTTGTAAGTTATCATAGATTAAAGTGAGGTCAAAAGATGGTAACCAGGTGACTGAAGTTCCTTTGTTTGTATGGACATGAGTTGACAAATTCCTGTATGAGAAAGATACAAGTTTTTCAAAGCTAAAACCAAAAGCAAGGAATACTTCAAAAACGATCAACTCCTCGAAAAAAAATTATCTAACATAAATTGTGTGTTTTAATGTGGGCTACATTTTTGTGTGTTAAGTTTTTGTCCATCTCTTATAGTTTAGCAGTTATGCAAAATTCTTCCAGAATAAAATAGTCTTCAGAGACTATTCCCAGAAAATTCAAGATATACATGTTATTTGTCAGGTAAATATCTTTAATATACAATATTTTAATCAGAATCATTACAGCCATTTTTGAGAAAATAAAAATTTTCGAAAAAAGTTCCATGTAAAGGGTATTTGGGGGTGGGGGATTTTCTTTAAAATCTTCGTGTCGCATCCTTGGAAGGTACCAAACTTAAATACCAAGTTTGCCTTTAACGGTCTTTTCGTTTTTGAGCTATGCTGTCCACAGACACACAGACACACACACGCACACACACGGACCTTTTTCCAAAAAAGCTTTTTTTTATTCAAGGGGACCCAACATATGTGTTTCCGGTGAAATCTCGGTATCCAATTTTTAGGTGCAATATACACTTCTTTATACACTATGTACATAGTACGAGTAGAGAAAGTAAAAATATATATAACCTTCCCGGTGGGTTAAACCAGGTAAAAACCATATTGGAAGATTGAATCCCATTTCGGAGTATTGTCAGAGTAGCTCAATGGTTAGAGCAACCCCACGGAGAGTGGCAGAACCGTGTTCAAATACCGGCTGTGACACTGAAATTTACTGATCCGTTACATGGCTTTCTCTACACCTATGTAACAAATTATTGTTATAAAGCTTATTCTTCTATCTACATCATGCTAATCGAGCTAAACATTAGTAGAAATAGAAGGATCCCTTGTAAGCAGAAGGGAAACAATATAACGTCTTCCATTCACATGATGGCCTCTAGCTGTTCGATAAGCACACCTTTTATTCAAAAGACAAATCATCACTACATCATGCTAATCAAGATATAAATAAACAGAATTAGTCTTATTACTAGCTCCTTGTAATTAGAAGCTAAATACGAAAATGCACAGACTAAAGCGATAGTATCGTCCTTTAAAAGCCGATCGCTATGTTGAAATTTCAATCTTTTTGCTTTCCAGGAGTAAACAAAGTGAAACTAATAATCCGGAATATCTCTAAAACGGTTAATTCTACAAAAGGGATACATAACATAAATTGTGTGTTTTAATGAGATCTACATTTTTTGTGAAGCACGTTTTTGTATATCTCTTACAGTTTGCCAGTAATACAAAAGTCATCCAGAATGATGAAGTATTCAGAGGCTATTGCCAGAAAATCCAAGGTATACATTTCGTTTGTCTTAAAAATATCTTAAACATACGTTATTTTAATCTAAATCGTTAGTAACTTTTGAGAAAACCAAAATGCTTGAAACATGTTCTAATTAAAGGGTAGTTTGGGGAGGGGGGGATTTTCTTGAAAATCTTCGTGTAGTATCCTTGGAAGATACCAACATTAAACGCCAAGTTTGTTATTTAACGGTATTTTCATTTTTAGCTATACTGTCCACAGACACACACACTTACACATACACATTCACACAGCCATACATCCACTCAGACGCACACACAGACGAACACGGAAAATTTTTCTAAAAATAATTTTTGGATTCAGAGGTCTCAAAACATGTATTCCCAATGGAATCCTTTTATTAAATTTTTGAGTTCAATGCTATACCTTTTCTATACACTATGTACATAGTACGTGTAGAGAAAGTAAAAACCATTATCCCCCGTAATTTAAATATAAATATAGTAGAAGCATTACCAATATAATAGAATAGTTTTATAGCTGGCAAGAACGTATCAGACACTAAGTACTTACGAATGCAAGACGTCATTAAGGTTGTTCTCTGGAGGGGGACATACTGGTTGGCTGGACTGGGTAAAAACAAATAACCAGTTAGAAGATCGAAGTCACACCGGCATGTTTTACTTTCTCTATACGTACTATGTACATAGTGTATAGAAGAAGTATTGTATTCCACCCAAAAGCCGAGATTTCACCGGAAATACATGTTTAAGGACCCCCTGCATCAAAAAAAAAAAAAAAAAAAGCATTTTCAGAAAAAGTCCGAGAGTGTGTCTGTCTGTCTGTGTGTGTGTGTGTGTGTGTGAGTGTGCGTGTGTGTATATCTGTGGACAGCATAGCTCAAAAACGAAAAGTCGGTAAAATACCAAACTTGTTATTTAAATTTAGTATCTTCCAGGGATGCGACGAAAAGATTTTCAGAAAAATCCCTCCACCCCAAACTACCCTTTACATGGAAGTCTTTTTCGAAAATTTTGATTTTCTCAAAAATGGCTTTAACGATTTTGATTAAGATATCAGATATTAAAGATATTTACCTGGCAAATAAACTAGATATCTTGAATCTTCTGGGAATTGCCTGAAGACTATTTTTATTATTTTACATAACTGCTAAACCGTAACAGATGAACAAAAACCTAAAAAATGTAGAGCACGTTAAAACACGTTTCTTATTACATTTTTTTTTTCTTGGAGTTGGTCGTTATTCCTTGTTTTTGATTTCAACTTTAAAAAACTTATACTCTTTTCATATAGGAATTTGTCAACTCCGGTCCATACAAACAAATGAACCTCATTCACATAGCAACCAGCTTTTGACTATCATTTTAATCTGTGGTACTCCCATATTTCGCTTCTACTTACAAGGAAGCAAGTAATAAGACTATTTCTGTTATTTTTTCTCGATTAGCATGCGGAAAATAGAATCATAAGCTTTTTAACAATAATTTGTTGCAGAGGTGTAGAGAAAGTCATGTGAATGGAACACATCTGATCTTTCAGCTTGTAATAATAATGATTATAAACTTTAGCGTCACATTTTACACAACCAAAAAACGTAACATAGTGTTCATGCATTAACGAATAGAGTTAAATCACAGTGTTTAAAAGAATACGAATATAAATAAGCCAATACTGCAGTCACATCATTATCAGCCAGTATCCTTAATAAGCGTGTTTTTGTAGTTGACAGCAGTGTTCTGATTAAATAATTGTTTCTAACAAACTTCATAATAATTAAAATACTGCATTTATTACTTTTTGGCGAAGTTTTGCATCTGTATGGTCTTGTTGATCATAAAAAGATATCCGAAACTAATATCAATTATAATCTACAAAACCTAGGTTGTGAAAGTTTTACAGTAAGATAATTCATTTTATGTATATAAATAGAGCATTGTCATTCATTCGGTCATGGGTAAAGATTTAACATTCTGTAGATATCAGCTGATGCTAAGCATACATATTTCTTATGCAAAAGTATTATCACTGGTAAAACGATTGGAAAATTCTAAACCATGCATAAAAAATAAAATGTGTATCACACATTTTCTTGGAATAGCTTCTGAAGATCTGTTCATTCTGGATGAGTTATGCTGAATTTTGCATAACTAGTAAACCGTAAGAAATAGATTTCGCTTTTGTTTACTGCTGACCTTACAAAGCGAACCCAACTTCAATTGTTTACACAAAACTGTTAAAATATGTGTCAATCATTTTAGGCATATTTCTCTTCTGCATATAAGGAATCAAGTAGTAAGACTATTTCTGTTAATGTTTATCTTGATTAGCCTGATGTGGATACAGAGATCTGTTTTGAAATAGTTTTTTGCAGAATGGGTAGGAAAAGTCCTATGAATAGAACACATCAGATTTTTTCCATATTAATATTTTAATTTTATGTTGCCTTGGGGAAAGGATGTTAGTTTTCCTGTGTATACCTAGGCCCAGAGACTGGGTCAGTTGACTGGTGCTGGCCTGGTAAGTATAGCATTTTTCATGCCCTAGCCTTTTTTGTGTGGAACTGTGTGCTTTCTCCGATTTCAGGCCCGTCTTTCGCTAAGACCTTTTGTGATTAATCTACTGTTTTGCTGATCTCGGTTTTGCTACTTTGTCTATCTAACGCAATTTAGCTATTTCTGTTACAATACTCTACGAGCCTCAGATCTTTGAAGGAACTTAGTTTATTTTCATAGTAATATTTGATTAACGTACACGACACTTCCTCCACAAATCAATAGATAAGATGTCCACTCTAAGTCGCTTCCTATAAACATACGCAGAATGTTCATCGTTTTGTTTCTTTGTTGTTTTTTTTAGCTTAACATCCTTTAACCTGGTTGGTCTAACGGACGATGAATGAAATCGGTGAAATGGTTCTCAAATAACTAAGTGTCTATGACGCTTTAAGTTACTCGATATTATTCTTCTCAGGATAACAGAAAAAAACCCAAAAAACCTTATCGGGTAACTTACACTAAGCGAGATTCGAGCTCACGACTTGTTGAATGTGATGCAGACGCGCTACCCAGGTGGGATATTTATATATTTTAAGCTTCATTTATATAGCTTCCTTTAACATCTAAGGTCACATCGGGGGCTTTCATGAGAAACAACTCATTGTCTCTAGGTCCTTTACGTTGGATTTAAATGTTTTATTTTCCTCAGTCACACACACACACACACACACACACACACACACACACCTACACTTTCACATAAATTCTTCTAGACAATGTGTGGGCTAGGAAATAATTCTGGTTAAAGAAAAATGCCAGGCCCCAGCAGGCAATCAAACCCGGGACCACTCGCCCACGGAGGCCCACCTAATCATTATTCTTGTACTACAATTTAAATAGAGTTTGGGAACCATCTAAAATTACCTTTGTCGTCAACGTCTTATTTCGAGTCCGGTTTCTTGTCTTTGAATTACAATTGAAGAAATGTGATACCTGTGACTAGGCCAATCCCCCTTTACTGCAGCGTTAAAATTTAGCGTTTCCATTTTTAATTTTTCTATACGTACTATATACATAGTGTATAGAAAAGGTATTGTATTGCAACCAAAAATTATATACCGAGATTTCACAGGAAATATACGTTTTCAGATCTCCTGAAACCAAAAACAGCATTTTTAGAAAAATGTCCGTGTGGGTCCGTCTGTATGTGCTTAATCAGCCTGAAAAGTCCGCTCTCTCCGAACATGCTATTGAAACTGGCCATCACATTGATTTTGATAACATGAAATTATTGGTACCATGTGAAGACTACAAACATCGCATTATACGCGAAAGCATAGAAATAATTAAAGAAGAACATAAAGTTAACAGAGACAATGGAAAAAGTTTGAACACCATCTGGAGACCTCTGCTAAGAAAAGCATCCCACCTTGCGGCCAGCGAGCCAATAGGAATACAGAAAGCAGCGACCCCAGCCATTGGCCAAACGATAACCATTGGCAACACAGGAGGGCGGTACTTGGCATGTCCCAACTACAGTATAAAAGAAGGTATGCCAGCCGGACCAGACGCAGTTAGCCCTGAGGAAGCCTTATCATAAGATGGGCGAAACGTCGGCAGATTTTAGCCTTAAGACGCGGTCTACACCGGAAACTCTGGACCAAGATAATTTTAATATTGGCCGTGGAAGTTTACGAAAACATATAACACACCTCTACGGGGAGAGAATGTATAAGAAAACACAACAGTTCTGCCAACTGCGGAAGAAGAAACTACGACTTATTTCACAATTAACCTTCCTAAAACGATGCAGAGACCAACATGTAGTTCCGACGTTTGTACAGTTGAAACACCACATCAACACCAGATATGCACGCAACATATTACGGAAAGCCTCGCTCAGTCTACTAAGGGAGAGAATAGCCTTTACAAGACGAGAGTTACATTTTACAGAGACAGAATTGTATGGAATGCATCACCTGCTTGCTACCGATTTAGAAGAAAACGACTGGAATACTTTGGAGAAAATTTCATACACATTAGCATACCAGACAGCATATATTGCTGAAGATAGGCAACGAAAAAAATTTCAAACATTAAAAAAGAAACAATATCCATTGGAACACAAATTAGATATAGAAAGGTTAGTGGTCAATGTTTCAAAAATCACTCTAGACGAACCCACGACACAAGTCCTAGCAAAGGGACTAGAGTTTGCTATCACACCCCGGCATATACCGATGGAGGAGTTTATTACTGGAATAGAGGCTTCACTTACTGGCTTACCAGAGGAGACATCCAATGATATCAGAATGGACACTTACAAGGTACTCAAACATGCAAAAGTTCCCAAAGCAAACATCACTCATGCGGAACGTCAAGCCCTCAAAAGCATTGCTACCAACCCAGACATCGTAATCTTAGCAGCAGATAAAGGCAACGCTGCTGTCGTGATGGACACTGAGGATTATGGAGAAAAAATGACACACCTACTGCAGGATACAGCGTATAAGAAAGTAGAGAAGAATCCAATAAACAAACTAGAACGAACCACAATTTCGGTAATAAAAAATTCTTCAATACCAACAGAACAACAAAAACGTCTCCTCCCTCATGACTCTCGTACACCGACGTTCTATGGGCTGCCTAAAGTTCACAAACAAAACATCCCATTGAGACCAATCGTCAGTGCCATAGGCTCACCCACTCATGAACTCGCCAGATTTCTAGCCAAGGGTCTCCAACCACTAGTGGGCAAGACAGACTCTTTTGTCAGGGACTCCGGCCATTTTGTACAAATACTCCGGAATTTTACCTTTGAAGAGCACCACATCTTAGTCAGCTTTGACATAAAATCTCTGTTTACTCGCATCCCAGTTGAAGAAGCTCTTAGATCCGTACAACGAAGAATCAGCATTAACCATCTCCCAGAAGACTGGACCGACCTTGTTGCCCACTGTATAACCAATACGTATTTCTCATACCAAGAAGACATCTACCAACAACAAGAAGGTGCAGCCATGGGATCTCCTATCTCGCCGATTGTGGCTAATATCTTCCTTGAAGATTTTGAAAACACGGCCTTGGACACTTGCCGACTCAAACCGGATATGTGGTTAAGATATGTGGATGACACTTTCGTGGTATGGCCACATGGATTGAACAACATTCCAGAGTTCCTTGAACATCTAAACAGTCTTCATCAAAATATACAATTTACTATGGAACTAGAACATAACCAAAAATTACCATTTTTAGACGTTCTAGTAGAGCGAAATTCAGCAAGCAAAACAGTGCATTGTTCAGTTTACCGAAAGGCTACAAATACAGACAGATACATAGATGCCACATCCCACCACCCCATTTCAGTAAAACGAAGCATGGTCAAAACTCTGTTCCAACGAGCTACGCGTATTTGTGACCCAAATCTTTTAACTGAAGAGAGACACCACTTACAGGAAGTGTTAAAAGCCAACGGATACTCAAAAACCGACATAAAATACTGGGGAAAGAATGCCAAAAAACCACAAAAAGAAAAAGAAAAACAAAAGACAAGATGGGCTCGCCTTCCTTTTGTTCAGGGCACCACTGAAAGGATTGGCAAAATTTTACTCAAACACGGGATTAATACTCGGTACAGCACGGTTCGGAAGCTACAATCCACCCTCAGACCAGTAAAAGACAAATCCTACCCACTACTTAAGCCAGGAATTTATAAAATAACCTGCGATTGCGGCAAAGCATATATAGGTCAGACCGGAAGATCCGCAATCACACGTCGAAAAGAGCACATCAGAAGCCTCAAACTTAATCAGCCTGAAAAGTCCGCTCTCTCCGAACATGCTATTGAAACTGGCCATCACATTGATTTTGATAACATGAAATTATTGGTACCATGTGAAGACTACAAACATCGCATTATACGCGAAAGCATAGAAATAATTAAAGAAGAACATAAAGTTAACAGAGACAATGGAAAAAGTTTGAACACCATCTGGAGACCTCTGCTAAGAAAAGCATCCCCACCTTGCGGCCAGCGAGCCAATAGGAATACAGAAAGCAGCGACCCCAGACCATTGGCCAAACGATAACCAATGGCAACACAGGAGGGCGGTACTTGGCATGTCCCAACTACAGTATAAAAGAAGGTACGCCAGCCGGACCAGACGCAGTTAGCCCTGAGGAAGCCTTATCATAAGATGGGCGAAACGTCGGCAGATTTTAGCCTTAAGACGCGGTCTACACCGGAAACTCTGGACCAAGATAATTTTAATATTGGCCGTGGAAGTTTACGAAAACATACAATAATAAATTAAAATTTATTTTCAATATTTTATTGAAAACTAGCTGATCGGGCTAACTTTGTTCCGCCTTAGAGGCAATAAATGAGCAGATTTCAATTTTTTTAATTTCAAATTTTTATTAGGATAATACATTGAGTTCTTGACGTTGATTAAGTTATTCCTCCATGTTGCCCATGAAGAACATTTGTAAAAATTTATGCTGTGCATCTTCGAGAGGTTGCAATGATGCAATTCGATGGTGAATCTCCTTGTATCTACAAAATCAAAAGCAAAGTCAGTATTACTGATTTATAAACACTTCTTTTTAGAATTAGCACACATAATACATAGGAATAAATATAGCATGTTATTCTTCCACTGTATTGTGTGTTAAGTGCAAAAATAAATAAATAAATAAATACCTTGAATGTTGGACTAAATCTTAGTTCTTCGATAATGTCTGCCCCAAATGAGGTCATTTGTAAAACAACCATTGTATTTTTGAGTGTTTGCTAGATAAAGTCTGATTCGGGTGTTTCGCCATGAAGCAATGAATGCAATGGCTCAGGTGGCGGAGTCAATAATGTCAATTTCAATTCCCGACTAAGACAGCACAATCCTGGCGTTTCCCCGGAAAACTTTAATGCGCCACAATGTTCGCAAACAACGTCCATTGGCCCAATGCGAACGCTAGTATGTAAGCAGTAATCAGTGCTGCAATCGTATCAAAACGCTGCTCGATTCAAATCAGTACTTGATACATTTCTTCTTGTGCGTCGAAAAGTATCTAGTTGAGGTGTGCTCGACGATTTCGCATTGCCAACCGAAACGTTTCACGGGCTGCCTCGCTTTGCTCTTGTGATTGAGAAGCACGAAGTCGAGCCATACTAACGCGGCGCTCTTCACGTGCAATGTCTTGTTCTTCTTCAGTCCTTTCGTTCGCAATGTTTCGAATCCTAGTTGCATTACTGCTTTGTCGGGAAAGATTCGATCGTTTTGGTCGCGGCATTGTTAATGATAATATCGGCACAATAAGATAATAGAAACAAGCACATCAACCGGTCAACTTCAAAATTTGTAATTGTCAAATGTTCAACCATACTTAACTATAGACAACATTACGTTTAGCTGTCAGTTGCGTTTTGTTTTACCATTTTTAACAAAAATGAATGATATTTTGACTGATACATGTTTCCTTTTTCTGTCTGTTGCGCTTTGTTATACCACGTTTTATGTCATGTCTCACGGAAACAGGATAAAAAGTATCCTATGTTCGTCGCCTGGTTCTAAGCTATATCCCCACCGATTTTCAGCCAAATCGGTTCAGCCGTTCTTGAGTTATAAATAATGTAACTAACACGACTTTCTTTTATATATATAGATTAAGAAAAAATGAACTCTAGATGTGAAAAAATAAAAATCTACATCTTAGTTATGTGGACAAAACCTTCTTATACACTCTTTTGTAAGTTGTAAATTAATTGTTTATATTATTTCATTTATATACATCCCTTTAACATTTAAGGTCATATCGGGATCAACTCCTTGTCTGTAGGTCCTTTTCCTTGGGTTTAATTCGCTCAAATACACCCACATTCATACTTTCAGACTCTGTGGGGGATAGGGAAAACTTCTGGTTAAGGTCTGAACCAGGAATCGAACCCGGGACCTCGGGTGAGAAATCAACTCGCTGGGCATTTAACCACAGAGGCAGTCTTTAATGACCTTTACAATAGATTCTTTACTTGAAGTAGCAATGTCTTGAGTGTTGCATCATTTCCTAATTGTAGTGCAAGTATTAATGGCCTCTGAAACTCTTATTGTAAACACTCACAGTGTGTTGTCATGGAAATTAATAAATGAATTATATATGTTTTCAGAATAATTAACTTGCATCTCATTATTTCGAAAAAGAGTTTTTACAATCACTTGATCTTATACTCAAAATGTTACATGTTCTTTATTTTTACTTTCTCCACACGTACCATGTACATAGTGTATAGAGAAGGCATTGAATCCCACCAAAGAATTCGATACCGAAATTTCACTGGAAATACACGATTTAGGGTCCGCTGTATGCAAAAATGCTTTTGTGTGTGTCTTTGTGTGTGTGTTCGTGTGTCTGTGAACACGATAACTAAAGAACTAAAAGTATCTTCCCAGGATGTGACACAAATATTTTCAAGAAAATCCCCACACCCCAAACTACCCTTTACTTGGAAAAATTTTCGAAAATTTTAATTTTCTCAGAAATGTCTCTAACGATTTTGATTAAAATACCTATATTAAAGACATTTATACGGTAAATAAGTCGTATGTCTCAAATTTTCTGAGATAGTTTCTGAAAGACCTTACATCTGAATGAATTTTGCTGGATTTTACATTATTGGTAAACCATAAGAAATAGACAAAAAATTACTGCACGAAAATGTAGATCTCGTTAAAATACACAATCTATGTCATGAAGTTTTTTCGTTGAGTTGATCGTTTTTGAAATATTACTTGTTATTGGTTTCAGTTTTAAAATATTTAAAAATTTTCACACGCGAGAATTTTTCAACTCCTGATAATGCATAGAAACGGATTTTATCCACATAGAAACCGCCTTTTAAAAGACTTGACTGTCGTTTTAGCCTAGTGTATTTCATTATTTCCTTTCTATTTACAAGAAAGCATTTCTGTTGATGCTTATCTAGATTAACATGAAGTAGATAGAAGCAATAATTTGTTACAGAGAGATAGAGAAAGTCATGTGAATGGAACACATGAGAATTTTATTCTAAACTTTTCTGCGTATGGTATTCCGCAACTAGTGGTGGTGTATCGTTTGAAGTCAGAGTTTTTGTTTTGTTTAAGCTGAAAAACAAAAACACAGAATCGAGTTTTGAATTCTAGTTATTAACGTTCTCTCTGTAGTCGTAACCAAAAGCTAGAATTAACCATTAAAGCCCTTCCTCCTTAAACTGCGGACCATTTCATGGTCTCCTGTTTGGAAATCCCAGTTGACACTATTTGGAAACTGTTGCGCTATTATCTACTTGCACAATTACCAGCTTCTGTTACGACATAATCCTTGCCTGGGAGACAATGGCTTCTAGTGCCTGAGGCAGGTGATTCCTTTTGTTCTCTGCTTTGTATGTGTTTGTATTGTCTCACTTGCGGATTCACCGCCTTCTAGACCCGTTTTGTCGCGTCATTTATGTAACTGAGCAGGCAGTCCACTCATATCATATTACTTTAGGTTCTGCTATCCACGTCTAGAATAACCGGAAATGGAGAAAGCTAAACCAACTCCTGCCGGATGTTAGAATTAACAGCGGCAATAGTAATGGAATTAGTGTTGTATGATAGTATACATCCTCTTGTTAAAGGAACAGGATGCGATGCAACCAAGCTTGTTTACATCAATTTGTGTTTAAATCTAAGCAAAATGCCACTAACCTCCTGTCACTGCGAGGAATCTTGCAATTGTTATGTCATTACCTACACATCAATAAAATAGTTTTAGATTTTGAGCGTAAAATTGTTGAAGCTAAACTTCAAAACAGTAAATAATAATATAATGGTTCGGGTTTATTTCCTGAGACTAATGCTTTATGGAGTACGCAAATGAAGAAGGATAAATAAAAAAGCTGATGTGTTACACTAACATGACTTTCTCTAGCTACCCTGCAAACAAACTTCTTAGAAAAAACAATGCTTCTTCCAACACTATGCTAATCGAGATAAAGATTACTAGCATTTAATACTTAGTTCCTTATAAGTGGAATGGAAATAAGGGAATGCACTAGGCTAAGTGATAGTCAAATGTTTTAAAAGCTATCGTTATGCGATTGTCAATGTCAGTATAAGTGCATCACAATTAAAGCTAATAACAAAGAATATCTTGTAAACGGTTACCTCAACAACAAAAACGCAATTGACATAAATTGTGTGTTTTGACGAGATCTGCATTTTTTGTGAAGTAAACTTTTCCTATCTCTTTCGGTTTGCCAGTTATACAAGTTAAGCAAAATTCATCCAAAATAAACAGGTATTTAGAAGCTATTCACAAAAAATTTAAAATATACATTTTATTTTTCGTAGAAATAGCTTTAATATGTGGTATTTTAATCAAAATTGTTACAGCCATTTTTAAGAAAAACACAATTTTCAAAAATGTTTTCACGTAAAGGGTAGTTTGTGGTAGGGGAGTTTTCTTGAAAATCTTCGTGTCGCATTCTTGGAAGATACCAAACTTAAATATGGGTTTCTTTTCGTTTTTCGCTATATTGTCCAAAAACACACTCACACAGACAGACAGGTAGACACACACACATACACAAACACACGGATCTGTTTCTGAAAATTCTCTTTTTTGGATTTAGGGGGTCCTATAACATGTATTTCCGGTGAAATCTTGACATCGAATTTTTTGGCGGAATGCAATACTTTTCTATCCCTATGTACATTGTACATACGGGATTAGAGAAAGTAAAAACCTGATGTGTACCATTCACATGACTTTCTCTACATCTCTGCAAGAAATTATTGTTAAAAAGTTTGTTATTTTATTTGCTTCATGCTAATCTAGAAACAATTATCAGAAATTATCTTAGTATGTGCTTCCTTGTAAGTAGAAGGGAAATCAAGGAGTAACGTAGGCTAAAGTGAACGTAAAATCTTTTAAAAGCTGGTTACTAATGTGATTGAATTTCTTATGTCTGAGTGGATTGTGTTAAGTATTTTAAAAAATAAATCAATAACAAGAGATATTTCAAAAACTGGCAATTTCACCAAAAAAGTGTGTATCAAAAATTGTGTGTTTTAACGAGCACTACATTTTTTGTTAAGTAAGTTTTTATCTATCTCTTAAGGTTTACCATCTCTAGAAAAGTGTGCAAAATTCATTCAGAAGAAGGATGTCTTCAGAGTCTAAGAAAATTCAAGATATAGAGACATTTTATTTGCCATGTAAATATCTTAAATATACGATATTTTAATCAAAATCCTTAGAGACATTTCTGAGGAAATTTTCGAAAGTTTTCCATGTAAAGGGAGTTGGGATTAAAGGATATTCTTGAAAATGTTCCTGTCCAATCCTTGGAAGATACAAACTCAAATACCAAGTTTTGTATTCAACGTCCTTTTCGTTTTTGAGCTATGTTGCCCACAGTCACACAAATGGCCTTTTTTCTAAAAATGCTTTTTTTGGGTTCATGGGGTATCGAATTTTTAGTGTAATACAATACCTTTTCTGTAAATTATGCACAAAAAATGTGTGGAGAAAGTAAAAAGTAAAATATCTGACAGTTTAAAATAACATAGCATTGTGCCCTTCCACATGAAGTGATACTTTCTCATAGACCACTTCCAAATCGTAAATATACACAGAGCTACGACTACGTAGAGCGTATGATTTTTTGTAGCATTCGGATGTGTTGTAGACATTTAGGCAAATATTTCTAAATTTCATACATATTATTATATAAATTCAATTAATTTTAAATGTATGTCGACTTCAAACAAAACACATACATATTTGTTGGCATTTGTTTATATTCTTTATTTAACAATTTTGCTTATTTTTCCCTCATTTCCAAATGCTAAAATCTTCTATAATATTGTCATACCATGTCGTTTGTAGTCTAAACTTTGAAGTTTATATATAATCAGACTGAAATAGAAGGGATTTGAATCACGAATCTGCGACCTACCGTGCCACTGCTCTAAACAACGACTCTATAATGGCAGGATCTCGGTATAATGTTCCAACTCTCCAACTGATTCAACTTTTTCCGGTAAACAATCCTTCCAATTTAACTCATACGGCTTATGTGCAAGAGGAATTGTCATCAATGAGTGATCTACACAGGTTATCTATGAAACATGGTATTTAAATACTTAGGATATTATAAGTCGCAATTTATTACATTCTCTATACGTGCTTCGTACATAGTGTACAGAGAAGGTATTGTAATGCACCCAAAAATTCGACATATTTTGAGACCTCCTGAATCCAAAAAAAGCATTTTTAGAAAAACATCCGTGTGTGTCTGTGTGTGTATGTGTGTGTATGAGTGTGTGTGTGTGTGTCCGTGGGCAGCATAGCTGAAAAACGAAAACTCCGTTGAAAACCAAATTTGGTATTTAGGTTTGGTATCTTCCAAGGATGCGACACGAAGATTTTCAAGAAAATCCCCACACCCCCAACTACCCTTTACATAGAACTTTTTTCAAAAATTTTGATTTTCTAAAAGATGGCTCTAACGATTTTGATTAAAATATCGTATATTAAAGATATTTACCTGACAAATAAAATGCATATCTTGAATTTTCAGCTAATAGCCTCTGAAGAATACTTTATTTTGGATACATTTTACACAATTCTGCATAACTGTAAACTGTAAGAGATAGACAAAAACTTATCACACAAAACATGTAGAGCACATTAAAACACACAATGTATGTTATATAATTTTTTTTCGTGTACTTGATCATTTTAGATATTCCTTGTTTTTGGTTTCAGCTTTAAAAACATACATTTCTCATACAGGAATGTGTCAACTTCTGTCCGTACAAACAAAAGAATTTCAGTCACATAGCAATCAGCTTTTGACTATCACTTTAACCTATGGTACTCCCTTATTTCGCTTCTACTTACAAGGATGCAAGTAGTAAGAGTATTTCTGCTAAATATTTCTGGATTAGCACTAAGTAAATAAAAACATTAGCTTTTTAAGAATAATTTGTTGCAAAGATGTAGAGAAAGTCATGTCAATGGAACATATCACATTTTTTTTTTGTTAGCTTTTACTACTATGGCACCGAGGTGATATACTGATGATACCTGGAATGAAGATGGAGCACTGGTGAAATGTGATGGCGGAGAAACGGAGAACTCGGAGAAAACTTGCTCCTGCGTTGCTTTGTCCACCACAAATCTTACATATGGTCGCTTGGTTCGCGAGAGGCGGGTGAACTAGCACGGAAATCACAATTGCGATACGAATAAAAGTTAATTTGAGAACATATTGCTGTTTACCAGGAGTCAATTGGATAAATGTCATCATGATATATCGGTATATTCTAAAAATATTCCATCAATATTAATTTCCTGTATATTAACTAACAGTTATTTGTTCAATTTATGATTATATTTCTGAATTTATTGGCGCTATGGATTTCCGTTAATCTTTACTTTCTCTATGTGTACTATGTGCATATAGGAAATATTGTACTCCAGCCAAAAATTCGATACCGAGATTTCACAGAAATATAATATGTTTTAGGATTCCCTGAATCCTAAAAAAAAAGAAAAAGAAATTCAGAAAAAGGTTCTTGTATGCATATGTCTGTGAGTGTGTTTCTGTGGACAGCATAGCTCAGAAAAGACCGTTAAAAACGAAACTTTGTATTTAAGTTTGGTATTTTTCAAGGATGCTATTTTCAAGAAAATTCCCGCAACCCCAACTACCCTTTACATGACGCTCCTTTCGAAACTTTTCATTTTCTCAAAAAATTCTCAAACGATTTTGATTAAAATATCGCATACTAAAGATATTTACCTCACAAATAAAATGTATGTTTTGAATTTCCTGGAAATAGCTTCTGAAGACTACTATATTCTGGATGGGTTTTACGGAATTTTGAGTAACTGCTAAACCGTAAGCGATGGACAAAAGCTTACCATACAAGAAACGTAGAGCACTTTAAAACACACAATGTGTGTTATATACATTTTTTTCCTGGAGTGGATAGTGTTGTTGACTTGTTTTTGGTTTCAGCTTTGAAAAACTTATACTTTTCTCATACAGAAATTGGGCAACTCCTGTCCTTCTGCTGCCAGCTAGCTGCTCCAATATGTGAGATGTTATGATAATATGGTCATGGTTTTTCTGAGTCTGGTGAGAATTGACATCAAGTTAAATTTTATAAGAATATTTAATGGAAGATAATATATCGTCTGCCGATTGTTTTGAGATGAATGATAAAACTGTCCGTGAATCTAAGCGTCAATGTTATAAGTGAGTTATATTAAATGTGCCAACTTCCCGAGGAATAATATTTATGTTTTGGGGAATTTGTGTCCGTCATAAATAAAGAGTTTAATTTACAGTGACCCGATAATCTGATACATTGCGAAACCCTTTGCAATCACCTATTAATGGGTGGTGAGCTTAGTGCTGCGTATAATCATGTAGCATGAGTTTAGAAGTGTTCACTTGAAGTACCAGATTTAGAGCAACTACATTTTAAAATTCACATTAGGGTCATACACACGCTCTAAGAAATGCCTTTAAACACTCCTTAGGTTTGTGAACACGCATTAATTCGATGAAATTGACTTTCAGTCAAATAGATTTCCCTGTTTACTGAAATTCTTGGAACTTAATTATATTCACTACTATGACTTCTGCAAGTACTTTTGCTAGTAGTTGATTTTACATCATTCGTTGATTTAAATATATTAAACTATTTATCATAATACTTATTTATTAATTATTAACTGTCAAATGAGTATTAATTTAATACGTTCATCCGTGATCAATTTACAATAAAATACCTTTCGTACATAATTGCAAGCTTGCCACGTGAATGTGGTTTTACCGTTTCGTAATGTGACAGGCTATAAATCTATGAGCTTAATGTTAATGGTACTATTTTAAATTGTAAAGAGATCTTTAGGTATCCTCAGGCAGACCTAGCATTTCTGAGAGCAGGCACCTGAGATATTGAATAACATACGAATTTATTGAAATAAATGTAAAATAAAAAGGATTTTTATGTTCTTTAGTTGAGACTCAAAATAACGAAAATGCTTTTAATTCACTTAATGTTATGTAGTAGATTAGAAACTTAATTTCCGGTTTTTCGCATGACAACTCAAAGCACAAATCGTTATTCCATGCAGCAACTCTTTGGAACGGGAGATTTAAGCGTATCAATAATGTTAATGTTTCGTACACTGGCCTGCGTTCCATTATGATTGTTTCACTTCACATGACTCCAAGTTTAATCGAGAATAAAAAGCAACGTGTATACTTCATTCGTGCCGTTTGCATTGAAGCAACATATTTCATTGTAATTTTTTTTTCCTAGAAGAAATTGTAGTCCTTTAGTGTTGAATCGTAGGCGTTTTATGTTGTAATCCTTTTAATATTGTAAGCATCTGAACTAAATTTGCATATGATGACAAATATGTTGTCAATTCCTCGTATTTAATGGTGTGATTTTTCATCTCCTTATTATTCTTGTTTCTTCGTCTTTTCCTTGCTTTATTTCACATGTATCTAGTTCTTCCAAAGGAAGTTATGACTGGTGCGTAAACCACTGATAACTTACCAGTCGTAATTTTCTTTTCAACTCTCCGCTTAATAAGGGTATTCAAAATCACCCCTGAAGTTACACTGAAAATATTTCTATTACCAACACGACAGCACTTAATGTGTATTTATACAATATATGCATGCCCATTTTCTGTTAAATCATACCGCACAATCACAAGCTTTCTTTGATACTTAATATCTTAAGCAATACTGGCGTACGCTAGTGTTACGTTTATATTTCTTTCTATTTAATTTCTTGTTCTGTACCCTTTGCATTTCTATGTTCATTACATCATGTCGACAATATCCAATCGATATTCAATAGCTGTTTAACAATCTTAGTTATCATCAACTGCCTTTTGTTATTTTCTTTAAGCATACTATATTCAAGGTGTCTAGAGTGGTACTGTGTTGCACCCAAAAATCCATACCGAGATTGCACCGGAAATATATGTTTTGGAACCCCGTTTAGAAAAATGTCGGTGCGTATCTGAGGGCAGCACAACTCAAAAATGAAAAGTTCGTTAAATACTTAATTTTATTTTTAAGTTCAGTATCTTCCAAGGATGCTACACAAAGATTTTCTAGAAAATCTCCCTACCCCCAACTGCCCTTTCGATGGAAAAATGTTTTCTCAAAAATGGCTGTAATGATTTTTATTAAAAGTCTCTTATAAGATATTTACATGACAACTAAGGTGTATATTTTGAATTTTCTGGGAACAGTCTCTGAAGAGCAGTTTGTTCTGGATGAATTTTTCTGAATATTGCATAACTGCTACACTATAAGAGGCAAAACTTATATACAACTTACTACACAAAACATATAGATCATCTTAAAACACACCGCTTATATCATATTCGTTTTGTTCATGAAGTTGACCGTTTTCGAAATATTCTATGTTATTGGTTTCATTTTAAAATATCTAAAACTTTTGTCATATGGGAAATGTTCAACTCCTGAACATGCAAAGAAACGGACTTCAATTCCATAGCAACCAGTTTTTAAAACATTTGACTATCAGTTTAGCCTAGTGTATTCCCTATTTTCCCCTGTTATGTTTATAGAAGTAACTAATAGAGCTGTCTCTACAAATGTTTATCTCGATTAGCATTAAGTAAATACAACAATAAACTTATTAACTATAATTTGTTACGAGACGTGGAGAGAGTCATGTGAATGGAACACATCAGACTTTTTTTTTAAAAAATATCCATGTAACCACGAATTGATCATCTGATTCAAGTATCACAATAGTCTTCTTATTAAAATATATACAGAACTGTAATTTCTTGCAATAAAGGAAAGTGAAAAAGGTAATGGGTCGTCCCCTTAGCGCGGTGGTAGCGCGGCTGTTTGCCAAGTGGGAGATCTGGATTCCAATCCCAGTACCGGCGTGGGGTACACTTAGCCTCGTGAGGTCCCTGGGAGGCCAATTGAAGAGCTACTTGATGGAGAAGCAGCGGCCCCAGGTTGAGAGGACGGCATTAACCGGCAGGGAGAGACTCGAGGCGCTGACCATGGTCTCACCCTCCAATACCGCACCTCATTCACGACGCCTGTCCGGGCTGGGAAGGGGGACGCAGCGGCCAGGCGGTAGGTCCTGACCCCTTATGGGCTGATGCGGAAGGAGTTTAAGTTTTTAAGAAAAAACTAATGGCTGAAAAGTGTTTTATTTAAAAAATACAACCTTAGGCAACGATTGTGATTAAAATAAAGGAGCATTTGATGCATATTCTATAGTCTAAATGCAATGCCATATCATTCTCAACTATGATGCTAAACTAATTAAAAACGTCAGGCTGATCCCTGTAAAGATCCTGCAATTAAATTTTTTGTCTTTCCTGAAAACTTTGACTTATATTGTTTCTGAAATAATCGATTCAATTACACGTTGCAGTAATGTAAGTGTGTGCTATTCGTAGAGTAGGTATTTAAATTAAGGCAACGCAATAAATACGGCATTTTGTGGTGCAAAATGTTAAAGAATGTGTGAACCATAACTCGTGCCTGATAAGATACGTAATGATGCTTCTAAAGGACAAGACGAGTTCATAATAAAGACATATGTTGATTGTGAACGGACTTCAGTAAACGCGACATCACAAAGTTTATTATGTGCCGAGTCTCATTGTAAATCATGGAAGTACAAAATCAAGCTATTATTGCTTTAACTACTTGTGTACAACTACTCTGTCATAATTTGCTGACAGCATTATAATGAATTTAGCTGATACTTAGGCTTGATTGATTTATGATAAATAAATTTCCTTTTTACTTTCTCTATACGAGCTATGTACATAGTGTATAGAAAAGGTATTGTAATGCACCCAAAAATTCGATACCGAGATTTCACATGTTTTGAGACCTCCTGAATCCAAAAAAACATTTAGAAAAATGTCCGTGTATGTCTGTCTGTGTGTGTGTGACTGTGGGTAGCATAACTCAAAAACGAAACGTCCGTTAAAAACCAAACTTGGTATTTAGGTTTGGTATCTCCCAAGGATGCGACGCGAAGATTTTCAAGAAAAGCCCCCACTTCCAACTACCATTTACATGGAACTTTTTTTGAAAATTTTGATTTTCTAAAAAATGGCTCTAACGATATTGATTAAAATACCGCATATTAAAGATATTTACCTGGGAAATAAAGTGTATATCTTAAATTTTCTGGGAATAGCCTCTGAAGACTACTTCATTCTGGAGGAATTTTGCATAACCACTAAACCGTAAGAGATGGTCAAAAATTTAACACACAAAAAATGTAGAGCACGTTAAAACACACAATTTATGTTATATACATTTTTTTCTTGGAGTTGATCATTTTTGAGATATTCCTTGTTTTTGGTTTCAGCTTTGAAAAACATACTATTCTCGTACAGGAATTTGCCAACTCGTGTCCATACAAACAAACGAACTTCAATCACATAGCAACCAGCTTTTGGCTTTCACTTTAACCTATGGTTACTCCCTTATTTCGATTCTACTTACAACAGAGTAAGAAATAAGACTATTTCTGATAATTTTTCTCAATTATCATGAAATAAATAAAAGAATAAGCTTATTAACAATAATTTGTTACAGCGATATAGAGAAAGGCATGTGAATGGAACACATTAGATTTTTCCATTGTTATTCAACAGTCATCCAAGATAAATTGTTATAAGTATTTGATGTTTCCTACTTCTAACCATTATATTATTGGTATATAGTTATGTTATTGGTGTAGTGTTTCTCTTACCCCAAACTTTTTTACAAATTTAAGAAAATATTTACATATAATAATCTTACTTCTATTGCATTTTATAATGAAGGTTTTAAAAAGATAAATAAATAATGTTTCTAACAATATTTACTTTGCAATTTTCTACTACTGTGTATTTCTTTAAGAAAATGGTATCTTTGGAATTGTGTCTAGCTTTAGCGCGAAATTAAAGTTAAATATATTTAATCATCCCTCAAAGTCTTTGCATGCCCGCCCAGTATCGTTTGCGTCATTTATCATGTTTGAAGATGAAAGTGCAGGCCATTACGTTAAAGCATTTCAGCTATATCCGAGCATTCATGATTAATACATCTTTATTCCCAGAAGTATTTGGGCTTTGACTCACTCGTTTTTGCTGGCAAACGGTAGGAGTCTCAAGGGTAATAACTGTAGAAGAAATGCTTTTACTCTGCTTTTTCAAGCCGTATATCATTTCACAGTGCAGTTTATTGTAAAGATGGATCCACTCTATGGTTTGCTATCCCATTAGCCCTTGGTTGTAACAATTCTTGGAATCAGAAATGTAAACAAATAATTTAAGCATTTGAGCAATAAGCTGTGTATTCAATGTGTAGTTTTAGAGTGAACTTTTGAACACAAAACTTGTCTCAAGTTCACCGTTATGTGTTTTATATCCTATAAAATAGCTTAGAATACATTGGATAGGTAGAGTCATACTTAAAAATTCAATGCCATAGCCGGAATGTGAACCACGGACCTCCCGTTCTCTAGCCGGTAGCTCTACCACTGAGCTACCACGACAACATACAGGTATAACATTAAATTTCTCAACTGACTGGCATTTCAGTCTGACCCTACCTATCCAACTCCAGTCCTACACACGGCTTGTGTGAAAATAAATTAAACTAATACCAATTGACCATAATATTTGGCTATACTATGGGACTTAAAGTACTTACAACATCGTAAGTCGTTGGGGTTGTCACTTCAAAATAATTTGAGATCACCTTGTGTTTTACTGGGAAATATGCGACTCAGTTGAGATATTCAATGCCACGCCGGAATGGTAGTTCAGTGGTAGAGCATCCGGCTAGAGACAGAGATATCCGTGGTTCAAATTCCGACTATGACATTGAATTTTTCAATCTGACTCTACTTATCCAACTCCTGTCCTATACACGGCTTGTGTGAAAAAACAATTAAACCAAAACAGATTACATGTCTGTCCGCAACCTAGTAGGATGACTTAGAGGAAGCTTTACAGTACAGGTAATTAACAAATACAAGTTAAATGCACTTTGTAACAATTGCATTTTAACTTCTCAGAGTTACATGAGTATTTAGAAGGCGTCGGGCGTCCGGTGCCGTGATGTTGCTAGTTGTGCTCCGGTTCCCATCAGTACCCATGGGTTCAAGAACACTCAAATAGTTGCGATTTTTCAACCCGGTATCCACTCACTATGAGTCGCATTTGAGAAGTAACGATAGCGCGATTTATAAATCACCTAATTAAGGAAGCATGGTGCTAGCCATCTCATGTCTCCGTAGCAACTGAAACCGTCCACCCGTGGGCGTGAGATCGGCCGCCAAGCTGGTAGGCAAAGACTAAATAGGGATCGGTAGGGCCTCAGATTGAAATTAAATGCTGTTTCAAGAGTGATTATACTTTTAAAGTTTAACATTTTTCACTGCGGTCTAATTTTAGTATTTTTCGCCAAGGATTTTATAGTTCCTCTAATTTTTGGTGTCTGTATTGCATAATGTGTTACCCTACGCTAACCTACCCTAACCTACCCTAACATACCTACCCTACCTACCCTACCCTACCCTAACCTAACCTACCCTACCTACCTATCTATCTATCTCTCTATCTCTTTCTCTCTCTCTTGCATCAACACTTCTGCTACCACATTCAAACCTCTGGTGGTTATTTCAGCAAATATCTTGCAAGAGGTGTTTAAAGTGTTAATACCCCGATAATTATTCTGATTGTTTCTCTCTCCTTTTTAAAAAATCGGGTATATAAAAGTCTTCGTCCATTACTGTAGTATTTGAGACAGTAAGTTTCACATAGTATATACTTTGTAATATGGGCAATAATACAAATTATATTAGTTGTAATAATACAAGAGCGGAAAATAAAACTGCTCCGAAAGACAGTTTAGAAGCAAAAGAAAGGTAATACCATTGAAGGGGTCTATCCACCGCATGCAGCTATGAGCCAAACAAAAGAAAGGGTAGGTCATTAAGACTGGTCATCCACTACGAAAGGAAGACAGGTAATTTACTTATTATAAGGGACAGGAGTTCAATGCTCCATGCGTATAGGCAGATTATTTTCTTAACGAAAATGATACGCAACGACCAATGGAAAACGATGTAACAATCATGTGGAACAGCAAAAACTCGCAAATGCCTGTAGAAATTTTCAAAATACACTTACGGTCGAAAACTCCGCCAGTCCACTTCATTCGGGAGGTTGGCATTACGTTCCTCGTTGTAGAGTCGGTCACGTAGCAGTGATATTAGTAACTCTAAGGGTGAAATGTTGAGTCGAGTCAGTAAAATGTCATGGTGAAATATTGTTGCTAAATAACCAAAACATTATGGTGTATGATACTAGTGTGCATGTTTGATGAGGCGTGGTTTATAAAGGGTGATGAGAAAATAAGGGGTTAAAAACAAACACTGAAACGAAACAGTAACGTTAATTATCAGATCCATGCAACCTTGAGTTAGTCACACCCAGAATCCATTCTCTAAAATCCCATATTGTCAAACAGGCGCATGTCACCCGTCATAATCGCGCCAAATTGTAAATGTAATGCAACATGCGAATATCTATATTTATTATCCGTAACAATCTTTTAATTCAATGGGTTTAAATAGGTGAAATGCAATGAAACTAGAGATATCTAGTTTCGAAATGTTCTAGCACTACACTAAGTTCCTCCACTATCAAATAATTTACGAAATGTCTAATACCGTTGTTGACAATAATATCTTAAAATATTTCAAACATTTATGATAGTTAATTAAATTGGGCTGTATATGTTTCCAAAGCATGAATAGGTTTAGAAACTATTTTACTCTGATTCATTACTTTGCTTTCCTCTAACAAAAATATGTTCCAAATTCAAAATATAAACTAGGATTAGATACCCTGCTATTTTTAATCCAAAATCGTAAACAATGGTTAGCATTAACAATAATTAAAATGGTTCCAGTAAAACAAGATGGTGCAGTTGAGTCCAACAATATTTACAAGTTCAAAAATAATTCATGTTTATTTAGAGATTTCATTACCCTACAAGCACGGGGTACATGACAATGCACTTGACATCCTATAACTGTTTTGCTTTATCTCATATCTCATTTCTCAGTTTTCCTATTCCTTTCTTGTATAAAGCACTTCCTTTCTTGGTCATGACTAGGATGTAGAATACCGGAATAGAGGAGGACACCTTGCTCAGTGTGACACCCTTATGGATTGGTTATGACTGCACCCCTGAGAGTTAGGGATGAGACGAAGGTGCCAACAAGGTCCCATGCCTGCAAGCAAAACGTCTTGCGGAGATACCCATAAGCTCCTAACATTTCTAGTTTTAACACACTCTTTTGGCGACTGGCGTTTAGATGCCATCTGCCTGGTGTCACTAACACCGCTAGAACTGAAACTTAAAATGAAATGAAAGGAAAATGAGGGAAAAGATAATCGTGGTAGAAAACAACACGACAATCGCCTTGGCGACCATGGGTAAACCGACAAACCAGTTGTTGGGGATCGAACCGGGAACTTTCAGATTGCAAGCTTGACATCATCGCAGAGCATTCAGGTCTGGTGATAAGATACCTGCTTACCTTATATACATTGGCTTTGTTTTCACGCCAACCTTGATGATGAGATAGAAGCAGTCATATTGCTATCTCGCAACTGCCTAATAGAATGAGCTCATTCCAAAAAGCTGTTAAACTTTGCGATTCAAGCTCAGCAATCCAAGCAATAGCAAAGTATACATATCTTACATCATCAAGGATAATAAAAGTTAAAGTGTACTTAAAAATTGGAAAGAGAGGGAAAGGAAATTAAACTACAATAGATCCCATCTCACATTGAATTAAACAGAAACGAAGAAGCTGATACTTTGGCAAAAAAGGGAACAAAATATTCAATACAAAAGAAAAAACAAAATATTATTTGATCCTACCTCAGAATTAAAAAACTGAACTCATCACTGCTAAGAAAAGAAAAGAAATGACCCAGCAGCCTCAGCAATAAGAACTCTATATCAAAATTACCCCGAAGTGAAACTGTTGGAATATTATACATGATTGTCTTGAACACCACCTACAGTGGATGAAAATCCTTAACTCACCAAACTGCATGCTGTGTCAAGAAAATGTCATAACTGGGAACATATTAGAAAATGCTCTGCGCTTTAGCAAAGTTGGGACAAGTCAAATGGACTTGTATGAATTGAGAAACATGTCGGTGGCTCAGTGAGGCGGTGGTAAAACTACGAATCGCTTATGGGGCCCAGATATGCTGGCCAAAGACTCAGCAAGTAAAATTAAAAGAAAAACTTTTAAAAGTACTCAATTCTTTTTCATGAAAGTTTTACTTGCTCTACTCCATTGGTGCTCTGTATACAGACTGAGGGCAGATTAACTGACCGCAGAATCTCCTTGGTTGGACTATGGAGGGAGAACCATCCTTACCAAAGTAATGGAAGATTCTGAAATCCGACTACGTGATAGGAAAAATATCTTACTCCAACTCCTTCAAAGTAAATATCTCTGATAGATGTAGCTTTGAAGAACACTTAAAACATAAGCACGGAAGCAGGGTTGTATTTTATACAGATGGCTCCCGTGTGAGTGGACACTCTGGAGCAGGAATCTATGATGAGACAACTGGCGAACACCGTAACTACTGCCTGGGTAGATTTGCCACTGTCATCCAGGCAAAGATCCTTACTATACTTAATTTTGCATATCGGTATTGGAAACAAGGAATTGCAAATAACCATATCATGATAAACTCTGACAGTCAAGCTTCACTCAAAGCCCTCAACTCTCATTATTTTAATTCTCAATTAGTATGGGAGAGCCATCAATATCTGTCTTCCTACAACACAGTAGAACTGTGTTGGGTGCCTAGTCACACAGGCATTTCAGGAAATGAAAGAGCTGAGAGATTTGAAAAAAAATGATGCATCTCTCCTCTTTAAAGGACCCGAACCTGTCTGTGAATTAGCTCATCTAAAGCTAAAAGTGGATGCAAAAAGAAATCCAAAAGAGGTGGGAAACCAGCCCCTTCAACGAGGTTTATAAATATTTGGATGAAAATCCTTCTAGGAAATTAAGTAACTCAGGCTAAATTTCCTTTCATTAAGAAGAGTTATATAACTGGGCATGGTATATTTTCAGGAAACATCTGAATGCAATGGGATTGTATCAAGGATAACTCATTTGTCGTTTGTGCCTAAGAGACAATGAACCGGCAAAACACATTCTGCTAGAATGCGAAGCATTGGAACTCCTAAAATTCAAATCTCTGGAGCAAACTCATAACTGGGAGAAAGGCCTGCCTGCAAAAAAACATGTAGAACTTGACCCATATATCTGAAACAGGAAGTGCACAAAAAGTATTTTTAGTCTAACATGCTTAAAGCTCCAACCTACTTCCATTTATTTTCTTTGTCATTGTATGTATTGGGAAGCCAGGAGACTAATGCCAATTGTTCAACAACACAGCAGTGGATTAAATAAATATTTGTTTTTTAACTAATATTTTAAGCTACTTATTCCACACACACATATATATGCCTCGTTTATTTTCCTCCTATGCAGATTTCCTAAGGCAGGCGTGGGCATTTACTGCTTTACGCACCAGAACTATTCTTGAGTTTCCTGTATACGACAGAAGATTCTGTTGCGGAGGTTTGGTGTTCCTGACAGGTTCTATGTATAACGTAGCAAGTACAACCTAAGCCTGTATATGAAGTTTTGCTTTTCTGGTTCGCAACTACTTTCTGTAATTCGGACTTATGTCTTGTTGAACGCAAAATGTAAATAAAGGGTCACTTAATGAGCTTAATCATCACAATCTGATGTGTTCTATTCACAGGACTTTCTCTACTTGTTCTGCAAAGCATCTATTATTATTATTCCTGCATTTAATTCATGCTAATTGAGATAAAAATTAACAGAAATGCTCTTGTTACTTATTTCCTTGTAAGTAGAAACGGCATAAGAAAATCCATTAGACTAATAAGACAGGCAAATCGTTTAAAAACTGGTTGCTATGCGAAACAATTGAAATTTGATTCTGTTTCCATGGCCAGGAGTTAAACAAAGGAGATATTAAATTTAAATATCTTACAGTTTACCAGTTATGCAAAAGTCATTCAAAATGAAGAGGACTTCAGAGGCAATTATCAGAAAATTTAAGACATGCGTTTTGTTTATCATGTAAAAAATGTTTAATATGAGGTTACTTAATTTTTGAAAATGTTCTCCATGTAGCAGGTAAATTGAGGTGGGGAGTTTTCTTGAAAGTTCTCGTGTCGTGTGCTTGGTAGATGTTGACTTATATATCAATTTGTAATTTAACTGCCTTTTTGTTATTTGTGTTTTCATGGGCACATAGACACACACACAATTTTTTTTTTTTTTGTAAAAGTACTCGTTTTGCACTCAAGCAACCTCTAAACCTATATTTTAGGTTAAATATTGATATCGAATTTGGGTAAAATGCACTACCTTCTCTTAAGTTTCTCTTAACATTTCCAAACAAGTTTTTAAATGTCCCTATTTAAAGATATTAAAATTTTACCGTAAAATTCCATACAAAATTTATTTTTGTTTGCCAAAATTCACCATAATAATTTTACATTACACCAAAGATGAGGCAAAGTGTTTTCTCACATTTGACAGACGCAGTATATATTATATTTTTAATACAAATAATAGATTTGTGTAACATTTTAATAAAGCTACTGTTCCACGTGTATGTTATTAAATTATAAAGAAAAGAGGATGAATCTCACTTCATTAAGTTAAAGTTGATGTTGGGGTTGAAGGCTAGAGTATGCATGAAGTAAGTTTATTCACCACAATCTTCTCGGAACGCAAGCGAAACTTATTAAACATGTAGTTTACATGGTTGGCGAGGTTGCATAAACACTGGTGCTGTCTTCGGCAAACAGACTGTAGAACTTCATCCACTGGACAATGTAGTGCGGTAACGGCACTCGTGGGAGACTGGGGAAGATTGCAGTGCTGCTGGCCCTTCTCCCTAGAGAAGACCTGGAATAAAAGGAATATAAACAGTGTCGCTCCAACAATGTACCTGAATCATTAAAACATTGTGGCAATGTTCCGCATGTTGTGAAGCACGCCCTCATCTATTAAAATTGACCAGGCTCCCTTTTGCCTCTGGCAATAAAATACATTGCTCGAGTAGTGTTAAAAAATGCGTTGATAGAACATGGAAATGCAACTGCTTTAAAATTAACCTGAACATGAAATTACGCGAAGTTTCTAGGTATCAAGTACCACTTCACGGTAAAGGTTAAGCTTACATCCGTAAGCTCCCGGTTTCGAATCCCTTCTGGTCGACTTTAGACTTTTTTCATGGTTTTCTGAGTCCGATAGACGAATACTGCGGCATTTTCTCTTCTATTACACATTTCTTATCCATTTTCTGTCTCTATCATTTCCATGCACATGTTTGTTTTACTTCCATCTGTTTTGGAGGTTTACGATCAAGCGACAGCGATTGGTGCATTTCAGTCAGATAGTGGAGTTTGCTCTGTCTAAAAAGTTATCACTGCATTTGGATAGCCACCTGGGGCAGTCATTCATCTCAGGACCCTCAGATTGAAGACTGACAGGTGTCAGGATTGGTCTCAGATTAGCGAAACGTCCTTGCTGGCGCGCATCGTAATCCTGATCTGGTCGCCCTTCTAGATTTCCCTTCAGCCCTTCTTACTAGAGGTCATATGTAATGTCCAATGTGCGGAGCTAAGGCTCAGTGATTGGGGCCTCTGTGCCTGAGCAATCCTAATTCTAAACCTAACCATGGACATTTTCGTTTAAGTACCTTTAAACTTCATTATTCTGGATTACTGTTGTTTTTTTTTTTTTCACACAAGCCATGTGTAGGACAGGAGTTGGATAGGTAGAGTCAGACTGAAAAAGCTCAATGCCATAGCCAGGATTTGAACCACGGATCTCCCGATCTCTAGCCGGTTGCTCTACCACTGAGCTACATACCATGGCTTAGTATTGAATCTCTCAACTGACTCACACATTTCCCGGTAAACCACAAAGTGTTATCAAATTATTTTGAGATGACAATCACAATGGCGACTGACAATTTTGTAAGTACTTAAGTCCGAGGATTTATAGTATAGCTATAGTTGAGAGATCGAGAGATCCGTGGTTCAAATCCCGGCTATGGCATTGAATTTTTCAGTCTGACTCTACCTATTCATTATTCTGTTTCAGAAATGTCAAATAAAATATGTTTTGCTTCTTCCTCTTTCGTATAAATCGGAACAAATCGGTGATCTATCTTTCTGAAACCTTTTAGATATGTCTACCAAACCTCAGTCTGGCAATGCCTTTTTCTAAACAAACATAACACACAACTATCTGTTTACCATATGGCAGCTCCATTTTATGAGCATTTCGTTAAATGACTAACGTCAGATGCTTCATAACTGAGTGCACCCCTTATTCTGCGTCAAGTATCACCCACTAACTTCATCCAGATCTTTACTGCAGTAGCTGAATCAAACAACTTGCCATCATTCAATTCTTAAAATACTGTAAAATTTTCACCATTGCAAGCACGTTATATTATTATTTGGAAACATTTTGTCCGTATGTTGACATTCTGTATACACATCTACACCTGTTGTAACGTATTTAGTATTCAACCCTAACTAACCATTAAATATAATGTTCATGTACAATTAAAAAGTATCTACACTTTATTTCTAATCAAGTAAATAACTAAATATTTCCATTTTATGTGCAGCTACATCCAAAACTAACCTTAATCCAACATTAAGAACTCTCAAAGATCTTTGCAAATAGGCAACATTTAGCATTCTTTAAATAAAGCTGCGTTTACTTGTGTGCTATAGAAATTATTTAATTACTTCAGATATTGGACAATTTGGTTGTGTTACATATTTAACGTGTGAATTATTTTTCAAATAATCACTCTGAATTGAATCACTTTTACAATTTTCAGGAAATATAACAACCTATGAGCCAACCTCCACATTGTGGGAGTTGAATGTCGGTCTCATATTCAAGAGGATGTGAATTCGAATCTCGGTTAGAGAGCGTTACACGAATAAGGTTTTCTTTACAGAGATTTTCCCTTTTCCTGAAAAGATAAATGTCTAGTATCTCTTAAGTTCTATAAACATTGAGTTTATTCGAGCAGCATTTAACGCCTTTCATTCATTCATCGTCTCACAGGACACCAGATTAAAAGACGTTAAACTTAGCAACTTCTAAGATTGACTATTCCAAACATGCATCAACATACGCAAACTTATGTAGTGCTTCATTTTTAAAATTATATTAGCAATCAACCACTCAAAGATACAATCCAATAAAAATTCAACGCGTATTAATTACAGCTTGCATAAAATCGATAGGTACCTTTATAAAACAAAAAAGTTTCTGACTAATTTGAAACAAAAATAAATAAAAAAACAATACTTAGGTCAGAAAACAATAAAACAATAGCTGCTACCTCTTTATTACAATAAAATAGTTATAATAGTCCATATTATTGAAGCGAGAATTAGATGCCCAAAGCAAACGTTATTAGAAAAATACAAGCAAGTGTAATACTATTGAAACATAAGAGCAAATATGACTAAAAATGAAACAATAAGAGAAGAATTTATATTATTTATATACTAATTCTTTTCTTATAGCTACTAATTATATATATTTAGAGATAGTACCTGATTTTTAATAAGACACGATCGTAATCTTTGTCAGAATGGGCTTTTAGTTAGCCTACCTTAAAGAAGTCAGTGTATGTGTGTGTGTGTGTGTATATGTATATACCATATTATTCATTAAATGCTAGAGTTCACCAATACATGCCTTGTCTATGCATGCACGATTCCTGTTGCTTCAAACCATGTTTGAATAGACCGTCAACAATGGCTCGAAAACGAATTCAACACAAAACCTTTTTGTAAAAGCCATATCTTTTTTCTTTGTTTTGAATCACAGATGCTGTATGCCATGCCCAGGAATTTGTCACACCAGTTACGTACAATGTTTTTCAGGAATGAGAATGCTTGTGAACGGTCCCCATAGCGAATTCACAACGTCATCGTGCGCTGAATGTCAATGAAATGCTCGCTGTTATTGCATCGATCCTAAACTCGTGCGTGCTTCCTCCATAAATGGTAACATACTTACAAAAACAATGTCTCGCAAATACTTCACGTGTAGTTAACGTGAGCAATATAAAACAAATATCACAGCCACATAACTTTCTCCATCATATCTATGTGATATGTAAATTATTCCAAAAAGATTCTATCACCTAAATGAAAGTAGTTAAAAGGTTAGTGAACTTTATTTAATCGAGGAAGAGGGTCTTGTAAAAATCATGAGGCTTGTATTCGATTTACGCCAGACCGGCCACCTGACCATGGGATATTGGAAACGTAGAGTAGACTGAAAAATGCAATGTCACAGCCGGGATTTGAACCCGGATCTCTTGGTTTCTGTCCAGTTGCTCCGACCATTAAGCTGACATAGTAACATGCCGGCCTGGCACTAAATTATCCAACTGACGGGCGTTTATTTTGTTTTTTTTTTTGTTTAGTAAACCACAAGTAGGTCTCAAATTATTTTGAGATGTCACTCCTCAATGACGACTTACAAACTCCGTAAGTACCTAAGACCTGGGCTTTATAGCTACCTATTGGGTCATTCAATGTGAATTAATTGTTTCTTTCACACGAGCTTATTGTTGGTTTCCCCGAGACAACAAAGGCAAATACTAGTGTTATTTCCTTTATCGTCTATTTCCGGATCCTCGACATTCCGAGTAGCTCAGGCAATGCTAGCCGACGCGGTTGTTTGGATTGATATCATGTTGGAACAACAAAATATCAAAATCAAATAGCTGCTTCGAAACCGAAATGGTGATGAATGTAAAATGTATAAATATTACTCAAGATAAACATGTAGAGAGAAACGCAGTTCAAATAATTGCATAGAGACCATAAAATCTTGTAACTACAAACAAAGCTATAAAAAAAATACTGAATCGTAAGGGACCTCAATCTTGGTAGCGCACATCGCAGTCCGCGGCTGGTCAACTTTCGCGTTTCTGCTTCATCCCATCCCCCGAGAAGTCATATTGGATATATAAAGCCCTACGTATAACAATGATCTACGCATTCTTCAGTTTCTAGAGACTCTTCTGTCTGGCGAGTCCTAATTCTTAACGTCACTCTTCATCAAAATCAACAAAACAGCTTTCAATAATCATTGCAAAAGAACCTGCAGGTCCACCACGTTTATTTATGTGACCTCTGTCAAAACTGAATGAGTTTATATTATATCACTCGGATTCTTGTCTTATTTCCGTTTGATCTCCGTGAAGCTTCAAAAACGTTACTATGCTATGTTACTTCGACTTCGAAAAGGAATGAGGAAGGGGGATGCTAAATATAACACTATTTACATAAATATTTACTATTCTGGGTACTCAAAGTAAATTTTGGTAATGTTTTCAGTACCCATTTTGTATTACACGGAAGATGTAGAAGCTCTGGCAATTAGGGGGAGGTGACGTTTTGGTTTTATCAGGGGTCAGCAAATAATTCAAAGGCCGATCTCAATCTATTGAGTGTAATAATATTAAGTTTTATATCGCTTACTTTTTGCGGGTGTTCAATAAAGATGAGAAAAAAAGACTACAAAAAACATTGATGTGTTACATTCACATGACTTTCTCTACATCTGTATAACACATTATTGTTAATACGCAACGGTCTTATTACTTAGTTCCTTTATAAGTAGAAGGGAAATGAGAGAATACGCTAGTCACATGTTCTAAAATGTGCTTGCTATGGGATTAGAATCCGTTTCTTTGCGTGGCCAAGCGTTGACAAGTTTCTGAATGAGAAAAGTTTGTATTTTAAAACTGAAATCAATAACAAGGAATAGCTCGAAAACGGTCCACTCCAGGAAAAAAAAAATGTGTATGAAATAAATTGTGTGTTTTAAGGAGCTCTACATTTTTTGTGTAGTAAGTTTTGTCTGTCTCTTACTATCTAAACTATTTACTAGTTATGTAAAATTCCGCTAAATTCATCAGAATAAAGAGGTCTTTAGAGTCTATTCCCAGAAAATTCAAGATATACATTTTATTTGTCATGTAAATATCTTAAGTATAAAAGCTGTAATAAAAATGTTTTAGGGACATTTTCGAGACAGTCAACATTTTTTAATTTTTTTCTATGTAAAGAGAGTTGAAGGTGTGGGGATTTTCTTGAAAATCGTCGTGTCGCATCCTTGGAGGATATCGAAGTTAAATATCAACTTTGGTGATTAACCGAGTTTTTGTTTTTGAGCTACACTGCCCATAGACACACACACACGGACTTTTATTTTCTAGAAATGCTTTTTTTGTATCCAGCGTGTCCCAAACCATGTATCTCTGGTGAATTCTCGGTATCGACTTTTTGGGCACATTACGACACCTTCTCTATACACTATGTACATAGACAGACGGCTTTGACATAGACCTCTTTATTCTGGATAAATTTTGCTGAATTTTTCGTAACTAGTAAACCATGACAGGCAGAAACGTGCTACACAAAAATATTGATAACGTTAAACACACAATTTACGTCATATACGTTCTTTTTCCTTGGAGTTGATCGCTTTTGTGGTATTCCTTGTTATTAGCTTACTCACAAGGAAATTTATAAACTCCTGGTCCTGCATAGAAACGGGTTTGAACCACATGGAAGCCAGCTTTTAAGAGATCTGACATTCGTTTTAGGCCACTATATTCCCTTACTTTCGTTCTACTTACAAGGAAGCAAGTCATTATGAAAATTTCTGCTAATGTTTATCTCGATTATATAAAGTAGAGAGAAGAATATGATTTTAACAATAATTTCTTAAAGCGATGTAGAGAAAGTCCTGTGAATGGAACACATCAGATTTTTAGTACTAGCCACTTAAGAATATAAGAAATGGAAATTCGTTTAAAGTATTTTGTTGATTTCTTTTTTCTTTTATTCATTTGAATTGTAATTGCATTAGCACCTTATTTGGTGATGATTAACTATTACTAGGAAGGAGGTGCCTAGTACTCGACCCCCCAATGGATGTTTTACTCCCCTGGGAGTAAGGGGTGCGGTGAAGGAAACCCAGAAGACATATCGAACAGTAGATAGTGGCGCGTAGAACACTTACAAGCTTGACCACCCGACCGCAGGAGGGTCCTAGGGGTCCCTCGAGGGATACGCAAAGGTTTCGCTTCATCGGAGCCGGAAAACTCGAAAGGCTGCCATCTGGTAGGTCCGAGAAGATGTTCCCGAGCCAAATCTCTGCGCCATCCTTCTGACGCTAAACTCAATCTGAAACATGGAACAAGGAAATGAGAGGAAATGTGAGAAAGATGGAATCCGTGGTAGAATACACCACCTTGTCTGCCCCGAGCTAGGTGGCCCAGGCGTTTCTCCTGAGATTGGCGTTCGGGAGGTGCTGGGATCGAATCCCGCGGCCTGCCTCTGTGGACCATGGATATTTTCGGGGATGTTCTCGGGTCACTAGGCAAATGCTGAATTGTTTCTTCATTGCTCCGAACTTCTGTTCCTTTATTTCATCCAATCGGTCTCTTTCAGGGTTGTAAGTGTTAGCGGGGGCTGCGGTAATGGCGCCTTTCCATGGCGGTGACTGCGCTCTGGAAATACAGCTCTAGGCAGTGGGATGGCATTGGATGTCGTCTATAAACTCAGAGGGTTTGGTCGGACCTGTCTGTTAATCATCCTTTTTTGTAGCAACTGGATTTCATGGACTTCATGTAAGCATTGGAACTACATTTCTCTTTACTTGTTTATACCGAATACTATCAATACAAATTACATCAAATCATCACTTTGGCTTTAAAGCAGCCGCTTGATATTGGCATTGGCCGAGTGGTTAGACCACTTGCCTCTCACCTAGACGGCCCGGGTTCGATCCCAAGCGACTGCATGTGAGATTTGTGGTAGACAAAGCGGCGCCGGGTCGGGTTTTATCCGGGTTTTTCGCTTTCCCCCGCCATCGCTTTCCATCTGTGCTCCATCTTTATTTCATATATCACCAGTGTCATCGCCTTCGGTGCCACAAGTAGTAAAAGTGTGCGTTAAACACTACCCAAAAAAACAATCAAACAAAGACCTGGGGCGCACCCCAAGTCAGATGAACGACTGCTTGGATTATGCTTGACACCTTCCAAGATGACCTTCCCCGCCGTCCGGTAATTACTCTCATCTCGTCCAAACTTCTTGGGGTCTGACGTACAATAAGCAATAACTGCAATGTGGAATCCCATCCGACATCTTACATGCGCACACACACTTACATATACACACCTTGCTAGCCAAGAAAATCCACGGAAATCCACGTTTAGAGTGGGTGGCCAACGGGAATCGAAACCAAAACCTCTGGAAGGCGACCCTCACACGTTACCGCGGATCTATCTCGCTCGGTTATTAAGTCTTATAACATATAAACATAATATATAACATATAAATATTTGGCGTGATTGTATATTTATATAGCTGAAAGAAAATCGATGTGCTTGCCAGTCAGAAAAACAAACATCTCTCACTGGCGGAAACAGCTGAGGTGAGGCCCATGGGAAATTGATTCGTGTTTATTCTATTTATACCTTCTTTATTTTTATTCCACAGCCAGTGCCTCCCCAAGGCGGAAATATTGATTGACGGCACTTTGATGCTTGAAGGATGAGCCATCCGGTATTTGTTACAGATACATGTATTACCTTTGCGAATGTTGTATTGGTTATTCGACGTATGAGCACGTCCACATCTCGTTGCTTTTGCGGCATTTTCCAATTTGCAGCACGATTTGGAATGTACAGGACCAGTAACCACAGGAACGCATGGACTCATATGGGCGCCTCTAGATATGCCTTCACCCCGCGTATAACAATAAACCTCAATTTAATCACTAATATACATATACTCGGCTAGATAAAAATTATTGACATATTAATGTATTTGCAGTTGTATATAAATTAGAATGTAATGATTACATTTACACATATTTATTAAAGAGGGCTCAAATTCGGATGATGTTAATGTGTTTGAAAAATATCACGATATGACTTTAACAATTACAACAGCTGATGTGTTCCATTCAAAATACATCCTCTAGCTATTCTGCAACAAATTATTCTTACAAAAGCTGATCATCCTTCTCTATATGTCTTTTTACTTTCTCTACACGTAACATGTACATAGTGAATAGAGAAGGTATTGTATTGTACCCAAAAATTCGATATCGAGATTTCACCGGAAATACAGGTTTTGGGTCCCCCTGAGTCCAAAAAAAAAGCATTTTTGGAATAAGGTCCGTGTGTGTATGTGTGTCTGTGTGTCTGTGGACAACATAGCTCAAAAACGAACAAACTTGGTATTTAAGTTTGGTATCTTCCAAGGATGCGACACGAAGATTTCCAAGAAAATCCCCCCACCCCCCAACTACCCTTTACATGGAACTTTTTTCGATAATTTTGATTTCCTTTAAAAAGGCTCTAACGATTTTCATTAAAATATCGTATATTAAAGATATTTACCTGACAAATAAAATGTCTATCTAGAATTTTCTGGGAATAGCCTCTGAAGACTACTTTATTCTGGATCAATTTTAATTTTGCATAACTGCTAAACCATAAGAGATGAACAAAAACTTACAACACAAAAAATGTAGAGCATATTAAAACACACAATTTATATTATATATATATATATACATTCGTGAAGTTAATCGTTTTTTAAATATTCCTTGTTTTTGGTTTCAGCTTTGAGAAACCTGTATTTTTCTCACCCAGGAATTTGTCAACTCCTGTCCATACAAACAAAGGAACTTCAGTCACATAGCAACCAGTCTTTGACTATCACTTGAACCATGGTACTCCCTTATTTCCCTTCTACTTACAAGGAAGCAAGTAATAAGACGATTTGTGCTATTTATCCTCGATTAGCATGAAGTAAATAGAAGCATAAGCTTTTCACCAATAATTTGTTACAGAGATATAGAGAAAGTCATGTGAATGGAACACATCAGTTTTTTTTTAATTATTGTATCATTTATATAGCCCCTTTTAACATCTAAGTTCATATCGGGGGCTTTGCATTTGAAACAACTCGTTATTTGTAGCTTCTTTTACATTTGGTTTAAATAATTTTATTTTCCTCAAACCCACACACATTCATTCTCACGTACATACTTCCAGACTCTTTGGGGAATAGGGAATAATTGTGGTTAAAGAAAACTTCCCCGTCCCAGCCTCCATTATCGAGTGGTCAGCAAGCTTTCTTACCCGTAGGTCCCGGGTTCTCTACTTCCCGTATGTCCCGGGTTAACCCAGATAAACAGAACATAAGAAACAGTCTTAATAATTAGTTTCTTACAAGTAGAAGGGACTAGACTAAAGCGATAGTCAAATATTTTAAAACTGGTTGCTATATGATTGAAATTCCTTTCCTTGTATAGCCAGGAGTTGAAAAATTCCCATATGAGAAAAGTAAGCACTTTAAAGCTGAAACCAATAATGAGGAATATCTATAAACCTGTCATATTTACAAAAAAGTAAAATAAAAACCTATACGACATAAATTATGTTTTAACTAGATCTACATTTTTGTGTAATAAGCATTTGTCTGTCTCTTACGTTTACTAGTTGTACAATATTCAGAAACATTCATCCAAAATAAAGAGGCGTTCATATGCTATTCACAGAAAATTCAAGATATACATTTTATTTTTCAAATAAATATCTCTAATATACATTTTAATCAAAATAATGGTCATTTTTGAGAAAATGTTTAAAAACCTTTCCATGTAAAGGCAATTTTGGTATTTAACGGAATTTTCGTTTTTGAGCCATGCTGTCCACACACACCCATACACACACATAGATACATACACAGTCACACACAGATCCAAAAACAGACACACAAATAGACACACACACAGACCTTTCCTGAAATTGTCTTTTTAATTTCTCTAGCCCGTATGTTCAATGTGTGTAATGGATAGTTTTCCACCAAAAAAATACTATATTGATACTTCGTCAGAAATTCAAAAGAAGCATTTTTACAAACATATCCGCGTGTGAGTCTGAGGGCAGCATAGCTCAAAAACCAATCGTCGAACATTGTGTTTATGTTCAATATCTTCCAAGGATGCGACAACAAGATATCCCCGCCTTCAACAACCCTTTACATGGAATATTTTTCGAAAATTTTGATTTTCTCAAAACTGGCTGCACGATTTTTATTAAAATGCATTATTTGTAAGACATTTTTATGACGAATCAAATCTATATATTAAATTTTCTGGGAGTAGCCTCCGAAGACCACTTCATTCTGAATGACTTTTGTATAACTGGTAAACCTTTAGAGATAGACAGTTACTGTACAAAAAATGTTATGTGTTACACTCACATGACATTTCTAGCTGCTCTACAAACTTCTTGTAAAATATTATTCTTCGTTCTACACACTGCCAATCGAGATACTCATTAGCAGAATGTTATTATTACCTAGTTCTTTATAAGTAGGAGGAAACTAAGGAAACGCGCTAGGCTAAAGTGATAGTCAAATGTTTTAAAAGCTATCGTTATGCGATTGTCATTGCAAATCGCTTCTTTGCTTGGCCAGGCGTAGAATAAAAGAAAAACGGACAGTACCTGTCTAAGAAAAGTATAAGCACTTCGCAATTGAAACCAACAAGGAATATCTCGGAAATGGTTACCTCCCCTACAAAAACATAAAACACATAAATGCGTATTTTGACGACATCTACATTTTGTGTGGTAAGATTTTGTCCATCTCTTACGGTTTAGCAGTTAAGCAAAATTCGGCAAAATTCCTCAAAAAGAACAAGGTCTTCAGTCACTATTTCCATAAAAGTCAAGATATACATAATTTTCTTTAAAGATATCCTTTAATTCTATCAAAAGTTTTGTACAGACTACAGAGATATCAAGCAGGTTTTAGTTATATCCTCCGAATTTTTCGAAATAGCAATAAGAATACTTATGTTATTGAAATACAAATTTTATGTTTAAAATAAACAGTAGAACCGTATTTGCTTAAAGGTTGTTACTGAATTTGAAGTTTATATTTTACATGGACACAAATTTCGCTTTTAATTTTCTTCTCATCCTAAGATCCCTGCTAACATAGGTGCAAGATGTTAGGGAATGTATAAGCAGCAGAAATTTCTGCGACGGTTTTACTGCAGAGGACTATTCATCTTGCTGGCAATTAAACCGTCTGTGGCTTGGTTACACACCAACTTCTGCCAGGAGCATATATGCCACCATCCTGGAACCTCTTCTACCATGTCTAAATTACCGTAGTTTCGCGAAACTTTGCTCTGTTTATGAGATTCCTGACTTATTTTTAGTACAAGAAGCTAACTTAAATTTATTTTCTCCACATTGAAGGTTATTCAAGGAGATTGCTGTTGCGGCTGCTATAACATTTTATATGTAAGGGAATAAAGTACAAGATATTTCAATTTGGGACAATAAATTTGGTTCCTTATGGAGTATAAGGCTAAATAAAGGTTTAACTATTAATTTATAAGTATTCCAAGCCAAACGTACCTTGTGTATTACTGATAGGTACATATTATTGGTATTTTTGAAACAAGAGCCTTGTTCACATTCTATTTCGAAAGAAGCAGAATAAGAATGCGGTTTTACGTTTTATAAAATTACTATAGAATTTTCACAGTTATGAGACAATGTTTTGTTTAAGGGCTTTTACGGCAAGTTTTCTTATAATTTGTCTCTTTTATGTGAGCATATTGTATTATAAAAGGATAATTAGAGATTGACATATTACTGCCGTTATTAGCACTGTGGGTGAAGAGTATATAAAATTTGGAAATAAAACTCCAAACTCTATTCTAATTATCCTATTCTAAACTTTTGCAATTATTCCATAAAAATTAAATCACTACGAAGAACTTAAAATATATTGGCAATCGTGGATAAATGCTGACAATGTTAATTGTTGATAATAAACAAATTTAATATAATGATGAAATTATAATACTGGATCAGAGTTAAGTATACCAACAGCTTTTTAATAGCATCATCCGGCCTTAATACCCCAGAAATACTTGAAAGAATTGAGACAGTACATGTCTTGTCACGGTGCTAAGAGCTATTCAGAAGGGTAATATAAATCATAAATTATACCAAGAAGGGAAATGTAAGGGAAGGGAAGAAAGGTTTTAAACACGTATAAGTAGCCGAGTTGTCACGATCCGGCGAGCGACCCCGAAAATACCGTTAGGGGTAGAGCATTGAACCCAAGGGTGTGAGAGTACACGGCCTGAGGGGAACATAACAGGAAAAGAGAAAACAGTGCTCCCGCTGGTTAAGCGACACCTTTTGAGGCACTTGGCGTATAACATCGGCAGAGCAAAGATGTGATATTTAGGTGCGTGGTGTAGCCCTTAGTTATGACGGAAATAGTAAATTTTAATATAGACCAGAGGATGAAATCACTGCATTAAAAGTAATAAGTAACAATAGTCGCGGTCGTGTAAAGCAAAGTTTCACAGTAGACGATTTAGGAGGAATGCGTGTGTGTTCGACGGACGAAAAAGACCGAACTAATTGAATAAAGCATTTGTTACGTACCACACCCTGAAAAGAGTTTCCATGCTAGTAAATATACTGAGATAGGGCTCCCACAAATCCACAGTCGCGGTCGTGTAAAGCAAAGTTTCACAGTAGACAATTTAGGAGGAATGCGTGTGTGTTCGACGGACGAAAAAGACCGAACTAATTGAATAAAGCATTTGTTACGTACCACACCCTGAAAAGAGTTTCCATGCTAGTAAATATACTGAGATAGGGCTCCCACAAATCCACACCAATCCTAATACCCTAAACCTGCACCCGGGATACGAATCCGTAACCCCGTTACCGCCCCAGAATGAAGCGTGATACATTCAAGCGTGACACTCCACAAATATGAACGAGTGCGGGGTAAATGCTTGTACTGGAACGAGCGCAAGTAATGCATATTGTTTCTTTCTCCATTTTTCATTGTCAACTCACAAAGTTCCCATTATCATTAATATTATTTAGTTCAAATTTTCATTGTCGCTTCACTTTGTTCTCAAAGTTGCTTCACTTTCTTTGTGATGCAGCGGCTAATCCAGTATACATTTGCAGCCTATTCTTCGGATGACTTACTCGCTGAGGAGTTGAATACAAGAGTTCTTCAATCTTACACGCATTAAAGCAAACGTGCTGTGCACCCTGCATCGGTCCGGCTCGGCTTAGCTTCACCATTTGTACTTTGGGATAAACAGCGGGAAGGGGGAGATAGCTGGAGCATACTGCGAGGAGTGGAGGTTTGCACTGTGGTTCAACCTAGCGTGCAACGCACCGGTACATGGACCCTAAGAAACGTAGTGACGCTGGTTAGCCTTCCAGAACGCTGTCATAGGGCGGAAAATTTGGCGAATAAATAATTAAGATGTATTAATATACATCTATGTGTATATATTGACACATCTGATGTGTTACATTTACATTACTTTCTCTACCTCTTCTCTGCAACTTATTCTATAAAAACTTAATATCTACTTCATATTAATCAGATGAGCATTAATCTTATTATTTCAATTAATGATTTTCTCCACACCAGCTGTATGTAGGGCAGAAGTTGGAGAGGTAGAGTCAGAAAAAAACCTCATTTCCATAGCTGGGATTTGAACCATAGATACCCTGGCAGTAAATTTTTGGGTAATTTTATATGAATTATGTAGAACAAAAGTTGAAAAGATAGAGCTACCATAGTAGTTCAGAAGATCCGGAGCTCAAATCCCGGCTATTGCATTGAGTTTTTCAGCCTGATCCTACCTCTTCGGCCTTATTTATTTCCGTGTAGGTACAATGGCAGAAATACACCAAGCTAAAGGAGAAGTAAGGTGTTTTAAAATCTAGTCCTATCTGATGGTTTTGAAACTGTGTTCTTTTTGCATGTCCAGAAATTTGCATGTAAAATATATCTATATGTGGTACTTCAAACAAAAGCATTAATCATTTTTGAGAAAATCAAAAATTTCAAAAAGTCTTCCACGTAAAGGGTAGATTGGGGTGGGATATTTTCCTGAAAATGTTCGTGTCACGTTCTTTCTGTTTTGATTTTAATCATGTTGTTCAAAAGCACAATGGCACACATGGACATTTTCTAAAAATGCTTTATTTGGATCAGGGGTCCTCAAAACAAGTACTACTATATCGACTTTTACGTGTAATGAAGTACCTTTTCTCCGTACTGTGAATAGTGTACGTGGTAGGGGAAGTAAATATTCGTTTTTTAGAATTGGAGTCCTCAAAGCATGTTTTTCTGGCTAAATACTGTATCAAAATGTTACATGAAATTCTTCTTTCCTTTATTTTGTTTATGTTTCAGAAAGTGAAATTAGATGCGTTACATTCACATGACTTTCTCTACATATCTTTGACAAGTTATTGTTGAAAAACTTATTCTTTTGTTTACTTAATGCCAATCGAGATCATTCTTAGCAAAAATGGTCTTCTTAGATGCTCTCTTGTAAGTTGAATGAAAATAAGGGAGAACACTAGATTAAGTACGACCAAAAGTTAATAAAGTCCCATATGAGTAAAGTTTTAGTATTTTATAACGGAATTTGATAACAAGAATATCTCTCAAATGTTCAATTCCGCGAACAATATGTACCTATATGACATAAATAGTGTGTTTGAACGAGATCTAATTTTTCTGTAGTAAGTTTTTGTCTATCTCTTACAGTTTATTAAGTATGCAAAATTCAACAAAATTCAACCAGAATGACTCGGTCTTGGCTAATCCCATAAAGTTCAAAAATGCATTTTATTTTTCATGTAAATATTTTTAATATACGATATTCTAATCAAAATCGTTAGATTCATTAATTAAAACCTTTCAAATGTTTTTCATGCCCTATTCTTGGATAGTTTGTGGTGAGGGATTTTGTTTGAAATTTTTGCGTCGCCTTCTTGGAATATACTAAATATAAATACCAATATGGATATTTTACTAACTTTTCGTTTTTTAATCATCTTGTTCACAGATATCCGGACACAGACGGATTCTTTTAAATTAAGGGACCCCGAAACGTGTATTTCCAGTGAAATATAGGTACCGTTTTTTGGTGGAGTGTAGTGTGTTCTCTACTTATGTACCATGCACTATGAAAGGAAAGTAAAAAACACAAAGGGTATCTCTGCGCTTTGTTAAAGGCATATATTTTGAATAGCTATAAGGAATATAATGTATTATTATTGTTGCTATTGTTATTACATTAACATTTTTATTTAACTAAATGTTATAAATTTAGAAAACACAGTTTAAAAATATCTCAATGCTACGTATTTAAAATCCATCGAAAAAGGCTGTTCAACATCATAAATGACATAATTCCAATGAAAGGTTTTCGAAATTCTGCTTATGGAGACTCTTTTCTTAGCAGTTTGAAGCACATAATAAAGGAAATAAACAGAAATAAGCAGGCTTAAGAATCTCTAAACACTTAAGCCTGGACGAATCGGAATAAGCTTAGAACTGTCACTGGACTTTAGGCAAGGAGGTCGAGACATTTGGTCTTTCCTCTTTTGAATATTTTAAAAAAAAATCCCCCACAACATTCTACCCCTTTCATGGAAAAATGTTCGAAAATTTTGTTTTTCTCAAAAATGGCTCTAACGATATTTACATCACAAATAAAATGTACATTTTGAATTTTCTGGGAATAGCCTCTAAGAGCTCTTTACTGTGGATAAGTTTTGCAGAATTTAGCAGAACGGTTACATCGTAGAGATAGACAAAAGCTTAATATAAATAATGTAGATATCATTAAAAAGTTATGTCATATATGTTTTTCTTGTAGAGTTGGCCGTTTTTGAGATATTCCTTGCTATTGGTTTCAGTTTTTAACTATATAACTTTTATCAAACGGGACCATGTTAAGCAAATCTCAATTGTTTCATATAGCAACTAGCTTTTAAAACATTTGACCAGCGCTTTAGCATAAAGTATTCCCTTATTTGCCTTCTTACAATGAAGCAAGTAATAAGACCAATTCAGATAATGTGTATCTCGATTAGAATTATGTAAATAAAAAATAATCTTTTGTAAAGAATAGTTTGTATTTAGAACAGCTAGAGAAAGTTATGTGAATGGAACATCTTTTCATATTATTTTGGCAAACATTTTATGTAATTAAATTGTTATGCTATGTAATATTTATTATTTTCCCCTGTTATCCATGAATTTGGGTTTTCCATATCTTTTACCGGGAAATTCTATGTAAACTTCATTTGGAAAAACCACTTTTTTCAGAAAACTGTCTCGAAAAATCTCTTAGCACTCTTTACAAATATTTAATAAAACTAAAGACAGAATCAAACCTTGCTTAAACTCGGATAGAATTTCAAAGGCCGAGCAGATCTAGTCATGTGCAGTTGGGAAAACTTAGCATTTTCTCGATTTGAAGTCAAACTCTAAATTAAACAGCCACTGTTCCTTTTTTGGGGGCGTAATGTTTCTATGTTTAAGAGATTTAAACTCGTTACATTTATAATTAAAAATATACGAAATTAGTAAAGCCTATTTATTAAACTAAGAAGTGAACTACTCCAAGGCCTTGTGATACTTGTGTATTTCAGTTTATATGTACATATTATTTACAGAACCAACAAAGCCCAATTTTGAATTAAGAAATTACCGCTCTAGGTCTTTGAATAGGATAGTTGTGTATTTCAATTAGATATTGTTATGTACAGAATCAGCAAATCCTATTTTTGAACTAAGCCTAAGATCACTAAGAAGTGATCTGCTGTAGGATAGGATAGTTGTGTATTTCAATATGAATATTATTATGTGCAGAATCAGCTAAGCATATTTTCAAAATAACAAGTGAGTCATCTCTAAGCCCATAGGATATAATGGTTGTATTTTATTTTTATATTATTATGTTCAAAACCTGCAAAGCCTATTTTTAAACTTAGAAAATAGAAATAATTCATAATATCTACATGGTACGTCAGCTCACAAGGAACCTTGGCCTACCGCCCGGGCGCTGCGTCCCTCATGGGGTGCAGTATTGGAGTGTGAGACTCCCCCGGCCGGTTAATGCGGTCCTCATGACCTGAAGCCGCTACTTCTCCATCAAGTAGCTCCTCAATTGGCCCCTCAGGGACCTCATGAGGCTGAGTGCACCCCGGGCCAGGTCTCCCAGCAGGGGAAAAATCTCCAGCCGGTACCGGAAATTGAACCCAGGTCTCCCTTTGGTTCAATTTATAAAACAGTTTAATAAATCCGCTTATTGCAATTGTACCCGCTCTAAGACCTTAGAATAGGATGGTTGTATTTCACTTTAGATATTATTGTGTACAAAATCAGCAAAGCATACTTTTTTAAACTAAGAAGAGAATATGTTCTAAGACCTTGCGATAGGCTAAGTCGCGAAGGGGACTCGACGCCTATAACTAGAAGAGCTTTTGTTCATATGCCTCTTGCGGAGCAGTCCCGGGAAGAAAACCGAGGTGAGAGGATACAAAAGGCGGCGGACCCAAAGAGTCACAACAGAGAAGGGGACAGGATCCCTACCATTTACAATTTGAAATTCCCCAGCGGCATTAGTGCTTGCGGGCTTATACATGGAAGACCGGAAACAGCCACGCCGAAGGATAAAGTTGGCCAGAGAGTAAACTTTTTCCCGGCCTTGCAGCGCCGAAACTCCCACCAACATTTACAAACTTGAAGAAACCAACTAGATGAGGAGTAAAATTAAATACTGAATGAGGTATAATTGAATGACAGAAAATTCAGAGAATGTTACGAACTTCCAGCATTCGCATGACGACCAGGGAAACCCAGAAAAAAACATGGGTCAGGATGACCAGCCACCACGAGAATAAAACCCAGTACGTTCCGAATGATATTTACATGCGCTATCACCAAAGCAACCTCGTTTAGTTAGCCCTTAAAGTGTAATTAGATTTGAAACACATATTTCAAATTTGTCGAATGCATTCCTTTATATTTTCGCAAAAACAGGTTTTGTCAAATTTATCTTTATATTCTGCAAATCTTTCATGATAATTATTAAGCCAGTAATAATGTTAGAGTTCATTTTAGCCATTAATTGAAGCAATTACGCAATGCATCTTCTATTGTTATAACCGTTATATGAAAATAATAACAAACCCGAAATGTCCATGGAGTGTGACTATTTACAAGGGATGTCGGACTCATTGTACATGTTCTCTTCCTCACTATCTAAACATCCGATGTGTTCTATTCACATGACTGTCTCTACATTTCGTAACGAATTATTGTTAAACATCTTCTTCTATTTACTTTATGCTAATGGAGAAAAAATTAGTAGAAATTGTCTTATTTGCTTTTTATAAGTAGAAGGAAAATAAGGGAGTACCATAGGCTAAATCGTTAGTCAAATATTAGTCAAAGATGGTTGCTATATGATTGAGGTATCTTGTTTGTATGAACAGCAGTTGAAACATTCTCGTATGAGAAATGTATAAGTATTTTAAAGCTGAAACTAATAACAAGTAATATCTCAAAAACGATCAACTGCACGAGAAAAAATGTATATAACATAAATTCTGTGTTTTAACGATATCTATATTTTTAAGTTTTGCCTATCTCTCATGGTTTACTAATTACGCAATATTCAGCAAAATTCATCCAGAATACAGAGGTCTTTAAAAGCTATTTCAGAAAATTGAAGATATAGGTGTTATTCATGTATATATCTTAAATAATAAGTGCTGAAAATCAAAATGTTCGAAATTTTTTCCCTGTAAAGAGTAGTTGGGGTTGGGGGGATTTTATTGGAAATCTTCGTGTTGCATCCTTGGTAGATACTGAGCTTCAATACCAAGTTTGGTATTTAACGGTCTTTTCGTTTTTAGTTATGTTGCTCACAGACATACATGGACATTTTTCTAAAAATTCTTATTTTGGATTCAGGGGGTCTCAAAACGTGTATTTCCGGTGAAAATTCGGTATTGAATTTTTGGGTGCAATACAATACATTCTCTATGAATTATGTACATAGTATGATTAGAGAAAGTAAAAATTATTTCACGAACACAAATCGAATATATGAGAGGGAAAAAGAATAACATAACTGTGTAGCGGTAAACTACAACATATGCTGTTTTCCTCTCATACGTCATCAGCTGTTTACGTGTGCAGCACCTGCCATTACGGTATGGAATTAAAAAGGTGAAAGCTATCAGGAAATGGCTACGTTTGACATGTCTATCTGGAAGATAAAATGGAAAATGTTAACTGAGATATCCCTGGAAAGCACACGCAAACTGCCAGAACTCATACTAACTGAAAGCCTTCCGCCTCTAGATCAATCAGGCTTTAAATTGAAACAAAAAACCGATGCAGTGCCAGTAGAAGAGGAGGAAGAAAATTAATGGAAAAAATAAATTGGTTTCTTCCTGCTCATACCTCCACATGTATCGGGAGGCTTTCAAAAGTAGGATGTGTTTTTAATTGTTTTAATTCTCTTTGGTCCATGTAGGGTGGTATTTTATTTTACACAACTCTCTTTCATTTCTGCTACTATAACGATTGAAATATAGGGTATTTGTTACATTTGTTGCTTTCCTGGACACCAGGCGGTTTTTAAGAATGATTAACAGCATTTGCTCAGAGTGGTTCTGATGATTTTAGTTTCGATAATAAATTTCGCAACAGCTCCAAAAGCGTTTGATTAGATCAGTAGCTACTGTCGCTGAGGATTATACAATGTTTGCACTTGCGCAATACATGTGTTGCCAGTTGTCCAGCATTCTCCAAAATCATCTATACACAAATTAATTTAATTTTTACATTCTGTACATATACTGTGTACATAGTGTACAGAGAAGGTATTGTATTGTATCCAAACATTTCAGAAATACAGAAATTTCACCGGAAATACGTATAGTGTCCTCCTGAACAAAAAAGGCATTTTGTGTGTGTGTCTGTGGACAGCGTAGCTCAAAAACGAAAAGACAGTTAATTACCAAACTTGTTATTTAGGTTTAGTATCTTCCAAGGATGCGGCACGAAGATTTTTAAGAAAAATCCCCCTACCCCAAACTATCCTTTACTTGAGAAAATTTTCGAAAATATTGTTTTACTTAAAATGGCTTTAATGATTTTGATTAAAATAACATATATTAAAGTCATTTCCATCACAAATAAAATGTAACTTGACTGCACTAAAATGTAGTTAACGATAAAACGCACAATTTATGTCATATACATTTTTTGTGTATTTGGCAGTTTTCGAAGTATTCCTTGCTATTGGTTTCAGTTTTAAAATACTTAAACTTTTCTCATATGGGCACGCAAAGAAACTGATTTCAATCTCATGGTAACCACATTTTAAAACATGTGACTGTCGGTTTAGCCTAGTGTATTTCCTTATTTCCCTTTACTTATAAAGGAACTAAGTAATAAGACCATTTCTGCTAATGTTTTAATAGAAGAATAAACTTACTAACAATACTTTGTTACAGAGATGTAGAGAAAGTCATGTGAATGGGGGGCAAATTAGAATTTTTAGTTTATGTTTGCGAGAAGAAGAACCATACTTTTATTATTTTGTTTTCCGTTTATTTCTTCCTAAAGATTATTTCCTGGGTTTTTACTAAATATTACAATAAAATACACAATTTACACCCAATACTTTTTTTTGTGGGATTGATTATTTCTGAGATATTTCTTGTTATTTGTTTCATATTTAAAATACTCAAACTTTTCTCACGTAGAATGTTATAAATTCCTAGCCCTGCGTAGAAACGGATTTCAACCACATGTTATAGTCTAGTGTATTCCCTTATTTTGCTTGTACTTACCATTATAAAGTAGATAGAAGAATATAGTTTTAACAATAATTTATTGCAGATATGTAGAAAAAGTCATGTGTATGGAACATAACACATTTTTTGTTTTTTAACTATATGCTTTCAGGACAGTGGGACGTGTGGAAAGCACAATACCTGTGTTTTAACTACACTCTTTTGAAAAACCAAAATTCATTGGTTTGCTTTGTCACAAGACAACACCATGTAACAAGCAAATATTTCTTAATAAGTTGATAATGTAAAGTATGTAATATAAAGTCCTACTTTTTCTCACAAGGTTTCTAAAGTGACGTACATCAAACGAAATTTTCAAAACAGATGTTACTATTTAGGTACACTAAAATTCTTTTCACAGAAAATCCAACTTTTTAGAAGCGATAAAGCACTGAGCGGAAATATATTTTGAAATACAAAATCTTGAATTTTTAAAAATTTAAAATGTCTGAATTTTAAGGGAAAGAATATTTATATCAATTTCAACAATTTTTTCTATATATTTCAATATATAAAAATTATGATCCGCTCATTTTATGCACCACTAGGTGGATTTTCTGTGAAAAAAATTATGCCCGTTATGTGTACCTAAATAATAACACGTGTTTTGAAAATGTCGTTTGTTGACTTCACTTTAGAGACCATCTGTGAAAAATTATGAATTTATATTACATACTTTACATTATTGAAATATTAAGAAATAGTTGCTTGTTACGTGGTATGAATTTCATTGTCCTGTGACAAAGCAACCAATGAATTCAAAATCTTCTCGGGCTTCTAGCCAGGTAATAACTTGGCTTGACACCAGTTCACCCTGAAGACGAGGAAGATGCACTTCTTCGAAACGTTGGTGTCAAGCCAAGTTATTACCTGGCTAGAAGCCCGAGAAGATTTTGAATTAACACGTCGCCAGGAAAGCTATAGTTCTTATTTTAACCAATGAATGTTTATTTTTCAAAAGTGTGTAGTTAAACAAGTATTGTGCTTCCACACGTCCCACTGTCCTTAACACTTACCCCGGTACAAACGAAACCTCCCTTCACATTCTAGAATGCCACTTCTTTGTTATGCTATCAAATTACAGCAAAGCATATATACTCGCTGCTTTCCTCTAACTTCTGTGTGCTACAAAACAAGAAGTTGGTCTACATTGGACTTGAGGTTCTATGATGTTCTCTAAGGACTCAAGTCCTCCGAGGATTATGCCTTTAGAGATTAATAGTGACACAACTTTCTCTTCCAACTCAACTTTCTACCTTTCTGTGTATGTCTTTTCTGCTGCTTTCTTCTTGTTGATGAAAGTTTTCTCCGGAGATATTCTTTACTCCTTTATTGTGTCACGAGAAAATGCAATTCCCCAGGGTATGGTGTAAGGACCTTATCTCTAGGGTGTGTCTTCCCAGAGCCTGGGTATTACCCTGATGTACTAGCCTTTCCACAAGCTCTAGATCCCAATGATCTAAATGCAAATTGGCAGATCAGTCGGCCTTGATGATAGATGCGCTATCAGCAGAGGTGTATAATACAGTCACTTGCTATAGGTTACTAGAGATGAAAACAAACAACCTACACGACAACGTAAGGTAGCATTGAAGTTTGCTTTGAATAAAAATCTGATGTGTACCATTCACATGGCTTTCTCTACATCTCTGCAACAAATTATTATTAAAAATCTTATCCTTCTTTCTATTGCATGCTAATCGAGATAAACATTAGCAGAATTACGTTCTTATACGTAGAAGGGAAATAATGGAATATACCAGGCTAGCACGACAGTAAAATCTTTTAAAAGCTGGTTACCATGTGGATGAAATGCGTTTCTTTGCACTGCCAAGATTTGAAGAATTCTCGTATGTGAAACGTTTTAGTATTTTAAAGCTGAAACCAATTACAAGGAATATCTATATACTAAATGAAAAAATGTAAATGACATAAATTGTATATTTTAACGAGATATAGCGTTTTGTATAGTAGCTTTTTGTCTATCACTTACGATTTGCTAGTTATGTAAAATCCAGACAATTTCATCCAGAATAATGTGGTCTTCAGAGGCTATACCCTCAAATTCAAAATATACATTTTATTTATATACGGTATCATAATCAAAATCCTTAGAGCCATTTTTAAGAAAATCAAATTTTCATAAATGTTCCCATGTAAAGGGTAGTTTGGGGTGGGGGGAATTTTCTTCAAAATTGCCGTGTCGCATCCTTGAAAAATACTAAATGTATGTACCAAGTTTGGTATTTTATCGACCTTTCGTTGTTGAGTCATCGTGTTCACAGACACACGGACCCACATGTATCTTTTCCACAGATCTTTTTTTTTTTTTTTTTTTAATCAAGGAATATTAAAACGTCTATTTCTGGTGAAATCTCGGTATCAAATTTTTGTTGGAACAGAATGCGTTCTCTATACACTGTATACATAGTACGTGTAGAGAAAGTAAAAATTAGTTCACAGAGGAGATCATCAGAAAGATAGCGTTTTGCAGTGCTTGACAATTCCTATTTTTGAGGGGTTAAAAATAGTAGGAATGCTTGGAGAGGTGAAGAGCCCTAAAAGGGAATTATGCTGAGAAATAACTAATTTGTGATTGAGACGTCTTCACTCATAACTCGGGTCTATTTTACCGCTCTTGTATGTATATGGTCTTTAGTTGGAGAAGAAAAAAAAAACACTTGAGATAAATATTGTTTAAGCATTGTTTGTCGAAAAAAATGTTGGGATGAATGCTTTTACAAATTAATAGCCACATCTTGGGCTATAAGATGGATGAAACAGGTAAAAAACTTGCAGGATACTACTATATGGTTTTTCATATGCAAAGTTCCCAAAATTATATATTTTGGGGTATTTTTGGAATGCTTAGTTTAACTATCGTATAAAATAAGATAGTCTATTATAAGTATAAAAAATAAGGAAGGATTAATACAGAAGATACTCTTATTGCTCTGATCAACGATTCTTTAATAGGTAGTAAGGGAAAAAAGAAAAATCTGAAGTGTTTCATTCAAATGGCTTTCTCTCCTGTACTGCAAACAAACTTACCACAAAATATTATTCTTTTTTCTACTTCATTGTATTCTATAAATGCAAAGCAAAATGATCTTATTACTTAGTTCCTTATAAGCAGAAGGGAACCAGGTATACATTAGGCTAAAACAATAGTCAAATGTTTTAAAAACTGTCACTATGCGGAGTGTTATTTAAATTCGGTTCTTTGCATGGCCAGGAGTAAAACAAAAGAAACACGTACAATTACCTCTTTGAGTAAAGTTTTAAAATTAAAACCAATAACAAGGAATATCCCGGAAAGGGATAGCTCTACAAGAAACATGTACAGGACATTGGTTTTATGTTTTGACGAGATCTACATTTTTTGTATAGTAAGAGTTTGTTTATTCGTATGATTAACAAATACCAAAAAGTCACTCAGAATGACGAGGATTTCAGAGGTTATGTCCAGGAAATTCAAGTTGTAAATTTTACTTTTCATGTAAATTTACTTTAATATACATCAGTTTAATCATAATCGTTTAGAGGCATTTTTGAGACATTCAACATTTTCTAAAATGTTTCCATTTAAAGAGTTGTTTGGAGTAGGGCGATTTCTTTCAAAATCTTCATGTCTTATCCTTGGAACATATTGTACTTAAAAACGAAAAGTTGGTTAAATGGCTGTGCACCTTAATCTTTCTCTAAAATTGCTTCTTTTTTAATTCAGAGTTCTCCAAAACATGTATTTCCGGTAAAATTTTGGTATCGAATTTTTGGTTGGCATATAATACTTCCTCTATCCACTGCATGCATTTTATATACCTTCTAGAGCAAAAACAATGAGTAATTATATTAGCACTTTTAGCAGGGAGAGAATTTCCGTTATAGTTATTAATCTTTCAAGTCTTAGCACAATAAGTTGCTTAGTAAACTAACAAATATATCTTCATGGTTTGGAGGTACTGGTCCAGTTGCATCTGTATTTCTTGTTTGAAAGTTAGCTGCATACACGTTTGGATTTTATTGAAATTGCAAATTGTGGTTAATCTGAACGTTATTGATTCAGAAAAGAATTTTCGAGTAATATAAGGCATATGACACCAGAGTTAAATAATGTTAAAAAATCTTATGTGTTCCATTCACGTGACTTTCTCTACATCTTTTCACAAATTATTGTTAATAAACTTAGGTTTCTATCTACTTCATTCTAATTTAGATAAATATTAGCAGAAATACTTTCTTGTAAGCACAAAGGAAATAAGGGAATAATTAGGCTAAAACGACATTAAAAGTTGGTTGCCATGTGGATGAGGTCGTTTCTATGCATTGCCTGGAATTCACAAATTCCCGTATGTGAAAAGTTTTAAGTATTTTAAAACTGAAACAAATAAAAAGCGATATTTCAAAAATGGTCAGCTCTACGAAATATATATATAAATATATATATATATATATATATATATAAATATAAACATAAATTGTATGTTTTAACGAAAGCTACATTTTTACTTTCTCTAGGCCCGTATGTACAATGTACATACGTATAGAGAGGGTATTCGATGCCGAGATTTTACCGGAAAGATATGTTTTGGGGGTCTCCTGAGTCCGAAAAAATAATTTTTAGAAAAAGGTCCATGTGTGTGTCTGTGGACAGCATAGCCCCAAAACAAAAAGACCGTTAAATACCAAACTTGGTATTTAGGTTTAGTATCTTCCAAGGATGCGACACGAAGAATTTCAAAAAAATCGCCCACCGCAAACTGCCCTTTACATGGAAAAAATTTCGTAAAATGATTTTCTTAAAAATTGCTCTAACGATTTTGATTAAAATCCCGTATATTAAAGCCATTTATGTCCGAAATAAAATGTATATCTCGAATTTTTTGGGAATAGCCTCTGAAGACCCCTTTATTCTGGATGAATTTTGCTGAATTTTGCTTAACTACTAAAGCGTAAAAGATAGAAAAAGTACTACACAAACAATGTATCTCATGACAAAACACACAATTTTTGTCCTTTACGTTTTTGTTGTGGAGGTAACCGTTTTCGAGATATCCCTTCTTATTGGTTTCAATTGTGAAGTACTTAAACTTTTCTCACACAGGAAGTGTCTTGTTTTACTTTTGTTCTACTCCTGGCCAAGCAAAGAAGTGATTTGCAATGACAATCGCATAACGATAGCTTTTAAAACATTTGACAATCACTTTAGCATAGTGCATTCCCTTATTCCCTTCTACTTATAAGGAACTAAGTAATAACATTCTGCTAACATTTATCTTGATTAGCATTGTGTACAAAGAAGAATAATCTTTTGTAGAAGTTTTGTAGAGCAGCTAGAGAAAGTCATGTGAGTGTAACACATCAGATTTTTGTGTAGTACGTTTTTGACTATCTCTTATTGTTTGCTAGTTATGCAAAAGACCTTCAGAGGCTATTCTCAAAAAATGCAATATATACTTTTTATTTGCCGTTTAAATCTCTTTAATATACGTTATTTTAATTAAAAACGATTGAGCCATTTTTGGGAAAATCAAAATTTTGGTAATTTTTGCCGTGTAAGGGGTAGTTTAGGGTGGAGGGATTGTCCTCAAAACCGTCAAGTCGCTAAACTTATGTACCAAGTTTAGTATTTTGCGAACTTTTCGTTCTTGAGTTATCGTGTTTACAGACATACGGACAAACGGATACTTTTTCTAAAAATCGGATGCGCTCCATTATAACATCTCTGTAACAAATCATTGTTAATAAGCTTAGGTACTGTTCTATTTCATACTAAAACATTAGCAGAAACGGTCTTATTGCTCAGTTCCTTATAGATAGAATATATGATTTTTACTTCCTCTACTCGTGCTAGTATAGAGAAGGTATTGCATTCCAACCAAAAATTCGATACCGAGATTTCACCGGAAATACATGTTTTGGATCCCCTGAATCCCAAAAAAAGCATTTTAGAAAAAGGTCCATGTGCATGTGTATGTGTGTCTCTGGACAGAATAGCTCAAAAACAAAAAGACCGTTAAATACCAATCTTGGTATTTAGGTTTGGTATCTTTCAAGGATGCGACATGAAGATTTTCAAGAAAATCCCCCAACTACCATTTAATGGAAAATTTTTAGAATATTTTGATTTTCTCACAATTAACTAACGATTTTGATTGAACTATCGTATATTAAAGATATTTACCTGACAAATATAATATATATTTTGAATTTTCTAGGAATAGCCTCTGAAGAATAATTTATTCTGGATGAATTTTACGAAATTTTTCATAACTGCTAAACCGTAAGGGATGAACAAAAAATTACCACACAAAAATGTAGGGCATGTTAGAGCATACAATTTATGTGGTATGCATTTTTTTCGTGGAGTTGATCGTTTTTGAGATATTCCTTGTTATTGGTTTTAGCTTTAAAAAACGTATACTATTCTCATACAGGAATTTGGGAATTCCTGTCCACACAAAGAAAGGAACTTCAGTCACATAGCAACCAAATTTTCACTATCACTTTAAGTTAGGGTACTACCTTATATCGCTTCTACTTACCAGAAAGCAAGAATTAAGACTATTTCAGCTATTCTTTTTTTCTCAATTTGCATGAAATGAATAGGAGCATATGTTTTCTAAGAGTATTTTGTGTAAGAGATGTAGAGAAAGTCATGTGAATGGAACACATCAGATTTTTTTTTTTTTGGAATTCTGGGGACCCTAAAATACCTATTTCGGTGAAATCTCAGTATTGAATTTTTGGGTGGAATGCAATACCTCTATACGCATTATGTACATAGTGTACATAGCAATACAAATTTAGCATAATGAACATCATTTATCATAAAAAGCAAATAATATGGATTTGGGTTTTCGATAAGAGATTAGAACACAAAACAAATGTTCCTTAAACATAGAAAACTATTACGTATAAGGCATCTTGATTCATCTTTAAGTGTTTTTATTTAAAAATGTACACACCATTTGAGACTAACGTCCGAACTTGCCATTCTGTCTCTGTATGAAATGTTCTCTGTTAGACGATGCTACAAAATTCAATAGAGCGTATTCCTGTGAATATTTTATGCACTTTACTTATTTTATTTCCAGCTTATATATTATACAGAGTGGTTTATGTACAACTGACACATTTCTGTCCTTAATTAATCCGTTGAAATTCATTCAATGACCCAATTTTAAATCCAAATTAAGCAGAATGTTCTGCAGTTTCAATTCCTAGTTTCTAGATGCGCAGATGTTTATGTTTTATTCCTAATTGTGCTGGCAGCTGGTTTGACATTTTGTTCTTGTAGTCAAAGTGAAAATGCAGTACGATGTAGAGCTGAGTCAAGGATATTTTCAGCAAGATGGCACTACATGCCATACATCAAATGAATCCATGAACCTAATTGCAAGTTACTTTGACGACCGGATAATTTCCAGGAACCTGTGGCCACCAAGATCTCCGGATTTGACAACGCCGGACTTCTTTCTATGGGGTTACTTAAAAGACAGGGTTTACGCCACACGTACCCAGACATTGGACTATCTGAAGCACATCACAAAGGAGATTCGCTATTGACAACAGAGTCCTCCAGCGAGTGGCCAGTAAATTGGAACGACGTGTTGAGTTGTGCCTTATGCAGGATGGAGGGCATTTTCAACGTTTGCTATAGAGATAAATAATCTCCCAAAATTACTCTACAATTTGGGTATAATAAGTTGTCGCTAGCACAATGTGCTGATTATTATTATTAGTATTATTATTATTATTATTATTATTATTTTTATTATTTATTTATTTATTTTTGTGGTGTATTTTTTATTTAATGTTAGCAGATAATACTTACCATTTGACTTCCCTTCTAGCCAATCTCTTATTGGCTTAATTTCAAATCCGTCACATTAAATAGGCTGTCAAGAAGAAATGTAAGTCCCAGGTGAGCGGCGAAAGATTAGGAGCTTAGAAATATTTCATCTGAGAGGCCAGAAGGCATGCATCGCAATGATAGTCCACAGCAACCCCTTGATGGGTTGTGTTGCTGAGACGTCAAAATATTAAACTATGAATTTAAGAGACTTTCAGAGCCAGAAGCTTAGAAAAGAGGGAGAATAAGACAAACATTAAGGACAGAGCAAAATCCAGGCAAAGCATGCCGCTGGGTGTGACATACGCGGTTTAGTACTGAGAAACAAACTACGCAATATTATACTAGCACGATTCCAAGCACTTGACTGAATCGCATGAGCTTTGCATAATTATAAGGGGTTATGTTTAAGTAGAAAACATTTTCTCTTATTTTGTACTGTTAGTAGCATAACGGGTGGCGCATTGAACCACTTCTCCTCTGATGTTATTTGAATAAAACACAAGTCTAGCTCTTATAAGGATCCTAATTTGATGACGTTTCAGTCAGAGTGCAAAGTGAAGGACAGAATATCTTGAAGGTATATAGGATCAATTTTGTGCACATTAGACATTTGACTTAAACAACTCAAATACGTCTGCAAAAATAACATATGCAACGTAAACAGAATTTATATTCTAAAAGAATAAAAGCTATATTTTTATCTCTTAAACGACTCAAAGGTTGTCTTCTGTAGTCTTCAGAGCTAATTTGAAACTATTGCGTCTTCCTATAGAACAGAAATTCGGTTAATTCGGATGGGAAGTCAAACAAGTTATAAGGAAAATGATTATCAGATGGTCACTGTATCTCCGTAACTTGTATTTTCTATATAAACCTCACGAAATGTATTTAAATTTAAAAATCCTCTAATTGACTATTTTATTGGTTATAAAAGAATGAAAAGTCTGTATTACTAGCTGCAGTAATTTACTAAGAGCATTTCTCGTTAATATAATTCCACAAAGATAATTAAAGGTTTTGCTTGTTATATTGCTCCAATTAAAGTACTTAAAGTGTAATTTATCACATAAATATTACTTTTGTTTCATTATTAATCCATTTTTAGATTTGAAAAGTATAAATGTGAGCTTTCTATGAATAGAAAGCTAACTAATAAGCTGCCAATCTTATAATGAACAAATAGAACAATTTTTGGAATTAAACCACTGTCAGGAATTGGCAAAATATCTGCTGTTAAGAAAAGAATGCAGAACAGGTTAGGACACTTGTCGGAGGTAACTCGACAAACCTGAAGTTGTACCTACGCCACATGAGGGAGGAATAAGGTGTTAGGATACAACGGGCGGCTGGAACTAGGAGCAACGATATAGAATTGCAGGGTTTCTGTACTTTTCACACTGAAGCAACCCGATAATCGGACAGGTAACCCGGGGCCTCCCGCCCTATATAAAGTCCAACGTCCCCGCCAGGAAAGCCATCTCGGCAACTAGTTGAAATCAGGGGACGGAGATATTTACTTATAGCATTCTTTTCCCCTGCCACGCCGCACCGAGCACCATCGCTGGCATTTCCAACCCTAAAAGAAGCCAACGGGATGACGGATCCATGAAATGATAATGGAAACGACATGGAGTGAGAAGAAATTCGAAGGCTGGAATAAACCTACCCAGCCTAAATTGTGGCAACCCAGGGAATTCCCCAAAATACTTGTGGGTCAGATAGGCATACCACGGGAAGCGAGCCAGGACCTCCTTAATACAGTCCACAAGTGAAACCACCTGAGCCAACCCGCTCGGTAATGGTTTCAAATGATATTATTTTTCTAACTGTTCATTTATACATTATTAAAATCACATTGGATAAAACAGTAAGGAATGTGCGTATAATTTTGCATTTGGATCTGTTTTATAGTATTAGGATTGTCAAATTTTTCAATAACTAGACAATACTAGAATTGTTTATTTATTTATTTTTTTCTTTTTTTTTGAAGGGCTGCAGTATTTTGACTGTGCGAAGGTAGCATAATCATTAGTGTTTTAATTGAATTATTAGATCTTTATTAAGATTTATTACTTTCTCTGCACGTACTATATGCATAGTGCTTAGAGAAAGAACTGCAATCCACCAAATAATTCGACACCGAGAGGTCACTAGGGTCTCCTGTATCCAAAAAGTGAATTTTTAGAAAAAGGTCTGTGTGTGTCCCTGTGTCTTTGAACATGATAACTTAAAAACGAAAAGTCGGTAGAATACCAAAATTGGTATATAAGTTAAGTATCTTCCAAATATACAACACGAAGATTTTGGAGAAAATCCCCCCACTGCAAGCTATCCTTTACATGGAAAACTTTTCGAAAATGTTGATTTTATCAAAAATACACTAAATATTTTGATTAAAATGCCATATGCTAAAGACATTTACACGACAAATAAAACGAATATCTTGAATTTTCTGGGAATAGCCTCTGAAGACCTCTTTATTCTGGATGAATTTTGTTCGAGTTTGCATTACTAGTAAACCTTAAGCGATAGACCAAAACTTACCATGTAGATATCGTTAAAACCCACAATTTATGTTATTTACATTTGTTTCGTAGAGCTGACCATTTTTGAGGTATTGCTTGTTATTTGTTGCAGTTTAAAACACTTTAAACTTTTCACAAACGGGAAATGCATAGAGACGGATTTCATTCTCAGGTAACCAGCTTTTAATGTCGATTTAGCCTAGTGTATTGCCTTATTTACTTTTTGCTTAGCATCAAGTAGATAAAAGATTAAGTTTATAACAATAATTTGATACAGAGAGGTAGGGATAAATCGCATCAGAATTTTTAGTATACCTATATTGTATTATATAAAAGGCCAATTGTTAGAATTAATAGAAATAAAATGTTTTAAGGTGATTATTATGAAATTAAGAATATAAACTAGGATTAGATACCCTATTGATTGTATTGTAAAAGTTTAAAACTAGGGTATTAATAGTTATAATCTTTAAACTTAAAGAATTTGGCGGTATTATAGTCTATTTAAAGGAATCTGTTATGTAAAGGACAATCAACGTTGAACCTCCTTCATTCCATTATTATCTTCTAACATAGAATATATTCGAAGTTATAGAATTCCTTTAGAAAGGAATGCTTAGACCAATTTGCATCTAAATTGGTATTTAGTTTTTATTTAATATTTGAGTAAGGGTATACGTCAATTTTTAAATATTTAAACCTATCTTTGATTTCATTTTGTAAACTGGCACTCCATCACGACAAAAGATTTGGTTATTCTACCAGGCAGGCGCATAAACCAAACGCTTCTCTCTGAAAGTGGGGCAAAGCTGACGTCATCCACATCTCCGTTCTGCTTTAAAAGACTTGTGACCTCCTGACTGCAAGAACCGTATTAAAACAGAATTCACTAAACTGAAGAATTAGTTCGATACATCGGATTTTGAAAGAGAGGAACACAAAGAAACAAAATAAAAATCTAATATTTCATTCAGATGACGTTCTCTACCTATTCTGGTAATTTACTATTCTTACAAATGATCTATTCCAGAAATTCAAGATATAAATTTTATTTATCATGTATATATAGATATATTTAATAAACGATATTTTAATCAAAAGCATTAGGGCTATTTTTGAGAATGTACAAAATTTCGAAACTTTTTCCATGTAAAGGCTAATTGGGATTTTCTTCCAAATCTTCGTGTCGCATCCTTGGAAGATACTGAGTTTAAATAGCAAATTTGGTATTAAACGAACTTTTCGTTTTTGAGCTATTCTGCCCACACACACACACTAACAGATAGATGGACACACATACGGACATTTTTCTAAAAATGTTTATATATCAATATATATATGCGCTACTGTGTCAAGAAAGTTCCGGGAATTTCCAATAAAACACAAAAAATGCATTATCCAATTTTATTTTATCGCCTTCAAAGAAGGCCCCTTCTGAAATTTTATATTTATACCAACGAATAATTCAATCATCAAAACATTTTTTGTAGGCACTTTTAGGAATCGATGTCAATTGTCGCCGCGAATTTTCCTTTATGTCTTCTATCGACTGAAAACGGGTGCTTCGATGTGGTAACTTGAGTTTTGGAAAGATAAAGAAATCAGCAGGAGCCAGATCAGGTGAATACGGTGGTTGTTCTATGAAATTTATTGAGTTTTTGGCCAGAATTTCGTTCACAATAATAGCCTTGTGAGCTGGTGCGTTATCGTGGTGCAGAATCCATGAGTTGTCGTTCCACAAATCTGGCCTTTTTCGCCGTATTTGTTCTCTCAAACGCCGCATAACACTCAGATAATAGTCTTTATTTACCACCTGACCTTCTCGCAAGAAGTATTGATTGCACGACACCGCGATAATCGAAAAAAAACTGTCAACCTGACCTTTAGTTTGGTCGAGTTGGACGTGCCCTTTTAGGTTTCAGTTGGAAGGCGCCATTCAGAAGCTTGTTGACTGATTTGACTGTCAAACTCGTAAACCCACGTCTCATAACCAGTTACAATGCATTTCATGAATGTGGGGTCGGAACTGGCTCGTTCTAGCATGTCTTCAGCAATTCTTACGAGATTGAGTTTTTGTAGAAAATTCAAGTATTTCGGAACTAACAGAGCTGCAACGCGTGTCATGCCCAAAAAATAATCGTTTAAAATGGTACGAATCAATTCGTGAGACACAGAAGTTCAGCGGCAATCTCTCTCAGACCTAAATGACGATTTTCAGACACCATTTTCTTCAATTTAGCGATGTTCTGTTCAATTGTAACTTTTGATGGCCGACCAGAGCGAGACAAATCTTCGAGCACATCTCGACCACTTTTGAATGCACTGTACCACTCATTTGCACGTGTTTTTGATAAAGTCGATTCACCGTAAGGCCTCTGTAGCATTTTCAGCGATTCGGCAAACGAAATACCATTTGCAATGCAACATTTGAGACAGGTCCGTTGTTCAATATTTGTATGCATCATAAAATCGCAAATCACCTTTGAGATGAACTAACAAAATGGCATACTGTAAACAAACTAGATGACAGATGACGATCAAACTCCGCGTGGGTATAGAAAATAGTTGTGCCAACTTAGCAACAACAATACTTTTGAGTCTCCTTTCAAACAGGATTTTTATTTTAAATGATCAATTCGCGGTATTTTCTTGACAGAATATATTTCCGGAAATCTCGGTATCGAATTTTTGGGTGCAATACAATATCTTTTCTATACACTATGAACATAGTAGAGAAAGTACAAAATTATATTTTATCATTCCATTATATAAAATGCATGTATATCTGATACATTAGGATTGGTATGCATCTGACTTTTCGATTTTGAGATCAGCTTTTGCTGATGAGAGGGCTTATGATTTAATGTTGTACTTTCTCTACCTGGAGTACCCAAGTGTTGGAAACGGTAAAACTACAACACGTTCTTTTGTTCATTCTAGTAACACAGGACATAGAAGAAAAAGAAGTAATGCAGAAAAGAAAGAGCTGGAAATCGGGGGAAGGGTTGAAACAAGCTTTTTTTCCTTCTCTACAAATTCATTTGTTCCTTTTTTTCTATTGTAAAACAAGAGTATCCCGGCATTTCCTCACGAGGCACACACAAAAGGAAATGTTTTCTAATTTTTCATTTTTCTTCGTAAAAGTTAGCACCATACCCACATTTTTTTATTATTTCTCGCTTGTATTTGTTCTGCAAGTCTGAATTAAGCTTTTAGTTTAAATTAAGGCAAAATTATATAAGCATTTCATTAATTTTTGTTCCACCTTATTCATCATTCGTAAATTTACTTATGTGCAATCTATGTACTATTTTTTTATTAATTTAATGTCTGGTGCTTTAAAAATGTATTGTTATTTGCTTTTCGTTCTCTCGGGTTTAACTTTTGGCATGGATTGAAGTCCAATTATACCTTACATGAAATTCTCTAAATTTAACTCAACTTGGAAATCGTTTGAATGAATGGGATCTTTAAAGATTTATTAGGGTTGTACATACATCGTAAGAAAAGCTTTTTAAGTTAGATGTCGAATATTTATATCAGAATGATGCCACTTGACCGTTTATAAAGCTTATCACTTGAACTCACTTAGGGTAGGTTATTTGAACAGGTATTTTTTCGGGGTTTTGCCTTATTCTAAGAGGACGAATGTTGAGTAATTTTAAGCTCTATAAACCCCGAGATCATCTGAGTATAATTTCACCTAAATAGTTCATCGTCCGACATAATCAATCAGGCTACAAAAAAAAAAATTTTATGACTCGATTTAGGTAGCTCAGTGGTTGTTCGCTGGTCTTCTGATCCCAAGATAATGAGTTCAAACCCAACCCAGACGATGGCCTCATGTAAGTAGATTTCCTGTCATGTAACATTTTCTTGCGAGACGAAATTCTGACACACCGGAGGTGCTGGTACAACCTACAATTGATAGTGTCGTTAAAAATACACATGTTATTTACCTAAAAGTTAAGGCAGTTTTTTGGCACATTTTTTCTTCTTTTTATTTCATGTACACAGCCCCTTTTAGCTTCTATGGTTATATCGAGAGCTTTTCTAGTATTTTCTCGCTGAACTGTAGGGTTAATTGAGATTATTTTTTTCGGTATTATGCTATTAAACACACAAAACACACACACACACATTCTTGTGGGAGATAGAGAATATTTTTAGTTAGCCTGTTTCTTATTATAATACTTTTATCAGATGACTTCTTTCGAACGAGGAATGAAGTATGAAATGAATGAGAAAATAAGCTTGCCGCTTTGGTGACCTAATTCTCACCTAGAGAGCTTGATCCAAACAATATTAAAATTATTACATATCTACATTAGTACATTGAAACACTTTTGAAAATTGCATTGTGTAGATATTGGATACATTTACAATTAGTATTCATTTTCTTAGTAAAATATTCAGATACTGTTTTTCAAAATGCATTCAGATAAAATCTATTCGGTTATGATTTTAGAAAACTAATTAACAAGTAACATTTGGAAATCCGCGCCCCTAAATGTGACCTGGGAAATATCTGTTTCAATTAATGTTAATGGAGGTAAAAGAAGGTAACTCTAAACTGCAACCATAGAATATAGGGTAAACAAGTAATATAGTTAAGCTCACTCGGTAGGGGTAGCGTGTCTGCCTCATATTCAAGAGCTTGCGGTTCGAATCTCACTTAAGGTGAATTATCCGGATAAGTTCTTTTCGGGAAAACGAATGTCGAGTAAATTTAAGCTTCATGGACCCCGAGATCATTTGAGCATCATTTAATCGATTCTATTCATCGTTTGATATAACCAACAAGGTTAAAGAATGTTAAGCTACAAAATAAAAAGTACTACAATAGAGTATTATAGTTAAGCGTTTTTCTTAAGAATGTTGTCAAATATTACACAATATTAACAACTATATAAAAATTCTAATATGTTGCATTCGCCTAACTTGACGCACTTCTCCACGTGCTGTTCCTAACAAAAGTTTGTTATTTAATCTACTTGTTGTACATTCTATATACTTATCTAGATAAACCATTATTTCACGTTTACACATTATTTAAGTATGTATAAGAAGGATACAGTGGGTAAAGCGAAAGTCAAACTTTTAAAAAGGAATGGAAATTTTCTCTCTTGGATGGCCACGACATAAAAAATAAATAATGACTTCCCAGTTAGAAAAGTGTGCTTTTGAAACTTCAAACCAGTAAAATAGCTTTAGCCCAACATTACATTCAGAATCGTTTAAAGCATTGGTTTACTTACAGTATTATTTGCAACTAAATAAGCTCCATTTTAATATCTCTGAAATAAATAACTCCACAGAAAAGTATGTATGTGATAAATTGTACCTTGAAATAAAATTGACAACTTTATACGGTATGCTACTCTCTCTCTCTGTCTCTCTCTCTCTCACTCTCTCTCTCTTTTTTCTCTTGCGGTTTACGAGTTATACAAAGGTCACTAGAATGAGAACTTCAGAGGCTATTCCAAGACAATTCAAGTTATGCATTTTATTTGTCATGATAACATTCTAAAGAGATGATATTTTAATAAAAAAAACTTAGGGTCATTTTTTATAAGATAAAGTTTTCGAGGAGGAGAATTTTCTTGAAAATCTTCATGCCATATCCTTTAAGGACACTGAACAGATTACTAAGTTTGGTATTTAACCGAATTTTATTTTGAGTTCCACTGTTCACACATACACACTCACTTTCCTTTTTTCTAAACATAACTGTTTTGGATTCAGGGGGTTAAAGCATATATTTCTGATGAAATCTCAATATCTAAGTTTTGGGGATAATTCCCTATTTTCTATACAGGATGAGGAGTGCAAATATCTGTATCCCGTTTGAGACCGAAGTGATGGTTCAATATTTTGAAATTGTTTCGCTGTTTTCCAAAGTTATGTTCATGAGGAAAATTTCACGGTAGTTCAGTAACAGGTGACGCGGTTGACCCTCCTCTGACCTCTGCCCTTTGCTGTGCCGTTAGGTATGTAAACACACCAGAAACATAGCTCAGGGCACATTTGACCTTGAAAAGTGTGCTTCATTTATGCCAATGCTAGCAGTAGGAGGTTAAAATGAGATACACGTATGTGCAATTCAGCATTGCCCTCCACCAAATATAAAACTATTTGCACTTATTCAACTTCTATCCTACATAAATGTAAGAGAAGGTAAAAATTATGGTTATTCAGGGCCCCTATAGTGCTATGAGATCTTGGGAGTACGTGTAATACAGAAATTCCGTTTCACGGGAATTCAAGCTATCTGCAAGTGAAATTAGATTGACTTGTAGGTTATAGCTCTATTTTGCTTCATTAGCTGTCGATTCTGTGACGTGTCTCTGGCATACAAAACCATAATAGATTGTTGTTTTGTATTATCGAAATTAAAACTTCACGATAAACATCTATTCGTTTTATGTAAGATTATCACCTTAAAACTGCACACTATGCTACTCTAACATAACTAAACACCAGAAAAGTGTCACAACGCGCATGCGTGTTAGACAAGCGAATATCACGAATGTTTCTTTAGCTGCATACTGTACTTTCAGGTTGCACAACCTTTTGCAAAGTTGGAAGTATACATGCGATTAGTATTTATTCGGGAACAATTGTGTAATTTCGGATATTGCTGTGTGATTCAGATAAAGTTTTTAAGTCTATCATTGTCTCTCTGAGCTATCAAGTTTAAATAACTAAGGCATTAATGACCAATAAAGCAGGCATTGTATTGCATAGAAAGATGTGACCTGTTAAGGCACCTTCACCTGTGCAGTAAAACGAACGCTAATATCTTTACTTGACGGTCCGTAGCAATGACCAGAGAGGTCAGTGCTTTAAATGCATCACCCCACACTGCTGGCAGCACCAGCGCAATAACGTCATCTGCTTCTCCCTCGAGCTGATTCTGGAACGAAGAGAAAATGTGACGCCGGGGAGAATCAGTCGAGAAAGACGAGCGACAACAACTGTTGTGCACATGAGCACAAGTATGACCGGCTAACGGAAAACAATCTGCAAGTTTCGGCATAGGTAAAATTTATTCATCATCTTTTTTGGATGTTTTACAATTATTACTTGATTAACTTTTGTTTCTTTCACCCAAAGAGGAAGGTTTTTAATTCGTCGCTGTTAGTGTAAATATAGTTTTTGAAGCATTAGATAGAAAAAGCAGTGCATTTCATGAAGAAAAGCAAGATTCTTGTATCCAGGTACAGAATTGTACTATGTATAGAAACATATTAAAACATATATGCTTGAAAGCAGATTAAATGGATTTGTTAATGCTTTTAATACTTATGTTGATAAATTGTGGTTTAAATAAAGCTTTATTGTTTATTCTCTATCCTTGTAAATTCACCTTCCGAATAGACATTGTCCGGATAGACAATAGAACAATTAAATCCACTCCTCTGGGCAAAAAGGTAGGAAATACAAACTAACAGTATGTGTATAATATTATGTATAAGAAAATGTAGATGTACAATTATAAGCTTACATATCCAAATACAGACTGCTGTAAGGTAGAACACATTATTATGGTATTAAATGTGTAATTCCTTTCTGGATCGTTAGTGATACTAATACCTGTTCTTCTTTTCCTTTCTCAGGTAAGCATCCAACACCGCCAACCGTGGAACTCTTAAGGATGATAAGTAAAGCACTTTTCTCGTACATTTCAGCTTGTAGTTTAAGCAGTTTCAAGGTATTTTGCACCTTTTGAAGCAAATGATTTCAAATACTAGTAGATATCTGTGTTGTCTTTAAATTTTCTAAACAAATACGTGTGAATAATTATTTACTTCTTACACCAAGTGAAATGGCGTGTATGAAACTTTGTTTGACCAAAAAATTCCGGATGTTATTTTTAAAAACTTCATATTTACAGAACTTTAAAAGGATTTACTTACCTGTAAATTATAGACATCATAGGTAATAGTATTGCAGATGAAGTTAAAGAACATTCACGTAGAAAATTACACTACGAGTAAATAGGGGTCGCATAAAGCATTGATGTCTTGTATTGCGATAGGTCGATCCACATATTTCAAGAATAACCGTGTACTAACACGTTAATAGGTTTTATGTTTAAGTAATCGTCAAACATAAGAAACGTAACAGTCAGAACAGAGTCTTAAGATACTCTATACAACAGAGCAAAACCAACATTCAACTAAAACTTAACTCTAAGTGTTCTCTGAAGAGAGGATGATGTATATATTCGAAACATTGTAGTCAATCCGTGAACTTAGAAGCAAAAAACACATAGGAGTTAATACGTCATCAGCAAAGCCTCAACTAAAACTTATTTTTCAATGCAAATAATTGCGAGAAAATAAGCAAAAAAATACCACATTGGGGTAAAAAGAAGTAATATGAGGAGACCGTATTGATATTTCTTTGCATCTTTGGATGTTAGTTATATTGGTTAGCATTTAACTCGTGTGTCATCAGACGATCAACCAGCGAATAGAGTATGATATGATAAGCATGTGGAAACGGGTCCTAATTCAACACAACTAACATGTATAAATTGCCATAATACAAAACCATCTAACTGATAAAAACTACAGTTTCTTATGTTGTGATTTCATAGACGTAAACTTTGTTTCTATACTTTGTAGATAAATATATTTTATCTTTCTTAAATTATCAAAGTTAATTACTTTGAATTTCATACTTTTCCTCTGATATTTTCTTCGTGAGTTCTTAATCTAAGGTACAATATTTTGTAAATAAAGGGGGCAGCAGAAGCCTCTCTGCTGAAAAGATTAAAATACCCTTGGATTATTTATTGGTGAGTGTATATAAAACCCCTTGAAGAAGAACAGCAAGTGAAATGTGGAGATCAAGTAGATGGGGAAAAAGGCAATAAAGGACAAATTATATACTTCATAAATATTCCTCATTTTTAATAAAACATATGAGATTAAAATGTATCATATATCACTAATTAAGAGTACCTACTTCTTACAGTATTAACGAAACTGTTATTCTTTTACTAATACTGATATATTAGTCACATAAAATGAGCATATACGGATATTTCAGATAAAACTAAATCAGTATTTAATTGCTATAAGAGTAATTTATTTGTAAAAGATATCCATTAAAGAGATAATTGTGTAGCAGTTGTGTGCCTTATGGTGTTAATAACAGGTTTTCTGCCAAGATAAATGGTGCGCCTGACCATTAAACTTTGGGAAAACGGCGTTGCGATATTGTATTTAATAGACCACATTTATTTCGCCGTCAAAACTAAGCAGAACCGACAATTTACGAAGCTTAAAGCCAATCCGATATAAGCGGCAAATTTTGCAGCCCAAGCTTTAACATTTATTACATTTGATCCCAGGTATTTATCACTCCTGCAGAATATGGCTCCTCCTTGTACCACCCACGATTTTGAACCTACTTTAAGGATATGGACAAGGAAACCGTTGTACTATTTATTTATACATTTTTAAATTCTTAACTACAAATTATATAATATTTATATATTTTGGTTTTTTCTACTACAAGAAAAATTGCATTCGAATGTCACCCAGTTAAGCGTTTAAAAACAAAATGATCCCAGGTTGCATTCTCCGCAATTTTTATTTGATTATTATGAATCTTAATCTGTTCTAGAGGTGAATAAAATGTTAGCTTATTTATGGTAAGTAAATGTTCTTTTGCATAATCCATGAGTAGGTCAAATTTGGAAGATGCAATAAGGGTGAAAAGTGTAATTGCAGATTCGGAATTTGAATGACGGATCTAACTATTTATGCCCAATTTCAGGGCAACGTGTCAGCACACTTTAAACTCCCCAGTAGCAATTTTTGTCATTTCAAATTCATTTTGTCGGTTGGGGAATTAAAAAGAATGCAGCTGTTGAAGAGCATTTCCCATGGTAACTGAGATGGTTTAGAGCAACCGAATGGAAACCGGAAGATCCATGAATCCAATCCGTACTATGCAATTGAATTTTTCATGGTTGTTAACGAGTATCTTACTTCTAGTACTAATTGTAATTTAACATATGGCGAAGATAATTATATAAAAAATAACAATTTTTGTTAATTTGTGGTAAAGTTCATTAAACATAAAAAAGTAGGTGATAAATGAGCCCAATTTAAAATTTTACTCAAATATAGCAGCCATTTTTGTCATTCTTTACGAAAGAGACATGACAACCAACAGAAACACAAAAGCAAACTAAAAGCAGCTGAAATGAGATTCTTACTCTCATTAAAGACCGCAAAGTGAAGTAACAAAAGGAATAAGATACTTAGAGAATAATTACATGTACCATCTAGCTTATACTTGGTTACCAAACGCAGACAAAAATGGATATGATATTTACAAAGAATACCAGCAAAACGAGCTCCTAGACAGGTCTTCAACTCAAGCATTCAGGACGAAGATCAATTTACGGCCAAGGAAACGATGGGAATTGTGAGAATAAAATAGGGTTTCTGGTTGGAAGAGCTAGATGATGTTCCTTTCTACTCTCTCTACAAGTACTATATACATAGTGTACAGAGACGGTGCAGCATTCCACTCAAAAATTCGATACCGAGACTTTATCGGAAATAAACATTTTAGGGTCCCCTGTATCCAAAAGATACATTATTAGAAAAAGGTCCGTGTGTCTATAAATACGATAACTGATAATCGAAAAATCCATAAAATACCTAACTTGGTATTTAAGTTTAATATCTAACAACGATGCGATACGAATATTTTGAGGAAAACCCTCTCCACCCAAACTACCATTTACATGGAAAAAATTTCGAAAAGTATTATTTTCTCAAAAATGCCTGTAACGATTTTGGTTAAAATGTCGTATTTAAAAATTATATACATTTTTGTTTAAACTACTCAAACTTTTCTCAAACGGTAGGCCATCCTTCTTTCGTCTTGTCTTCTGTTTACCTATTCCTGGCAAACGAATTTCAATTGTTTCACATAAAGGTCAATCACTTTAGCCTACTATATTACCTTACTTCTCCTCTGATTTCAAATAATCAATTCTGCTAATGTTTGTCTTGATTAGTATGATGTAGATAAAAGAATAGTCTTCTGTAGGAACATTTTGTTCAGCTAGAGAAGGTCATGATTTTAATTGTAGCATTTGAACATGGTTTAATGTATTTAATTTTCATGTTCTAAGTGTCCAAACTTGTGACTTCTTCAAGGTGGCGATTCTTGTTGAAAAGCTTTATAAATGTATTCATGAAGTGTAACACTCAGTAAAGCAATTTTAGAGCAGTATTGAACCGCAGTAGCAATATGCATAATAAATACACGGAGAACGATAACTCTTCATAAGATATATTTTTAAGAGGCACTTGCAGTGTTAGAGCCACACCCTTTGCTCAGGTTACCTGAATTGTGTTAGATAGACTTGTCAAACCGTCATGCGTGAGCTCATAATTTATAAAATGATATGTTGCTGCCGTCATGATAGGTGAAATTCAGGGACCGAGCGCAGCACTTTGAACCTTGTCATTCTGCTTAGTATCAGATTACGTATTCAGGGAGCTGATTACTTCCTCTCACAGAATTGCCACTTGTTTGAAGTAAAGTGGAATAATTTAGGAGCAGTACTGCACGAGAAAACCGGATAAGCACGCATTTTTCCTTTATCGCAAAGTAGCAGCATTTTAAAGTAATAGCACAAAATTTCACCACATGAGGAAGTAGCAAAAGGAGTGAAAAAAGAAAAAGTAGACAGAGAAAGAAGAGATATTTTTATTTATGACTATCATGATGCAAATCAGTTTTATACAGGGAGTGTGTGTATACATTATCCCAAAGCAGCTTGGTAAAATTCAGCTTTCAGAAATATTGCAATTGCATATTAATGTACAGGATGTTGAAAAACTAATATTTATATTTCTTAGAGACGTCTCAACTGTGTTTTCAGCTATAAAGGCTTTCAATTATATGTAGATGAGCCAAGTTGTGACATACGTGATATTCGCCTTGCATTTGTACTTCAAAACTATGTCATACGTATATAAGATCCATTTTTTGTTTCTATTTAAACAAAACGTAAACATAATAGGGCAGACCTTTCTATAAGGAATGTTGTATCCGAACTGATTTGAATGCTTTCTGCAGAGCCAGTGACCCCATACTACCTAGGCCAGCAAGTCACGTATTGATATGTGAAAGCGTGGAAAAAAAACGAATAGTTTTTCACTGATAGGCGTTGTTCATTTCGAAACGCAGTTAAGACCATGCAAATTATGTGATTGGTTTCTGCGAAAATTGTTAAACGTACAGAAAAAACAACTCATTGAAGTTTATACATATTAAGGTACCATTTATCACAAGATCTGTATTTAAAACTTTGTCTGTATATTTAATTCCATAAATCTCCCATATATTCAGGAGGCACAACTGCTCCATAAATTACGTGTGCAGATTTTACCTTTGTGCGTTAAAAGAATTGCAGAATTCAACGGGGATATTTTAACTTAAAATCCGGCACTGGAAAATTGCGTGAGAAATCTTTGTTTCCCCTTTTCATTGAACACGACCAGATTATAACGCCGCTGTAAGAAAAATGGTGTAAAACGAAGGTCACGAAGGCTATGTATATTATGTAAATATGTATGTTATTTATACACTTCTACTTCAGTGCAACGATTCGAACAAACTTGGCACAGATAACCGTTTACCCAATGCCTAGCTTAGAATTCGAAATTCCGTCCCGTTTCACAGGACTGTGGTCAGATACCTTTTGAGGAGCTGGATCAGAGAGAGTAGCCAGGATGGGGACCAGCCCTATGTCTGGTATGAACCTGAAGAAGTAGATGATATCTACTTTAGGCAAAATGGATGATAGGAAAGGTGATGAAGGAGCAATTGCTGAAACGAATGGCGGGGGAAACCGTATTATCAATAGAAAACTCTCCCAAACGCAGTTCGTCCACTTCAAATCCACGTGCGGTTACCTGAGATCGAAACAAAATCGCGTAATTGGGAGGCGAGCGGTTAAACACACGGCAACTCAGCCATCCTACAAACAACACTAAGAAATACAATTATAATAGATACAACTCAAAAAAAGCTGATGTGTTCCATTTAATTCACTTTCTCTACATCACTGTAACAAAAAATATACATTTTATTTGCTATATAAGTATCTTTAATACGACACGGTATTTTAATCAAAATAGTAGTCATTTTTGGGAAAATCAACATTTTCGAAATTTTTTCCATGTAAAGGCTAGTTTGAGTTGGGAGATTTTTCTCAAAATCTTCCTGTCACATCCCTGGAAGATACTCAACTTAAGTACCAAGTTTGGTATTTTATCGACTTTTCGTTTTTGAGTTATCGTGTTCACTGACACATACACACAGACCTTTTTCTAAACATTTTTTTTTGTTTCAGGGGATCCTAAAACGTGTATTTTAGGTGAAATCTCAGTATCGAATTTTTGGGTGGGATGCTTTACCTTCTGTATACACCATGTGCATAGTACGTGTAGAGAAAGCAAAAATAAATATACATTAATTAGAGGAGAGAAACACGATTTAAAATGGCAGTGGTTTCAATGCTCAGAAAAGGTGAATGAGAACAGAATTACAAAACAAGTGCTCAAATATAAACCACAGGCTGCAGTAGTAGTATTTTATTAAGTTTATACTAATACAATAATTGCGTCACACAGTCGCATGGGTCGGGTGATCGTACATGATGTCGAAAAACACTTGAGTATAAAATATTACCTACATGTATGTTTTATATCTCTTAAAAACATTAGAAGTACACACACACACACACATACACTCGCACGCGCGCTGCGACAACAGAACCACAGAACAATAAAAGAAAGAACACTGATAACAGACAGACACACACACACACACACACACACACACTTGTACTCACAACTACACCACGTATTAGTCAAACACCAAATAAGTCTATACAATATTTACACAAACATTTTATCTCTTAGTGCACGTACTTCCATCAAGTATGTTCCCAGACTTGGCCAGTTTTGGCTGTTTAGAATCAAATCCCATAATGCTGTCCTTCGTCTGTTTGAAGCTAAAAATACTTCCGGCAATAATATTTTCCTGGCATCCTCCATCTGCACGCAATCTGCCAAAATATGCGTCCAGTCTTCCTGATCCCCGCATAATGGGCAAATCAACTTCATCAACTACCTTACGGGTTTTCCATCCTCCCAACCTGAGCCAAGCTATTCCCGATCTTTGTTTCATACCCAATTTTAAAAGATATGCCACAGGCTGTAGTACAATAACTTGTTACAGGATTGAGGTCCACGAATAAAGTTAAGACTTATTTAGAATATGTCTGTACATGCAAGTTTAGGTTTAGTGCATCCTTTTTAATACAACGACACCAGGTGACACCAATGGGAAGATGTCTTTCGTCGAGACGCTCTTTATAGCCTAATCTTGAGGAGGAAGAAGAATTTGTTCCAATTTTGCAGATGCTTTACTTTAAAGTAGTCGAAAGAATGTGACATAATATTAATACATTATCATTACGAAAATAATAGATTATAGCGTTAGATTTTTCTTTTTATCTTTAAGCGAGAAATTCCTTCTGACTACAAACGCATTTTATTTTCTCTACCGTACTATATACATAATGTAGAGAGAATGCATTGTTTTGCCCCAAAAATTCGATACCATAATATCACCAAAAGTACATGATTTGGGATCCCCTGAATCAAAAAAAGCATTTTTAGAAAAAGGTCTCTGTGTGTCTGTGGGCAGCATAGATCAAAAACGAAAAATAGTAAATACCTTTAAATACCAAACTGATATTTAAGTTCAGTACTTCCCAAGGATGTGACTCGAAGAATTTTAGGAAAATTCCCTCACCCTCAACTACCGTTTATATGGAAAGAATTTCAAAACTTTTGATTTTATCAAAAATGGCTTAAACGATTTTGATTAAATTAGGATATCCACATGGAAATAAAATATATATCTTGAATATTCTGGGAAGAGCTTCTAAAGATCCCTTCATTCGGAAGGTACATTTTTTTTTTAATTTTGCATAACTAGTAAACCGTAAGATATATACAAAATCTTACTATACAACAAATATAAAGCTCCTTAAAACACAGAATATATGTCATGCATTTTTTCCTGGAGTTGACCGTTTCCGAAATATTCCTTGTCAATAAAACTTAAACTTTTCTCATACGGAAACTTGGCAAATCCAGGTCACTCAAAGAAACGAATTTCAATTCCATAGCAATCACATTTTAAAACATGTTACTATCGTTTAGCCTAGTGTATCTTCTTATTTTCCCTCTTGTTATAAGGAACTAGGTAATAAAAATGTTTATCTGGATTAGCTTGCAGTGGATAGAATAGCAATAATTTGGACCAGAGCTGGAACACATCAGATTTGTATTAATTATTATAGTGATGTTTAATAAGCTGTAAATCCCTATATTCCCCTTCATCTCTTCTAATGATTTCTAATTTGTGTATGTGTGTTTTACATCAGAACCCCGGGCTTTCCCTATTACTTCCAGCATGTGTGGACATAGTGCCACCACTAATGAAACCGTGCTGGTCCTACCACCTCTCTCGCTCTCCTGTGCAAAGGTTTTCACCGACTATTACAGTATATCAACCATGTTTTCTCAAAAGAGGTATATTAACTGAATATGTTACTATGTACGTACTGTGTAAACATTACCCATAGCAGTGATTAAACTCATTAGTCCAAGGGGACTACTTTGTTACTCCGCATGAGGGCTACTGTGTGCAGTGCTGCAGTATGACGTTTTCTGTAATGACGTTTTAATGACGCTGCAGTAGGAAGTTTTCTTAGCTTGTTAATTCTTTGTCCAGCCTTATAATCTGTCAGCAGGTCAAGTTTACAGCCTTATAATCTGTCAGTAGGTCAAGTTTACAGCCTTATAATCTGTCAGAAGGTCAAGTTTACAACCTTATAATCTGTCAGTAGGTCAAATTTACAGCCTTATAATCTGTCAGAAGGTCAAGTTTACAGCCTTATAATATGTCAGCAGGTCAAATTTACAGCCTTATAATCTGTCAGAAGGTCAAGTTTACAGCCTTATAATCTGTCATTAGGTCAAGTTTACAACCTTATAATGTGCCAGTAAGTCAAGTTTACAGCCTTATAATCTGTCAGTAGGTCTAGTTTACAGACTTATAATCTGTCAGCAGGTCAAGGGTCCAGTCTTATAATCTCTCAGCAGGTCAAGTTTAGAGCCCTATAATCTGTCAGAAGGTCAAGTTTACAACCTTATAATGTGCCAGTAGCTCAAGTTTACAGCCTTATAATGTGTCAGTAGGTCAAGTTTATAGCCTTATAATGTATCAGCAGGTCAAGTTTACAGCCTTATAATCTTCAGAAGGTCATGTTTACAGCCTTATAATGTGCCAGTAGGTCAAGTTTACAGCCTTATAATGTGTCAGTAGGTCAAGTTTACGGCCTTATAATGTGTCAGCAGGTCAAGTTTACAGCCTTATAATCTGTCAGTAGGTCAAGTTTACAACCTTATAATCTGTCAGTAGGTCAAGTTTACAGCCTTATAATATGTCAGTAGGTCAAATTTACAGCCTTATAATCTGTCAGTAGGTCAAGTTTACAACCTTATAATGTGCCAGTAGGTCAGGTTTAGAGCCTTATAATCTGTCAGAAGGTCATGTTTACAGCCTTATAGTGTGTCAGCCGGTCAAGTTTACAGCCTTATAATCTGTCAGAAGGTCAAGTTTACAGCCTTATAATGTGCCATTAGGTCAAGTTTACAGCCTTATAATCTGTCAGTAGGTCAAGTTTACAGCCTTATAATGTGTCAGCTGGTCAAGTTTACAGCCTTATAATCTGTAAGTAGGTCAAGTTTACAGCCTTATAATCTGTCAGAAGGTGAAGTTTACAGCCTTATAATGTGTCAGCTGGTCAAGTTTACAGCCTTATAATGTGCCATTAGGTCAAGTTTACAGCCTTATAATCCGTCAGAAGGTCAAGTTTACAGCCTTATGATCTGTCAGAAGGTGAAGTTTGCAGCCTTATAATGTGTCAGCTGGTCAAGTTTACAGCCTAATAATGTGCCAGTAGGTCAAGTTTACAACTTTATAATCTGTCAGAAGGTCTAGTTTACAGCTTTATAATGTGCCAGTAGGTCAACCTTACAGCCTTATAATCTGTCAGTAGGTAAAGTTTACAGCCTTATAATCTGTCAGCAGGTCAAGTTTACAGCCTTATAATGTGCCAGGAGGTCAAGTTTACAGCCTTATAATCTGTCAGTAGGTCAAGTTTACAGCCTTATAATGTGCCAGTAGGTCAAGTTTACAGCCTTATAATGTGCCAGTAGGTCAAGCTTTCAGCCTTATAATCTGTCAGCAGTTCAAGTTTACAGCCTTATAATGTGCGAGCAGGTCAAGTTTACAGCCTTATAATCTGTCAGCAGGTCAAGTTTACAGCCTTATAATGTGTCAGTAGGTCAAGTTTACAGCCTTATAATCTGTCATCAGGTCAAGTTTACAGCCTTACAGTGTGCCAGTAGGTCAAGTTTACAGCCTTATAATGTGTCAGTAGGTCAAGTTTACAGCCTTATAATGTGCCAGTAGGTCAAGTTTTCAGCCTTATTATCTGTCAGCAGGTCAAGTTTACAGCCGTATAAGCTGTCAGGTCAAGTTTACAGCCGTATAATGTACCAGTAGGTCAAGTTTACAGCCTTATAATGTGCCAGTAGGTCAAGTTTACATCCTTATAATCTGTCAGTAGGTCAAGGTTCCAGCCTTATGTCGGTAAGTAAAGGGTCCAGCCTTACAATGGAAGTAGGTCAAGGGTCCAGCCTTATAATCTGTCAGCAGGTCTAGCTGTTTGATTTTAGTGTGCATCCTGAATGCGCAAATCATAATTTGTATCTAAGTAAAGGCCACTTAATGTGATTGAACTAATACGTTTTTTGATAGTGTTTAACGCCGGCTCTCACATGTTGAGAACGAATCCATTCCGTCTAGGTGAGAGGTGAGTGGTCTACCTCCTCGGCTACGGCGTGGCCAAAACTAAGGGTTGATAGTATGAGGTGACATAAGCGCATTTGTTATTTTTTTTGAAAATGACCAACAAATTTTATTTAGATGTGAGTACCCTTAATATAATTTATTTGATACTCTGGTTATTACATAGAAATTCTTTAAAATTTGTAAAATTCTTGGAATTAAAACTTAATATCTATCTAGATGGAAATGGATTTTTAAGACCAGCGAAACTTTAACATTGGATAAAATATAAAATAATATTATAAGAAGAAAAATGAATATAAAATCAATATTAAACTATGTAGGATATAAGCAGCTGAGTTGATACGCTTGTGTCAGAAGATGAATGAAGATAAGTTACCGAGAAAGGAGTTGGAATGGAGTCCACATATAAGAAAAGGAATTGGAAGACCTAGAAGACCTGAATGCGGGAAGTGAGAACTGCAATGGGACTGGAACATACTGAATGGAATGATAAAGACAAGTAGAGGTTAAAAGAACTGTGGATGGTCCCCTCCAGGGTTCTGTGTTCTTAGCTTCGGCCCTATTAGTTCTTCCGGTAACTTGCCAGATTTTTCTGTCTCTGTGCGAGGGCGATTTTATGTGCTTGTGTTTCCAGCAATGCAAAGGTGTGTCTAATGTCTTCGATGACGTAACGCTTCTGCGCTATTTTATAGGTATAGCTGTTTCTCGTGAATTTTGACATTGAAGAGCTCTCTTTAAGAATAACTCTTCGACGTTCTCTAGATTCTTGAAATTGTTCACTGTTGCTAGGTAGTTCCCATATTAATTGGATGTCATATGTTTCCGGAATTATAATCCAGTAAATAGAAGAACAAGATATTAAAAGAGAAGAACAGAATGGATTTAATGCTGGAAGTTTATATGAAAATCGTATTTTTGCTTTCTCTACCACGTACATACGTGCATAGTACATACGTAGACAAAGTGTTGCATTCCGCTCCAAAAATTCTAAACTGAGATTTCACTGTAAATACATTTTCAGGGTCCCTGTGATTGTGTGTGTGCGTGTGTGTGTGTGTGTGAGAGAACCCGATAGCTTAAAAATAAAAAGTCGGTTAAATACCAAAACTTTTGATTTAAGTTCAGAGCCTACCAATTTTCAAAAAATCTACTTCCTCAAACTCCCTTTAGATGCAAAAGTTTTCAAAAATTTCGATTTTATTAAGCATAATGGTATCGATTTTGATCAAAATACCATATATTAAATATAATTATATGGCACATAAATGTATACACTAAATGTTCTGGATTCCTTTCCATTCTGAATGAATTTTGCATAACTGGTAAACAAACAGTAAAGGATAGACAAAAATGTACTACACAGAAATATACATCTTATTAAAACACATAACTTTTGTCATACGCATTGTTCTTTACAGAACAAACCATTTCCGAGATGTTCCCTGTTATCGGTTTCAATTTTAAAATGCTTAAAACATTTCTCAAACGGGAAATCCTCATCCATTTCACATCTCTTTTGTTTTACTCCTGCCCATGGAAAGAACTGAATTTCAACGTCAATTATTTCTGCTTGTAAAGAGCTAGGTGATAAGATTTATCTGAATCTGCACGATATATATAAAAGAGAAATCTTTTGTTGGGATTCCTTTTTGGAGGAACGGGCTGAAAAAGTAATGTGAATACTAGCACATTTTTATGTTGTGACATCTGTTAGAACAAGTAAAAGACTGAAGACATAGAATTTATATCGTTGATTTAGAGGAAGCGTAAATGGTGTTCCCAAAACGTTAATATAGAAGTACCCAGATGAAAAGATATACGAAAATATATACGAAAAAATCAATTTATTCTGAAAATGGGTGCCAAATTATAGTTGGGAATAAATATATTATATACTAAACAATGTATTATTTGCAGATGTTCAGATAATCATTACTATGATATTGAAGATCCAGCATACTTGATGGGGAAACTAGATCATCTGGACAAAAAATGGGGATGGAATATAAATATTAAGTAAAGTGAATACTTAATGACTCAAATAAAGAATGAAGAGAAAATAGAAATTTAAAATTAAATTAAGCAAATAAATAAATTCCAATATCTGATGGCTAAATTTATAGTGCAATTAAAGAAAGACTAAGTGAGGATGAAAAGTGTATTCTCATGCTAATCTCAGTAATATGGATTAAGAATGTTAACGTTAATTTTTAAATCTCGGTACAAAGTGTCACTTTATATGGGACAGAGTCTTTGACATTAGGTAGAATTCAGGTAAATAGACAGTTTCGAGCAGAGGTGGATTTTTGGCGTAGGGTAGCAAGGAAATCAAGAAAATAACATTTACAAGTCTGAATATTAGAGAAACGAGGGTCATTTCAGAAATCATGGCATCTATTTTTTATCAGTCAATGAACCTGCAGGAAACAAAACTCGGGATATACAATTGAAAGTCACTGGAATGTTCTTAGAAATGCTGGTACCAAAATGGGATACAGGTACAAGGGTTATGGGTACGGGACATTGAAAAATGAGTAAATAGTGATTATTCTTTTGTATTATGTACATATTCACAAAAAAATATGCGTACATAATGTAATATTCTTACGAACTAACGACCTTCAAAATAATCTCCCAAGGTTTCCTCACATCTTTGACACTCAGGAACATTTCTAGCAATGCTCTCAGATGTCATCTGGTGGCATCCTGTACTATGGGCCACATGTTTTTATAAATGTATATATTAAAATAACCACATATTCAGTTATTCAGAATATATAAAATAGTGGCCATGACTTATGAAATGACCCTCGTAGTATTATTAAAGTGATATAAGAAATGAATTGAGGTGATCTGGACATGTAAAGAAGATGTTGTCAGGATTTCAAAAATGATGCTGGAATGAAAGATCGAGGGAAGGATGAGGAACGCGATGCCTAGGGAAAAAGAATGGATGAGAACGAGGAAATATAACTAGCAAAACAGTTACAGAAGAATCTGTGTATGAATAAAATCTATTTGGGCTCAGAAATAGGAATTGTAGTGTAGCAAAATCCTAATAAAATTAATATATCGGGAGACAATTCAAAAATATGTATAAAGATCGGTGTAGATCTTCATAATTAAACAACTGAGAATTGCTTTAAAGCTTCCAATTTATCCAGCTTTATAGACACTTTAAAAATGTTCGTAATTGTAGGCCCAGAGTCCAAAAACTGGCGAAGCTGATGGTGTGACAGTTGCTTGTTATTAACAACATAAACGATTAACTATTTAAAAAATATTGAAGGCTAAGAAAATGAACTCGTTTACGGCTGCCCGTTTATGAAGCATCCCTGCTTACAGAACTTTTAAGTAAACTGTACCAAAGTGGCTAGTGTCTCACCTATAAAGCTGCCATTCACACTGTTTATTCCTGGATATTCTTGGGCAAATCTTTTTTTTTTCGGGAAGAAGGGCTTTTGGTTAATTTTACTCAATTCACCCCTCACTTACCATGTAAATCTATGATGGGCTCAGACTACAAATTCTAAGAATCCGATTGCTGATATAGCTCAAATTATTCCATAATTTCCTAATGCTTCCTTTTTTTTTCTCTCTCTCTCTCTCTCTCTCTTTTCTGTTTTATGAATATCTTATGAGATAATACCTGCAACCCATGGAGAAGAAGAAGTTGGTGCTATTCCATGTGTTTGTGTCTTTCACAGAGAGATCTCTCATTGGTGAGATATTCTGTTTTCAGCCTCAGTTTTCAACCATCATATACATTAACTGTTTCCTGTTGTTACCTTACACAGAATGTGGATAGAATTCATTTCACATGTAACCTGTCACGTTTTGATGTCACTTCCGGAGACTTTTGAATGCAGGGTGACTTGCTTAGTCACCTGTGTCACTCTTTAGGTAAAAACTGAGTTTCTATTTTGAAAAATAAAAAGTACGTGTGAAAGAGAAAAATGGAAAGAGTGAAGAGGTGGGATGTTGAGTGACAAGGAGCATGGCATGGCGTGACGTAACGAAATGAAAAATGAAGGTCTGCTAGATGGGAAATGAGAACACACAGTACATAGCATGCCTTCCTCTCCAGCGCACAGTTTATTGTGTATTATAAAAAATAGGTACAAGAAGTTCCAGAATACTGTATTCAACTATGTTCAAAACTCTCTCGTTTTATTTCATTGTTTTTGCAAAGCCATTCAGGTACGGTTTGCAAAGAAAGATATAATGTTGTTTTATTGCTTCATTTCCATATCCCCCTTTAACAACTAAGGTCATATCGGGGGCTTTGCATTAGAAAAAACTGGTCTTTAGGTTCTTTACGTTTGGTTTAAATCGTTTTATTTTTCTCAAACACACACATTCACTCTCACATATATACGTCAGATCTGTGGGGGATAGGGAATAATTCTGGTTGAAGAAAAATTCCTCACCACAGCAGGGAATACTACCCGGGACCTCCGGGGAATAAATTGGAAAGTGACAAATATGAACAGATAAGATCCCTTTGTTTCCAAAATCCTTTGTTTGGTCTCATATTATAATCAGTTAAGAGCTGCATATGTCTATCAGTGTGTTTCTATTTGCATTTTGTTGCATGATCACGTTTTTTAGTGATCATCGAAATTTAAAAAAGAATGCATACTAGTGTCACACCACCTAGCGAACAACTAACTGCAGTGGAGTTTGTGCTTTTAAACGGAAATTTGTGAGATTGCAAACTGTTCCACCGAACATTTTTCATGTATCTTAGACAAATACGTTACATAACATTCTATTACTGTTAAATATGTTTTATTAACCAAATAGTGTATGTAACCTCAGCGCTTTACTATCCAAGAAAATGTTTGCACGTCACGATCATTGATTCTCCTACTTCATTCCCTCTCTACCGTCGTTTGATATATTAAACGCGTCCAGATATCTGCCTGTTGATTCAGTATATAGGCTATTCTCAAAGGCATCTTCATATTTTGTGTTTTATTTTCAATTCTGAAGTTATTTGTTTGTCCTAAATGTCCTAATATCCTATTTTTATTTAACAACAGGGGTATAAGCTTTCTGTAGCCCATGTGTATAATATTCCACCAAAATTCTATATTTCAATGTATATACATGTTTTGAGGACACCAGAATTAAAAAAATTGTTTAGGAAAATGTCAGTGAACGTTCGCGTGTACGTGTGTAATAGTGTGGACCGCATAACTTAACAATTAAAATTGGGCTGAATACCAAATTTGGAATTTAAGTTTTATATGTTCCAGAGCTGCAACACGATGTTTTTCAGGAAAATCTTCTCATCCCAAACCACCATTTGCATGAAAGTCTTTTCGAAAATGTCCATTTTCTAAAAAGTGGCTGTAACGATTTTGATTAAAATGCCGTATATTAAATATGTTTACATGGATAGTAAAATGTACATCCTGAATTTCTTAAGAATACCTCTTGAAGTCTTGTTCATTCTGGATGGCTTTTGTTTGACTAGTCAACCGTTAGCGAGAGACAAAAGCTTGTTACACAAAAATAGATCTCGTTAAAACACAGTGTATACATGCTTTGTAGGGCTAAACATTTCAGAAATATTCATGTTATTGATTTAAAATTTAAAATACTTAAAAATTTTCAAAATGGGAGTTCCTCTTCTACCTCATTCTTCTTTGGTTTACTCCTAACCATGGCAGAGAACCGAATTTCAGTAACAAGATTTGACTGTCACTGTAGTTTAATATATTCCCAGTTTATCTCCTACTTATAAGGAACTAAGTAATAAGAACATTTCCATTAATGTTTATGTTAATTGGCATCATGTAGATTAAAGAAGTAAGAACAATTTGCTTGTAGGACAGCTAGAAAAAGTCATGTGAATGGAACACATCACACTTTTTCTGTCATCTTTTGTTTAATGCATCATTTTAATTTTGCACTTATGGCTGCTAAGCGTTTTCCATAAATGAAATGGGAAATACAAATTATTAAAGCTACATTATATAAATCCAGAAGTCTGAAGAAAATAATGGAAATCTGCCAAGCAGCTTTACAACCAAAATATAAGGAAATGCTTTAAGAAAGTTCATAACTGTAATGTTTCCTAAGTGAAACCAGACACACTAAACTCATCATACGATTAATTTTATACACAAATAGTTAAAGGAAAAATAGTTTAAAATAAATGTAGTGAACATAACAGAATTTAGGAGATAATGAAGCTAAGGACATCTTTCCCAAAACTGAGATACTTAGAGTGTTTACTTCCTACTGCATTGTATCCTAATGCAATTTGGCGCAAATATTTAAGTTGGGGCATCACTTATTTGATATGAGAGTGATAATACAGCGTATATATAAAATTTTGTGGTAATAGGTTGGACCTTCCTGAGTGAAGCACAAACAATTACAATTGTCATAATAAATGTTGCCCTTGAATTGTTTCAGAATAATAATTATTGAAAATTACCTAAGCTTTTAAAACCTTTCTATACATATGTTTACAACTAAAAAGCATAATTGAACATTATTTTGAACAAAATGGGAAAGTTTCATCCAAAGAACATTTACATTTTATGGAAAACGAATCACATTTCCATAAAACTTTCAAGTAGCATTTGTTAGCTCTACCTATAACGTTTGTACACGCATTAGGAAAAATCTGGGTTCAAATCCCATGACTCAACAAATCAAGTTTTTTTTTTTCCTTTTTTTCGTGGTTTCCTTTAGAAAACAACGAAGAAATTGTAAAAGCGTAAATCTAAATTTGTTTTTAAATGCGGTGTTCGTTTATATGCGGATAAAGTTTGCCTGACTATATTTCCCCTTTACATTCTTTCATTGCGTCTTAATAATTTAAGAGACAATAGCAACAAAAGTTTTACAATCTCATATTAATTTTCTTTGAGTAGGGTAGACATACATACTGCTTACAAATTAATCCTGTTTCAATACATTTTGGAGCATTTTTGGAGATATAGATATTCGAGTACGGAGCCTTTTACTTCCGAAACCATCATATTAGGGTTACTGCTTTCATTGAAGCCGAACATACAAGTGCTCCTCTGTGAGCATAGACTGTATTGTGAATACTCTTTGCTCGACAATTACATTTGGCTCATAAATAAAAATAATGTTGCTTTTATCCTCTAATTATTGCAACTGTGTTAATGTGCAATTTCAAAGCTCAGGAAATATACTGCGCAGCGTCACTATGCTCCAAAACATGTTTATTAGTCCGTTTGATGTATGAAAATAGCTGGCAATTATTTAAGTGCATAAACATTTGAACACCGCCGGCTTGTGCCTGGAAATGGGGTTTGCATCTCTTAGACTGAGAAAAACCATAAACAAGAAACATGCAGCCGCGATACTCTGCTGCAGATATATCGCAGTTTATCCAGGTTTATGGATCCTTCAAGTCGAATACGATCTTCGTTAACAGTTTGGCTGCTCGAGTAACATAAATGTTGCAGCAAAGTAAATAGGGTAAGGAAGATTGCCACCAGAAAACCTGCAGGGAAGGAAAAAGGATGTAGTGCGGAAACTCGGAGAAATGTACCTTAAGGGAGAACCTCTAATACTTAATTCTTTAAAGGTGAACTTAAGGGTGAGTCAGAGGAGCAAAATGCAAACACAATATTATTGTCATTATTATTATCAGTATTGTTTGAGACGATAATTCTTGACTTCGCTGCATAATAATAATTGCCTTGATATCAAAATTTATAGAAAATCCACAATACTCTAATTATCTTTATAACAAGTTTATATATTCAAATGCTGTGTTATGTCATATGTATGTTATAAATTATAATGTTAGCTATGTTAAATTGTGCCAAAGCAAGTGTATGAAACTACGCAGTTGATTATTACAAAAGGCAATCCCTATTGTATGTGAGAACCTTGAGAATTGTATATTATTGTCATTAGTATTATCATTATTGTTTGAGACTGTAATTCTTGACTTCACTGCATAATAATAATTATCTTGATATCAAAGATTATAGACAATCCACAATAGTTTAATTATCAAAGGGATACAAAAGGCAATTACTATTGTATTTGTGACCTTTAAGAATTTGCAGGATTTCTTTATTTTATTTACGTGTCTCAGTCAGTATGAACCCAAATATTCTGCAGAGAGAGTATTTTTCATTGTTCTCGTCTATCACATTTTATCAGTACAATAAAACTATAAGATCTGATGACGCTGAGTGGAAATTTTGGCGCAAAGTGTGAGGCAATCAACATTAAGAAGTACATCGTCCTAGTGTGACTATTTAAGTTGCCACAAACTCAGAATTCTCACAGCTTGTAATAGGGGTAATCTGCGTCAGTCGTGCTAAAAACTTCAAGTGCGCGACAAGTATATTTTATAGAAGAATTGCTCTACAGAACCCAGAACCAGCAACGCCGAGGCAGAGAAAATCTACATCTTATTATTGATAATGTGCACAGTAAACAGGTTCTGCATCAAGTATGGTGAACTCATCCTAATTGCCTATACACTGTATGTCATCACACTACACACTCGTCCAAGATAAATATATAGAGAGTGTCACACGCACGCGTGCCAACAACGACAACTAACCTAGCGATACCAAGTTGTTCAGTCAAACACACAAACGGTGACATGTTATTCTCAATACAAATCCTAATTATGCCATGCATCATATTCTATAATCATTGAAATAATTGAATACTATTAAAATCATTGTTAAGTTTTGCGATGCACCTGTCATCCCAGCAGCTACCGGTTGAAACTTTCAAAGTAGCCGATAGCGTTCAGAGAACAATCAAGAAGTTTTCAGGGTGTACAGCAGGGATTGGATTGATTAATAACTAGGCAGCGGGTTTTGTGCAAATGACTATCATTTTCTTTATTAAACACTTGCCCCATTTTTTGTGTTTAAATGTCATGACTGTTTAGTTTTAAATAAAGCAGTTTGATAGAAAAAAATCTGATTTATCTATTCACATGATTTTCTCTACATCTCTGCAAAAAAATATTGTTAAAAAGCCTATGCTTCTATTTACTTCATGCTAATCGAAAAAAAAAAATAGCAGAAATACTCTTATTGCTTGCTTCCTTGTAAGTAGAAGCGAAATAAGGGAGTACCATAGGTTAAAGTGACAGAGAAAAGCTGGTTGCTATGTGACCGAAGTTCCTGTGTTTGTATTGACAGCAGTTGATAAATTCCTGTGTGAGAAAAGTATGTTTTTCAAAGCTGAAACCATAAACAAGGAATACCTAAAAAAACAAACAACTCCACGAAAAACATGTGTATTACATAAATTGTGTGTCTTAATGTGCTCTACATTTTTTGTGTGGTACTGTTTTTGTCCATGGTCTTCAGAGGCTATTCCGTGAAAACTCAAAACATACATTTTATTTGGCAAGTAAATATCTTAAATATAAGAGATTTTAATCAAAATAGTTAGAGCTGTTTTAAGAAAAACAAAATTTTCGAAAAAAGTTCCATGTAAAGGGTAGTTGGGGTGGGGAGATTTTCTTGTAAATCTTCGTGTCGCATTCTTGGAAGATACCAAGCTTAAATACCAAGTTTGGGCTTTAGCGGTCTTTTCGTTTTTGAGCTATGCTGCTCACAGACACACACATACACACAGGCACACACATAGACAGACAGACACACAGACGGACATTTTTCTAAAAAAAATATTTGGATTCAGGTGGTGTCAAAACATATATTTCCGGTGAAATCTCGTTGCGAATTTTTGGGTGCAATACAATACCTTCTCTATACACTATGTCCATAGTTCGTATAGAGAAAGTAAATATGTATACGCTTGGCGTTAGTGCCTTTCTTCCATTCTAAGTACCTATTTTCCAGCTTAAACTATTTCCTAGTATTTTATTTTTATTCCTATTTTGTGTAATTTTTTCCTGTGTTATCCACGTTTTTACATCTATTGTGTTATTTTACAATGTTCATAGAACCGTAATTAAATCATAAAAGGCTACTATGATTGTTCAAAATCTATACGCAGCCTTCTATCTCCTATGAGAAAAGCAGAAGTCAGTTCAGTGGCAGATTTCAACATGTAAATTCATACTATGTGACAATCGCCAAATATTGTCCACAGACAATTTAGGTAAAGTGTTAGTTATGGCAATGATATTGAATCTTTATCCGTAATTGTGGATTTAGAGTCAATTATGAAGGTATTTGGTTTCTTTTAAAGTCAACATTGCACGCTATGTCACCTTAATTTTTAAAGTTATACATTTTGGTATGCATTTCTCTGAAACTTGTATAGTACTTGCATTGCTGTTTAGTTAATATATATAAAGAGGTTCATTAAAATTCCATAAGAATTTTGAGGACTATAAATTATTGTATAAATTGTATTACATGAAATGCCACATAGATAAAACATTCCACGTATGTGACAATTTGAGAAAATTGGCTGCAATTTGGACGAAGACACATATGCGGGCGCTTAAATCGGACCCAGGCCACCAGCTGGGAGGCGAGCGGTCTAACACTATGCCTTAGCGTTTAATACTGGCAAAAATATCAGTATCATGTATAATATCTGGTATTAATTTCAATATGATATCTTATATATTGTGAATTTTCCAAATTTTACAGATGTATCACTTTGAAAGAACAAAACTGTGAGAAGCACTACTTGAGAAATGATACCCTCCGCAATGAGTAACAACAATACGCAGTCTATATGTTAATACCATAATTTATATTGATAAAGGAAGTGATTCAAATTCAATTTTTGCAGAAATTAGACAAGAGTGTCATATAGACCCACTCATTTTAGTATATACAGAGTGATTCATAAATAATTCTACATAGATTGGGACTGTGCCTTACATCAAAACAAGAAAAAGTATTCATATAAAGAGTTTGCCGAAAACCCTCTTTTTCGATTTACTGAAGTTCAAAGCGTTTTTAATCAAAACATTTCAAAGTGACACGTGATTCTATTTTTCACGTTTTCAGTTTTTTAGAAGGTGTTCAACACAAAAACCACTCATAGGAAATGTGTGAAGTGCTCTCCTCTTGCGTCTAGACACGCATGGTTCGTTGAAGTAATGACTGTCAAATACTACTAGCAGGGTTACATGACACGCAGTTTAAGAGTTCTTTCCTCTGGGATGTCTGCTGCCTAAACTTGCATTGTTTAAGGTTCCCCCAAAAGATAAGAATCCGAAGGACTGAGCTCGGAGGAACCTGCAGGCCATAGAACTGATCCTCATCTACCTATCCATCGGTCATGATAGACACCAGCTAGTGCAACGAGACTAAAATGTAGTGGAACTCCATTATTCATTAACCACGTGTTTCTTCTAGAAGTCCGGAAAAGTCCCTGTAGATAGCACCTGTAGGCGTGCTGGGAGAATGTATTACTCAATTGACAAATGACGACAGTGTAAACAACAGCCATGGAAACACAAGACCAACTCCGTGGGATAAAATTGGCCAAAACTTTCAATGGCCGCTTCTGGAATTTATGTCGGGTGAGAGATTTACTTCTTTATTTCTCTAACAAAGCAGTCGGCCCCAAGCAAAGGTCAAGCCCGGGACACACCGGAATTTATGTGGAAAACTCGGGCTAGGCCTTTGCGTCACAACCAATATACTTAAACGCTGTATAAATATTTGGGTGACGTTTGTTCTATATTGTCAGGTATGCACCCAACAACCGAGGAATGCAGAGTGAGGCTAATTCGCAATATTTTTATTACACTTATAATTGGTCTTTCCATTTATTATTGGTACATATGTGCAATAATGGAATAGCCGCAGTCTTCTGTGACACCACTCTTTGAAATCCAAACGTTATTTTTTATCTTATCTCAAGCGTCGAACAAGAGAAAAACTGCAAGCTATCTTCACTCTGACCGTTACATTCAACTTCTATCTGTGTCATTATGCTTATCAAGCCAGCCACTCCTTTGATGTCACCTTTTACGCCAAAACTCCAGCAAATTGTCTCCTCTTCGACACAAAGGGTAACAGGCTCGTCTCTCCGCAACCTTTCATTAGCATACTTGGATGACTTTCCTTCGTTTATGCATGGAGCACTGGGTTTTGTAGTCAGTCTGTTGAAAACGCCGACCCTGTGATTGTGTTTTGGCACAGGTTGTTCGGAAATTCGCATTAGAGACCTAGGAATTACAGAGAAGGTTTGGATAACCCTTTGAATAGAAACTCGTGCCCGGAAACCTAGCTTATCAATTCTTCGATGTGTTTAAAACTGACAATAGTGCAAATATGCCAATTATCTGTGACTTTAATTTGACCTATCCTAACAAGCTGAGTAATGTCGGCTCAGCTGTGAAACTAAATTTAAGGTAGACCGACTCATTGGCCTGATGATTAATTTGCTAGCTTTCTAATCCAGATGTTCCTGGTTCCGATTCCTGATTCAGGATTATTCCCTGCCATTCCCTAGAGCCTGAAAGTATGCATTTCAGTGCGTCTGGGTGTATGTCAGTGTGTGTGTGTGTGTGTGTGTGTGTGAATATAACGTAATTACACAAAGCAATAACACCAAACTTATAAAACGTACAAACATCGTTAATAATGAACAATTGCTTCAGAGGTACGCGTTTAAAGCCCCATTATGACATTATATCTCAAATGTGGTATATAAATGAAGCAATAAAAATATTAAATACAATTACATGTATTATTGGTGTGAATATTACTAAGAGAATATTTATTCGTGTTTTATGCTAAAGCGTTGGAGAATAGTGTCTGAGAGAGCCCATTAAGAGTAGGATTCAAGCGAAAGAGCCAAAGTTTTCAGTCTGGGATTATTGTTGCATTATTGATAAATGCGTTGGGGTAAATTTCTTTCATTGTATTATTCAATTTATTTAACCAGGGGAAATAAGAAGTGAAATGTGTTTGAATCCTGGAACCCGCATGAAAATAAAGTAATTGGAAGTTAGAGACAAAGAATACAAGTTATGGATTAAGTTCATGTATTGCAGAGGTACGAAATTGCAGCCAATGATATAGAGCTGTAACGTGACGTTGATGATAGATCAGATATTTACTCGTACTATAAGACGAAGCTCAGAATTTGGCGGCCATAGCTGTCGTATGATGAAGAAACAACGAAAATTTGTTTTAAGTTTTCACGAGAGTATACTTCACTTAATTAGTTTGCAGGAAATATAGCATATATGTAAACAGTGACCAAAAAAATGTCTTCAGTCATGAAAAGTTACCAAGATCCGACACTATACAAAGTCCTCGAAAGCCGCAGGTTGTTACTTTCGATCCACTTGCAAGGGCAGAGAAACTATTGCGTTAGAATCGAAATTTCAGAATAAAAGAAGTTTTTAAGTCCACTAAATATCCCCTCCCATAGGTTAGGGCGTGTGTGTTTAGGTGTGTGTGTGTGCGCGCGTGCACAGCGAAACGAACATCAAAAGAATACCAAAAGCTATGATTAAGTCAGATATAGTCTAAGCATGTAAAAGATTTATAAACCTATATGAATACTATTTTCCTTATTTTTCTTCTCATATTCTTTTTTTGTAAAAAGTTGTAGAGTACACATGCTTTCTAATCTACTAGTGTTTCACTATTTTATTTTTCATTTTCCCCAATTCTTTGTGTGTTCCTAGGTGAGAGCAGGAGCAAAATAGAATAAAAGTATTCGTTGGCGTCACAGAGTTATTAAATCTCTTGATACTCTTTAAAGCAGAATATTATGAGCTATTAAATGGTCGTGATTTGTCTATAACCATAGCTACACATAAAGATTATATTATACAGATATACATTTAAATTACTTCTCTCGAATATTTATCATGACTAATACAAAATATATTTAAGATACGGATTTACATGACCTATTACAAGTAATAAGTATGAAAATATTTAGGAATTTGTAGCAAAAGAGTAGATTGTCACTTAATTGATTAGGTAGGTAAGGGTTGAATTGAGTAAAAATAAACAAAGGCCCTTCCTCCCTAACAAAAGAATTTTGCCCAAAATTCAAAATTTTAAGAATGAAGAGAAACATCGGTTCCATTTTATATACTTTTAGTTATTTTTATACTCACATTAAAGCAAATTTAAAACAACTTCGTAGCTCTCAAGTTCCGCCACACCATGTCGGTGCTTTCTGGATCAAGGGGATTTCTAGTTCGCAATTGCTCCACTATTTGCGGACGTAAAAATGGCAAATTTATCCCACGGATATTTTTCTTCAAGACATAGGGTTCTTTTACATGCAAATAAACATTACACGAAGCCAACGAAATTTCTTTCCTTCCAAAATATCCCTAACGACTAGTTAGGAATATTTTACGCCCGAAAAAGTCATCACCCTCCGCCGGGTTTGAACCCGAACCTTGGCTATTAGAGTGTGCATGGTAAGCACTTAACCATGAAGGTCGACACCTTTAATTATCATTATTATTACCATTATCAATTCTTCATAGTTTAGGAAAATTCTTTTATTACGGTCTCATATTTCTTCCCATCTTTTAGCTGGTCTTCTTATTGTTCTCTATCTTAAAAGTTTATATTTGTATGACTATAATTGAATGCGAGAGTTATCCATTCTTTGTAAATGATTTTCTATGTTTCTCTATTTATTTGTATCTTTCCTTTTAACGAAAATGTATCTAATTCTCTCCTGATATCTTCGTTTCTTATATGATTTTGTCTAGTACATCCTTTTACTGCTCTGAATATTTCATTTCTGCTGCTTGTATTTGGCTCTAATCTTTCGTTTTAACTGTCCAAGTTTCCAAACCATGTAGTAAAACCAGAACAGCCATTGACTTATAGAATTTTGCGTCTGTATCCTTTCGGAATCTTCTTTCCAAAGTACAAGCTATTATTCTACAAATATATTGGAACTTACTTTATTACTTATGTCTTTATTGTTTGTTTTAAAGGTTACATTACAGCCCAAGTAATTAAATGTTGCCACCTGTTCTAACACTTTATTATTTAACACTATCTTCGATGTTTTTATGTTTTCCTATAAATGCCATAACCTTTGATTTTCTACTAATATACTTAAACCATAATCCTGGATCAAGTTTTGTAACTTGTTCATACTTATTTGCAGCTTATCCTTTCTGTCTTGTATTTACATCATATCATCTGCAAAAAGTAGCATATTTAACGCATTATTTGTATTTATTACTTTCTCTATACGTACTATGTACATAGTGTATAGAGAAGGTACTTATTGCACCCAAAAATTCGATACAGAGATTTTACCGAATATAAATGTTTTGAGACCCCCTAAATCCAAAAAAGCATTTTCAGAAAAATATCCGTGTGTGTGTGTCTGTTTGTCTGTGTGTGTCTCTATGTATGTATGTGTGTGTGTCTGTGGGCAACATAGCTCAAAACGAAAATACCTACCGTTAAAAATCAAACTTGGTATTTAAGTTTGGTATCTTCCAATAATGAGACACGAAGATTTTCAAGAAATTCCCTCCACACCAAACTAGTCTTTACATGGAAAACATTTTGAAAACTTTCATTTTCTTACAAATATCTCTTACGATTTTGATTAAAATCGCTTATATTTAAGATATTTACTTGCCAAATAAAGTGTATATCTTGAATTTTCTGGGAATATCCTCAAAAGACTCCTTTATTCTAGAAATCTTTTATTAAATTTTGCATATCTGTAAGTGATAGACAAAAACTTAACACACAGAAATTTAGATCACGATAAAATATACAATTTATGTCATATACATTTTTTTTCATGGAGTTGATCGGTTTTGAGATATTCCTTGTTATTAATTTCAGCTTTAAAAACTTATACTATTCTCATATAGGAATTTCTCAACTCCTGTCCATACAAATAAAGGAACTTCAGTCACACAGCAACCAGCTTTTGACTAGCACTTTAACCTATGGTACTCCCTTATTTTGCTTCTACTTACAGGGAAGTAAGTAATAAGACTATTTCTGCTCACTTTTCTAAATAAACATGAAGTAAATAGAAGCACAAGCTTCTTAACAATAGTTTGTGTCAGAGATGTAGAGAAAGTCATGTGAATGGAACACATTAGATTTTTTTATTCGTAATGGTATTTCATCTTTTAATTGTCTAATAATTTTCGAATATAATTCCATATAGATATTAAATATTAAATAAAAGCGGAGATAAACTACATCTCTATCTTAATCCAGTATTATATCATGTGGGTGACTCCAATTCGGAGTTAGCTACTTAATTTGGGTCCTCTCACGGTCAGTGTTGATTTCAGAATTGAGAGCATAATACTCAGGTTTACAGGGGTGGTAACATAAATAAGTCTTTGTGTGGATAATACAGCAGGTAAAATAGTAATTGTTGATGTTTATTGTCTCTTGATACTTTGCCAAGAAATCAGCTCGCCATTTTGCAGCACAATCATTATTCTCAGGTAAAGACATGAGACCTGAATATTATTGCGATTGTAACTGCGAAACAAATATGAACGAATCAGGCATGCTCGGCATGATTGAAAACAACTTAAAAGACTGCCCAGAACTGACTGAGTTTGTTTTCGTTTCTGAGTCTCTCTAAAATATACTTCCACCCCTCTCATTGCCTAAATGCTACATATTTCTGACAATACGATATTCTCTGGTGAGAAAACCCCAATACTCCGGGCTTGAAGATCCCACGGTCGCCAGTACCGTTAATCTATTCACTAGTTTGTTGGAATTTCATTGGCTTTAACAATCTGTGCCATATGTTACTACCTGCCTACACTTAGAAACATTTCCTTACTTTCGGTTATTTTGTTGAAATACAAAAAGAAATACCCTCTTATACAATTGACTAGTAGGTATTTCCGTATATTCCCTGGTAGAAATATTATTTTCGTATCTGGTATTATTAATATATGGTTATTAAAATTATTAATTATTATATTATTACTTTTTTATTATTTTAAATTAATTATCTTAAAATAATCAGTCTCAATCATATCTTATGATAATCATCCATTTCCTAAAACTATTTTTATATTTGTTTCTTGAATTGTTAATTATAGAAATATACCAATGAGCCGAATAATATTTCTGACTTTTAGAAGTTAATGGATCTTTTGGGTCTTCTAAAGAAACTCGATAAAAACAGGCAGTCATAGCTCGCAGCACATCCGTTATTTCACGTAAACTTTGCTTGTTAGTGCTAAGCATTCAGTATTTCCAATAAGAAGGCGATTATTGAAAATTCTCCATTGTGTTTGTTTTTCTAGCAGGAACGTCTAACTGCATCCTCGGTAGATGTAATCTTAAGGACAATACCCAGGAAACCGAGCAACTTCGGAGTTCGATGGCGGAAATGTAGGGCGAAGTGGAACAAAGAGCTTTGTTCAGTTTCAGCTACAGAAAGATGGTAGAGAAACAGAAGACCCACAAGGCAAACGCATATCTTATCGTTACTGCAGCCTTTCGTTCCTTAAGTTACGTCTAATGAGTTTCTTTGCCACTCCCCCCGTGATTACCCTCTACCCTATCTAGATAAGCTACGTCTTTCTGCTACCTTGCCTGCATTAAGGATACGCTGCCAGCGGTTTGCTTATCGCATTTTCTGTCCTTTTTTGTTTAATCTCAGACCAGAGTTTACAAAAACGACGGTACGCTCACCAGAAGTAACGTATTCACAAAGATGTACGCAAATGAACTTCTAATAGAGACAAATGCTATGCCAAATATTAAGAAATTAGATTCCGGTATCTGAAACAAAGCGAAAACAAACAAGGAAGCTTCTACCAACTAATTCATACCCATTATAAGATAGAAAAGTTTAAGAAATATTCCAAATTTTGCAGTTTAAATTATTCTAGAGCTTCTGTTATCACAATTCAAACGTCTAAGATTTTCAGATGTAGATAAAATTAAGACACTATTGTTGATTTAATTGAATAGCATTCCGAATCTAATTTCTATTGGAAGATCAATGTGGAGATTTTTCCTACCATAATTTTAAACAAATGTATAGAATTTAACGTTATAGCCCCTTTGGTATTTATAGATTTCAAGATTTGAGTCGATACTGACCAGCTATGGAATATAATATTTGAATGTGGTATCTTATGAAATGTATTGTGACGACGATGATGGTATTGAAGATGAAGAAATGAATGCTGTCTGAAAAATGTTCTTGGAGTTTTTTATACCTGTTGACCTGGATTTCAATATACTTATACAATGGTGTCGTTGAAACTAGACTCAGGTTTTAGGAATAAGAAGAGGTTATGTATCAACAAGTGTGCATGGTAAAGCCTTCGCAATCACATAGAAGGTTCATTTTCACATCATTATTGGCTGCAAAAAGGGCCTTGTGTAAGTTTAATTATGTAAGAATGTTTACGCAATGTGCTAAGCTCGTAAGGTAGTAAACAAACAAAATTTTGATCTTTTAATCCACTAAAATTTAAATTGATCTGCTGACTCTCTGGATTCGAAATTAATTTATGGACTTTAGTTGCTTGTTATTTCCAATATCCAAGATAAGCTCTAATTATTAGCTGACTAAACTGAATCTAATAACTCAAAATATCTCGAAAACTGTTAACTTCACAAGAAAAATGTAAATGATATAAATTATGTGCTTTAACGAGATATACATTTTATATAGCAAATTTTTGTCTATATCTTACGGTTTACCAGTTATTTAAAAGTTACACAAAATCCATTCACAATGAAGGGTTCTTCAGAGACTATTCCCAGAATATTCATCATATAAATTTCGTTCGTGTCGGATTCCTGAAATATATTGAACTTGATACCAAGTTTTATGTTTAACTGAATTTTCTTTTTTGAGCCATGCGGCCCAAAGTCACACAATCACATACAATCATGTTTCTTAAAATACTTTTTTTTGTCTTCAGGAGTCTCAAAACATATATTTTCGGTAAAGTTTCGGTATTGAATTTTTGGTAGCGTTCAAGACCTTCACGTTTGACTATATACATTGCACACACATGCTAAAGAAAGTAAAAAAAAAGAACACGTAAACTATTAATATCATGCAACAATATGCTCAGCGTTCGGTTCATATTTGTCTAGTGTTACAGAACTTCGCTTCTTAAAAGGAGACATGCCATGTTCGGTTGACTTTATCCCTTGTTTACTAAATGGACTCTCTCTCTCTCTCTCTCCTTTTTTCATTAACTGTTCTACTGTAAGGTAGAATTTATGTACACCTTTTGGAGAAAGAACACCAAAGATCCCGGGCTGCACCGCATATCTTTTATGGTTGACTTTACTGTTATTTAGCAGAAAATACGGATTATTAGCTTGTCCTCATCTACATATAAAATATACATTTCTCCACTGGTGTTACCAAATGTGTATCTTATATAAACAAACGCATAAATCAATGAAACTGCTGGAAAAGAATTTTTATGTATGAACCTTGAAATGCCAACAGTGCAAATTATCAGGCCTTTATTACACATAAAAGTAATCGTAACGAAGCCAAAATGAATAGAAAAAGTTCTCCCTGATCAGTATTATAACCAAAGGAAATAAGAGTATAGATGCTACCTCCAACGAACTACAAAATGATTATTAATTATCATACTGTTATGGATTAATAAAAAAAATGGTCACCTGGTCTGGGTTAAACCAATCCATCCTCCTTATATACTAACGGAATTTTGACCTTTGCTGCTTATTGTAAATAAGAATTTACTCTACTTTGAATGAAATACATCGCTTGGAATGTCAATAAATGAAAAAAGGGCATCTAACTTAGCAAATATCACTCGAACGTGCCCCTTAGAACCAGACCGTACTCGGAACTTAGATTACGCGCTTCCCTAACACGTTTTTATGATTGCATAACCAATAAGGCGCGCGTTGCCCTTCTTGGATTGCCATGTCAAGTTCGATCGCTGCACCATACTAAAACCTACGATATAGTATGTTCTCCCTGCATCTCAAAATTTATAATATACTCTATTGATTTAGTTGATAGAATTTCCTCTTCAGTTCGAGTTGATTAATTTCTTTAATTACCGCCTGAAAGTAGATTGTAGGAACATGACTTTCTCTACATCTCTGTAAATAATCACTGTTAATAAGCTTATATCTCTATCTACTTCATGCTAATCCACATAAAAATTAGCAGAAATGATTATCTTTTTACTTAGTTCCTTCTAGGTGAAGGGCAATAAGAGAATAAAGTAGGCTAAACCAATAGTAAAATGTTTTAAAATGTGGATTCTATGGAATTTAAATCCGTTTCTTCACGTGGCCAAGAGTTGACAATTTCCCAAATGAGAAAAGTATTTTAAAACTGAAACCAGTAACAAAGAATATCTCGAAAACGGTCAACACCAAGAAACAAAATATGGCATAAATTGTGTGTTTTAAGGAGATCTACACATTTGTTTAATAAGTTTTTGTTTATCTCTTACGGTTTACTAGTTATGGAAACTACAGAAAAATTCATCCAAAATAAAGAGGCCTTCAGAGATTATTCCCAGAAAATTAAAGAAAGACATTTTGTTTGTCATCTAAATTCCTGAAAATATAAAAGATTTTAATCAAAATCGTGAGAACAATTTTTGAGGAAACCCAAATTTTAAAAATGTTTCCATCTATAGGGTAGTTGAGTGTAGATAGATTTTCTTGAAAAGCTGCATGTCGCATCCTTGGAAGTTACTTAACCTAAATATCAAGTTTCGATTTAATACATTTTTCGTTTTTAATTCATGCTGCCTAGAGACACAAACATACAGACACACACGTACATTTTTCGAAAAATGATTTTTTTGGAGTCCCAAAACATGTATTTCTGGTGAAATCTCAGTATCGAATTTTTATGTACAATACAATACCTTCTCTATCCACCATGTACATAGTACGGGTAGAGAAAGTAAAATTTGAGTAATGAAATTATCCAATCTGTATACGAACACTTCGCTAAGTGAGGAGAAAAAGGACACAGCTGTGCATCATTTCTGTATATGCCTATTATAGGCTCACAAGGTTCTACTTATGTATATTTTAGAGCCATTTGAGCAGAGTAAATTTCACCGATTACATTTTATAGAAAGTTGTGTTCCCTTGTACATATTTGCTCAGCGCTTCTGCAAATGTTATGTTGATCATTTGTCATTCTCTTTATCCTAAGTGCTTACTTTAATATTTCACGCTCTTCAATGCAAATACAATTTTCAGGTCATGTTTACGAAAATAGTTCACCATATGTACAGAGGAATGAATAACTAGTATGTATAATGAAGGAATGCCCTGCATTTTCTGGGGTCATGAAGATCCAATAAGGTATGTTTGCATGTACCCTCTTGTGTTACTATTATAATCACTAACGACTGATCGCATTTATGAATATTATAACACAGCATAAGATGTTTCAGAAGTGGTACCTTACGCAATCTAGAACATAGGGCGTACTCACAACGTATTCTCTTTGCAAACTCGAAAATTTTCTGTGGTTTTTATTTGTTCAACTAGATATTCGTAGAGGGTAAAAGATCAGCAATCGTGCCACTGTGTTATATCGTCAGTGTTTACAATGCCAGCTATTTACTGCACATTGTAGTTCATATTCCTGGTGTCCTTATGGGTGCTTAAATGTCAGACATTACGAGTTGTAGTTGTAAAACGCACTAATAATTCTGTGGCTTTTGGTCAGAACACGATAACTCCAAAACTAGCTTCTTTGTTAAGAGGGTAATGATAAACGAATAAATACTGTATTGTTTGGTGAAGCCCTAATATCTCCAGAAAATATCCTTTATCATTTAGTGAAGCCCTGATATCTCCAGAAACAATCCTTTTATCCTTTAGTGAAGCCCTGACATCTCCAGAAACAGTACTTTATCATCTAGTGAAGCTCTGATATCTCCAGAAACAATCCTTTATCATTTAGTGAACCCCTGATATCTCCAGAAACAATCCTTTATCATTTAGTGAAGCCCTGATATCTCCAGAAACAATCCTTTATCATTTAGTGAAGCCCTGATATCTCCAGAAACAGTACTTTATCATTTAGTGAAGCTCTGATATCTCCAGAAACAATCCCTTATCATTTAGTGAAGCCCTGATATCTCCAGAAACAGTACTTTATCATTTAGTGAAGTCCTGATATCTCCAGAAACAATCTTTTATCATTTAGTGAAGCCCTGATATCTCCAGAAACAATACTTTATCAATTAGTGAAGCCCTGATATCTCAGAGACAATCCTTTATCATTTAGTGAAGCCCTGATATCTCCAGAAACAGTACTTTATCATTTAGTGAAGCCCTGATATCTCCAGAAACAGTGCTTTATCATTTAGTGAGGCCCTGATATCTCCAGAAACAATCCTTTATCATTTAGTGAAGCCCTGATATCTCCAGAAACAATCCTTTATCATTTAGTGAAGCCCTGATATCTCAGAGACAATCCTTTATCATTTAGTGAGGCCCTGATATCTCAGAGACAATCCTTTATCATTTAGTGAGGCCCTGACGTCTCCAGGGTTTCATCAAACGATAGAGGATTGTTTCTTTTATATCACTACTGTCTAGCACAAAAGAATCAGTTTTGGAGTTATCATGTTGTGATCAAACGCCACAGAACGTGGCAATCCCTATGTTACCTGAAAACACATCTATGAAATAGCTTATGAATAATGAACAAAAATCTTCTTCTTATCCTTTTTCGGTTTACCCTTCTCGTCTGGAGAACTTTATACACAGCCTCCCAAGGCTAACAAGCCCGCGAGAAAGAGGACGATATGAAAGACGAATGAAAGGAAAGTTGATTGTAGATCAGGCGGTTGAAGGAGTATCCAGAGAAAACACGTCCAGATGCCACTTCACCCACTAGAAATCTCACATGCGGTATATGAAGTTAAGTGAATCTGAATCCATACCACCTTGGTGGGAGGCGAATGGTCTGATCAGTTAACCACGTCGCCACCTTATAGATGAATATAGCAAATAATACTCTGAATTATCCATTTTAATTTTCACATCAAATTAAAGAGTCAATCCTGAGAAAAACGTCGCCTGTCCAGACATCAGTTACTTTGAACTACTGTCGATCCACAGTTGCAATAAGCTGATAAGCGATTTATCACATACCATATAAATTTTTGTTTTACAGTGATCAGCAAGTGATTTTTACAACAAACGCGTTTCACATTTCAATGCATATTACAAGACTGTGATACATTCACTGTCTATTGCAGTTATATTAGGGTTACGCATCTGTAGAATGTCTAAAATCCACAATTTTATCTCAATTTCCCTAGCTTTTAGCAATCGGAATTTAATGTATTATCTTTATTTCAAATGTCATACATATTTTTATATTAGTGTCCGAAATATGTTTACCCGTTTTGAATAATTGCTGCTATAAAGTTTTGTAAAAAAGAGCAACAAAATACAATACTCAACAGTCAAACTTTTTAGTAGTATATTAATAAATTATAGAGATGAATTTTAATGGTATTACTTGTTTGAGGTAACATAAATACAAATTAAGAGACTTCAATGGTTTGCTAAAATGTAAACAATGAGATGTTATTGTTTAAAACATGCTTACATGCTGACAAAAATTCACCTAATTACTTTTCACAAGCAAGTGTTCAATATTCCAATAATTTGTATTGAAGATTACATACATTGTGGAAAATAATTTGAAAATGAAATTGTGACTACAAATGAAAATCCACCAAAGGGTGTTTAAAATCATAGCGTAAAAATAACATTATTCTATATTTATATACCATAAAAATCGTGCACATATATAGGCTATTCAAAAATACCTTTACAACGTTTGAGTATGGATTCCTTGCATCAAAACAATTTATTAACGAAAATTTACTTTCAATGGCTTTCCGAGTACTATCTAATAACCTCATTTATTTACGCATCATTGTTAGAAGGCGGAGTTGGTGTTGTGTTGCCATAGCTGCTTGTTTACATTTTGTCATTTGTAATACATTCCTCCAACACGCTTTACAGATGATATTTACAGGAAATGTATTTAGAAAACTCTCCCAGACTTATTAGAAGACGTGTCCCTGCAACAGAAGAAGAGTATGCCGGTTCTCCAGAACATTTCAATTTCATTGTTCCAAATGCACTGGTTGACAAATGGATAAGTAGAGGGGGACCAGTTCCATGGCCTGCATGTTTCCCCCGACCTTAATCCTTTAGATTTTTATTTTTGGAAACACGTTAAACAATTGCTTTATGCAGCAAACATCCCGGATGAAGAAACTTTTAATTTACATGTCACGGATGCCTGTAAAATTATACGACACCGACTAGGAGTGTTTCACAGTTCATGCTTCGACGAGTGCATGCATATCTACACGAAGTGGAGGACATTTTCAGAATTTGCTGTGAGTTTGTGTTGAACACCACTTAACAAGCTGGCAACGTCATAAATAGAATAAGGTTCCACTTTAAATATTTGATTAATAATATTTTCAGCCTAAATAAATCGAAAACAAAGGGTTTTAGGACATATGTTTATATTAGCATTTTTTCTTGTTTTGATGTAAAGAATGTGTCCATCAACTTTGTAAAAGTATTGATGAATCACCCTGTATAGACTTTCAAGGAAAACCATACCACAAGCACAACTTAACACTTAGGCCTTCTTTGCTGACCTAAAATGTACGTCTATGAAGTGATTAATATATTATCTGTAGGTAATTATTTATTAGCAAATTTTACATCGCTGTGCGCTAAATGTTAGCAAGAAAGTTTTTGTAGCCAAAAGAGATGTTGCGTTCCTGAGAAAAGTTACAAGTTTTTTATCCCGGTGCTTGCAGCTTCTTTATAATAAAGCCAAGAGAGGACGTTCTTTTGTGTCATTAGATGAGAACCGACTGAGTCGTGGAGATAAATCTGGTAATCCCAGAGACACGTGGCCTAGTAAACCATGTGACATATAAATTGAGACAGTAGGACAAGAGAATTACAAATAACACTTTTAAGCCCACAAATTCCTAATCAGTGATAATTGAGGTAGTGAGGCTGGAGAAAGACAAATTGACATATAAGAAATTGAATTTTTTTACTCATTTTCGATAGTGTTTTAACGTCCACTTTTACTTCTATGGCACCGCAGGTGATGACACTTATGATACATGGAATGTGATGACCAGGGAAAAAAGAGAAAGGCCGCGACCTTGTTCACCACAATTCTCACATTCTATTGCTTGGGATCGAGTTCAGGCTGTCTAGGTGAGAGATGAGTGTCTTACCATAAATTTCTCTTCTAAACTTATAACTAACTCATAAACTTCTGACTCAGCAGGCGCTTTTCACCTACTACTAGATACAAAATCCATTCGCGTTAGAAAATTCAATTCAATTTGTGAGCGCCCTATAAATTCTATGGTTCTCAAGGTCCCATTCTGTAGTGGATATAAAACATGTTTAACTTTGCTTAGATACATCTATCAGTATTCTTATAAGTGCCGTAAATCTGTGTTACGGGACCACCAGGATACTTCTCTTCCGAAGGAAGCCATGCTGAAAAAAAAAGAAACCATCGCCATCACCTCGGTTGAACCCGCGACCCTGGAAACCTGAGGCCAGCATACTATTTTTATATCTCGAAGGATAACAAGCACGTCAGAGGAGTGAAAATGACCAAATTTTTAAATCAGATACCACGGAAGAAATACTGAGTTAAATGTGTAAGCGACCGTAAGTGAGATTGTGATTAAATTAATAGTAACCATTGAAGAAAAATGCAAAGAATTAATATAAATAAATGTCCGCAAAGTAACAGAAGCGTGTAAAGCTTGTGATTGAGAACAAGAAATTTGTGATAAAAGTACGGATTCAGCCATAACAGACGTAGGGTTATAAAAACGTTAAGACTGGTGAAAATACGATGAAATAAGTACTGAGTGCTTATAACCCTACGTATGAGGTTTCAGTGTAACAAGAAAATTGCCAATACATTCCACGACAACCTTGTATTATGTTATGCATCCTCTCAACCTTCAAGTAAGTCTGGGATTGACGAAATATGTTAAATATATTTTATTTTACTGGCTTTAAAGTCGCGACTGAACTGTCTGCAAATTACCTCGTTGATGGTATGTGGTGGAAAATAGACTTTCAGAACTATCCTCGTACTCTACCACTTTTCTCTCGATACCAAGCAGAAAGCGATAGGCTGTCATAGTCTACTGCTTGCACCATCTGTAGTCAGTATGGTGCATACAGTCAAATATCATGACTTCTAGAGTAACTGCTAGTGTACATAGGTACTCAGATGACAGAGTTCAGTCAGCCACATTCCCACGTACCATGACACGACAAGCAGATGGCGTTTTAGTCTAGCCCAACGGTTCCCAACCGGTGTGCCCCGGCACCATAGGGTGCCGCGTGATTGGCTAAAGGGTGCCGCGAGATATTGAGATAAACAAAAAAAAAAATACCTCTTACTGAAGCCTTAAGTCTTGTAAGGAAGGTCTTAAAATAAAATAAGTCAAATCAATTACTCTCATGCACGGCAGATGGTGATTGTGGTCGATTCATTTCAATAATTCAGTTATACTAGTATCCCACAGATGGCATTACAGCTATACCCTGCCGAACATTCCCGAGACTACTCGCTTCCTCACGAACATTCCCGAGAATTCGACAGATGAATATATAAAATTGTATGCCGCTTGGCGCTTTCAGTTAACCAGCCAACAGCGTAATAGCTGAACATTGGGAGAGGTCTATCAAAATTCACCACCATATTTAAATAAAATAAACACCAGCGGAGCAGAGGAAAGGATGCTGCTCCTGAAAATGCAACCGCTCGAGGAGCCTACCAGCGCTACCTCCTTAACACCAACACTCGAAACCTCAAATAAAACCTCAACTTTCACCTCATTCCTGTGGTTAAACCCTTACCAGGGTAGGTACATAGCAACAACACCCAGCCTCACCACGAGCCTACCAGACACGCACGCACGCTTTCAGTTGTCTTCCTCGCGTTGATTCACAGTGTTTAGCTATGGATAAGTTCATAGTTAAACGTAAACGCCAGGACAGTGAAAGTGAACAGTCGGCTCCTACTGCTTGCTTTAAGAAGCCAAATCTTATAGTTTCTCCCGGACCGTCGAATTCACCACATAAAGAAGACAAACGAAAGGAAAAAACATACCAGGACAGTTACTTAGCGTGTTGATTCAAGTGGAATAACAACGAGGAAAACCCTATCCCTGTGTGTTTAGTTTGTGGCGTAACACTTAGCAACGAGGCCATGGTACCTAGCAAACTGAAGCGGCATCTTACAGCAAAGCATCCTAGTGTGTCACAGAAAAGTGTAATGTATTTTTCACATATATTAGAAGGGGAGAAGAAAACAGCTGTGCGAATGGTAAAGAGAATGACCATAGGTGATACTGCTCTTGAAACCTCATTTAAAGTAGCAGAACTGATAGCTAAAAAAAAGAAACCTCATACTCTTGGAGAGGAAATCATTGGCCCTGCATGTCAAGTTATAGTTTCAACAATACTTGGCGAAGGAGCAGCTAATCAAATTTCGAAAGTTCCTCTGTCCAACAACACAATCAGCCGCAGGATATTTGAAATGTCATGCAATAACAACGAACAAGACACGGAGAAAATAAAAACTTATAGAACATTTGCTTTGCAAGTAGATAAGAGTCTCGAAATTGGTGACAAACCGCAACTCCTTGGTTTTATCAGATATATTGATGAAAAAGATATTAGTGAACAGTTTCTGTTCTGTGATCGCTGGAGACTACAACCACAGGCCATGATATTTTCGTTTGTATTAATTCCTATCTCAATGACCATAATCTTTCATGGAAAGACTGTTGTGGTATATGTACAGATGGTGCACCATCTATGTCTGGGAGAATTATAGAATTTACTGCCACAGCTCTCAATGAAATTCCATCCATTATTATAACTCACTGTTTTCTGCATAGAGAGGCATTAGTCGTGAAAGCGTGTAATGAAGATTTTGCTGGAGTATTTAACCAAGTTGTGAAAATGGTGAACTGTATGAAGTCTCGACCTTTAAAGTGTAGAATGTTTGAACAGTTCATGTCGCGCAACGGATGCAGCTCATACCTCTTTGTTACTTCACACAAAAGTAAGGTGGTTGTCGCGGGGTCGTGTATTGAACCGCTTTCTCGAACTTAACAGCTAAAAACTTTTTTTAAGGATGAAAATCAATACACATTTCATCAGCTCTTACTAAGTGATTCTTGGTGTTTTGAACTGTCGTATCTGGCAGATATTTTTCATTAGCTGAATGAACTGAATGTTTCGATGCAGGGTTGACATGAAACAATAATCTCCTCAGCCAATAAAATGAAAGGTTTTAAAAGAAAACTTAGTTCTTGGAAGTCTGTAGTTGAAAAAGGAGATTTGTTGAACTTTCCATCTCTTCTTTATGTGGCAGGAGAAAAAGATCTGGGTAAGCTGAAAGACCGCATTTGTGATCACTTATCAAGATTGCAAGATGCAATAGAAGCGTACTTTCCAACTATTTCCACTACGAATCTCGACTGGGTTGTCTCACCATTTGATTTCGTAGATAGTGCAGAGGAAACAGATTTCACTGCTTGCGAACGAGATGAACTTATTGATCTTTGCGCTGATTCCACACTCAAAGGTAAGTTCACCAAGAGTGAGGCGTCGGTGGCTAGTTTTTGGCTTCAACGGAGAGAGGAGTACCCTAACCTAATGAAGAAAGCAATTAACGCACTTTTGCCCTTTTCAACATCCTATCTATGCGAGCAAGCCTTCTCTGCTATGGTGACAATAAAATGCAAAGCAAGAAATAGACTGAATGACCTTGAGGATGATTTGCGTGTTTCACTGTCAACTGTAAGACCCGACATCACATATCTGTGCTCTAAGCATCAATCACAAGTTTCACATTAATCATTAATCGAACAAAATTTATTGATGTATTTTTACTCTGTGATTGTAATAAAGTTTACTGTATTATGTTATGGTGTACGTTATAATTATATAATATTTCAATAAATTAACATATTAAGCTTAATTTTCTTTTAATTCAAGGAAGGGTGCCCCTAGTGTTTAATGTTATTCCCAAGGGTACCGTGAACTTCAAAAGGTTGGGAAACACTGGTCTAGCCATTTTAACTATATGTGGATAGATAGAAGAGCAAGTGGCTTTGCCATTTATTACAAAATTTCTAGTTGTTGTAGACTGAAGGTACACGTTTAGGCTGTAGTATTTGATATAAAACCCGGTATTTACCCTGGTAACTGAGGGAAACAAACAAACCAAAAGAACAGATTGGTCGGCCACTATATTTTCTGCTTTTTACTTTCTTAACACGTACTATGTACATAGTGTATAGAGAATGTATTGCACTCCGCCTAAAAATCCGATGCCCATATTTCATAGGAAATACACGTTTTAGGGTCTCCTTTATCCAAAAAACATTTTTAGAAAAATGTCGACTGTGATCGTGTGCCCGTGTGTCTTTGAACCCAATAACTCAAGAACGAAGATTCGGTAAAATACCAAACTTAATAGTTAAGTTAAGTATCTTCCAGGGATTTGACACGCAGATTCTGAGCAAACTCACCCACCCCAAACTACCCTTTATATAGAAAAAGAATCGAAAGTTTTGATTTTCTCAAAAACGGCTGTAACAGTTTTAATTAAATTAACGTATATTAAAGATATGTATATGCGAATAAAATGTATATCTTGAATTTTCTGGGAATAGCCTCTAAAGATATTTTATTGTGAATGAATTTTTCTGAATTTTACACAACTGGTAAGCCGTAAGAGATAGACAAAATTTTACAGTACAACAAATGTATATCACGTAAAAACACATATTTTATGTCATATGCTTTTTTCGTGGAATTGATCATTTCTGAGATCTTCCTTATTATTTGAATCAGATTAAAAATACTTAAACTTTTCTCACACGGATAGTTTTAAACTCCTGGCCCTGCATAGAAACGGACACATGGCAACCAGCTTTTAAAAGATTTGACTACCGTTTTAACCTAGTGTTTTCCTTTATTTTCCTTCTACTTACAGGAAGCAAATAATTAAGACAACTTCTAGTAATGTTTATCTCGATTATCATAAAGTAAATAGAAGAATAAGCTATTAACAATATTTTGTTACAGCGATATAGAGAAAGTCATGTGAATGGAACAAATCAGATTTTGCAGTAAATAAAGAAATGTGTTACAATACTAATGTTTTTCTCAAATAGGAAATCCTAATCCATGTTTCTTTTGTTTTACGCCTGGTCATGCAAAGAGAACTAATTTCAACGTTAATCACACTGCGACAGCTTTTAAAAATATTGACCATCAGCTTACCGCCTGCGATGCCATTAGTAGTTAAAGCGGGCGTTAAACACTACCAAAAAAAAAAAAAAAAAAAAAAAAAACCATCAGCTTAGTCTCGTATTTTTCAACATATCCCTTCTTCCTGTAAGAACCTAGGTAATAAGACAAATTGTGCTGATGTTTGTCTCCATTAGAAGAATAACGCTACTCCTCAAAAAATGAAATTGTTTTTTCTGAGGTTTCACACTTGATTCTTATGGAAACTCATCTCCTGCATTCAAATCTGCAATTAGTTTTTTTTTTTTTTCCCCGTTTCAGTCATGGTTTTCAAGTTATAGGCAATGTTCTATTTGCATGTCTATGCTGTAAATAATGAAAAGCGATGTATTATAGCTTTATTTTTTCTCCTGAGAACAATGATGCACTCTCGAATGATGTTCCAGCAGTAGTCGGCAATCATTGCAGGCATTCCCTTCATAACGCTTTTCCAAGAACATTATGTCTCGATGGAACCTTTCACCATGTTCGAAAGGACCGCCATCTTCCTTCCAGTTACCGTCCTATTTCCCTCACCAGTTGCGTGTGCAAGGTGATGGAACGCATGATCAATGGACGGTTGGTGTGGTGGCTGGAATCCCACAATCTTCTGACGAACATCCAGTGTGGCTTTCGACGACGACGTTCAACTGCTGACCACCTTGTCTCTCTGTCAACTCAGATTATGGACGGGTTTCTTAAGAACAGCCCCACAGTTGGGATATTTTTTGACCTCGAGAAGGCCTACGACACGTGTTGGCGGGCGGGAATATTGCGTACTCTGCACAACTGGAACATACGTGGACGCCTACCGTTGGTCATTCAGGAGTTTATGCGGGACCGCGTTTTTCGAGTGAGGGTGGGCTCGGTTTTTTCTAACCATTTTATTCAAGAGAACGGAGTGCCGCAGGGCTCGGTACTCAGCGTGACTCTATTTGCTATTGCGATAAATTCCATATCACTATGTGTGCCTCAAGGTGTCTCTTCCTGTTTATTCGTGGACGACTTTGCCATCTTCTGTACTTCTCAGCGTACACGGTTTTTGGAACGCCGTCTCCAGCGGTGTTTGGACAATCTCTATGCTTGGAGCTCGAAACACGGTTTTCGTTTCTCCGCTGAGAAGACAGTCTACGTTAACTTCTGGCGCCGCAAGTGGCAAATGCCGCCGTCTCTTCGACTCGGGCCAGATTTACTTCCTTTCGCAGACGAGGCGAGATTCCTTGGTTTGATCTTCGATCGGAAACTTTGTTGGGCACCACAAATAGCACAGCTTAGAGCACGATGTGACCGTTCTCTAAATCTTTTACGGATACTAAGTGGCAAGTCTTGGGGTGCGGATCGGACGGCATTGCTCCGTCTTTATCGTGCTGTGATTCGTTCGAAGTTGGACTATGGCAGCATTGTGTATTCTTCAGCTCGACCTTCAGTGCTCAGAAGGTTAGACACAGTCCATAACCAGGGCATCCGTGTGGCCGTTGGAGCTTTTCCAACGAGCCCAGTTGTTAGCCTCTACGCCGAATCGGGAGAACCTCCTCTGCGTTGTCGGCGTGATGTCCTGCTTGCTAATTATGGCTGTGGGCTGAAGTGTATGCCTCGGCATCCAACTTATCCGCGTTTTTCTCCCCTGAGCTGCACGAGCGATACTGCCTCCGCTCTCTGAGCCCCAGGCCAGCAGGTTTTCGTTTCCGTGAGCTTCTACGCCAGCACCATGTTGACATTCCTCGACTGTTATCCAAGGGAGAGAGTATACACCCCCCATGGTTACGCGCTACCTCCCATGTCGATCTCGGGATGACGCTCTACGGGAAATCTGTTACGCCTCTTGATAGTATTCGTCGTTGCTTTTTAGAATTTTTATCCAAATACAGTGGCCGTATTTGTATTTACACCGATGGTAGTAAGAGCCCCGACGGTGTTGGATGTGCCTTTGTTACTGGCACCGCAACTTCTACTTACGGTTTGCCTAGTTGCACATCTATATATTCTGCCGAGCTATATGCTATTTATCAAGCCCTTCTATATATTCGACGTCGAAAATTAGGTGACTGCCTTATTCTTAGTGATTCCCTTAGTGCCCTTCAGAGCATTCGTGAGCTGTACAATTACCATCCTTTGGTGCAGCGCATCCAGGACGTTCTCCACATTTTGCACGCTTCTGGTTTTAATGTGGAGTGCGCATGGATTCCTGGACACGTTGGCTTGCCAGGGAATGACACGGCGGATTTAGCAGCGAAATCGGCAGTCACAGCGCCCAGTGTTACGATTACCCATTCAACAGCAGAAGATTTTAGAGTGGCTGTACGGAGAGCCGTTTTTTTGACTTGGCATGCGGAGTGGTCGGCTCTCCGTGGTAATAAGCTGCGAGAGGTGAAGGACCTCCCTGTCAACTGGGTAACCTCCTCTCGTTTATTCCGCCGGGAGGAGGTAGTACTAGCTCGGCTAAGAATTGGCCACTGTATTTTTACTCACAGTTACCTTTTTAAACGTGAACCTGCTCCTGTCTGTGCGCTCTGTGGGGAGGCACAGACAGTTCGTCATGTGTTGCTGGAGTGTGGTCACCTGGCACACATTCGGTCATCTATGGGCATGCCGGCCTCTCTTGCTGAGGTCCTGGCAGATGACCCAAGAGCAGTGGACAGGGTTTTTAAATTTTTAGCAAAACTTTCTTTTACCTTGACGTTTTAGTGTGATAGCAGTTTTTTTTAAACTCTTTTAATTTTAATGTGTTGATTTTAGATGGAGTTTTATATCCAGCTCTGTTTAGAGGGCTGGACCGTTCTGTTACTTCAGTTTCAACTGTGTTAGCTGTTTTACTTGTGTTTTTTTCCTTTTTTTTTTTTTTGGTATTTTTCTTACTGCCTATTGCCAAGTTTTAATCGTAAGGGCGCTTATGACCTCGGCAGTTGAGCGCCCTTAAACACCATTATCATCAACATCTTTTACTTATTGCCAAGTTTTAATCATAAGGGCGCTTATGACCTCGGCAGTTGAGCGCCCATAAACACCATTATCATCATCATCATCACCATGTTCGTTAGAAATATCGCTACAGCTCTAAGGAAAAAAGCTTGGGTGTGAATCTAGGAAATGGAGTTTTAATGACATGTTACATCCTACATTTATCATTTCTTGAACCAATTGTACATAGTTGTTAGCTCTTTTTCTTCCCAGAAAGTGTTGGGTTACATTCTTAAAAGAGACCCATGCATTTTTTTCTTTGGGTGAAAGGTATTCTTCAAACTGTGAGGGCCCACAACTTGCTGAAGAAAATTGAGGGAATTTTTTGAAAGGTACATAAACCCTTGTACAGATTGATTCATGGCCTTTACAAACTGTTAAATAAGGCCTAGCTTGATGTGATGATCTTGTAGAAGAACAACTCTAATGGCTACCAGTTTCTCATTCTGTAAATATTTTTCTCACACTTTCCAGTTTCTTTAAGGCCAAAGCTTTCTTTAATAGTGGGAATTTCTGTCTCGACTGACCAACTCACACAGAAAACATCCATGTTTCATGTAGCCTGGTTGCATTCCCAATATCATAGAAACTATTTTCAAGTCTATTATGAACTTTATACTTAATTAAATCAGCATATTTTTCAAAACACCATAGGACTCTTTAATCATAGTGGCACACTCAACTGGAGCAGAAGGCATTGTATTTCCATTGTGTAGGAGAACTCCAATCAGACTGTATTTGAAGCCATCTATGAAAAGTATCCAAATCTCTGACTCAATTTGAAGTTCAAAGCATGCGTGAGGCCAGGAACATCACCGCAGTGTGTCATCATGCCTTCAGTTGCAAAATAAGGAACAAGGATTTGCTCTCGATGTCTAAACGCAGTTATTTTCGTGCCTGATTCTAATAGATTACATTCTTGCAATCTCGACGGCAGTAGATCTGCTTTTTGTTTGCTTAGACCTAAATCACGAACTAGATCGTTCAAATATGCTTGTGTTATGTAACGTGGAGTCGAAGAGCTCGTGGACTGAGTTGATGGAGCTGAAGCCATTTCTTCACTCACACTTTCTGCATTGCCGGTATCTCATTGATTTGTTGGTCTAGTAGGTATTGAAAGAGTTTCCGAGTGTGGGATTGACCTGATTGCAGAAGTCACATTAGGGTACAATGTATGTCTCTTAGATTTGCAATTTGTAAAACCATAAACATCTGTCAAACAAAAATAAGTCTGTAACGTGATCCTTTTGATCCCTCCGTACCACTGGCATTGCAGACAGTTTGCTGTTACCTTTAGCTATCCACCAGCTTATCAATGTAACATGGTACGTACACAACAAATGTGGGGTGCCCAGTCCTTTTCTTAATCTCCAAGTTGTGTTCTAAAATAATGTTTGTGAGTTTTTTTTTTACAATGGGCAAAATATTCTTCCTGTGCCTAACAAATGTGTACTATCCGCAGATATAGAAGATTCTACAAGTTCTGCCACGAGGCATAGAAAAGAAAAGAAATATATATATATATATATATATATATATATATATATATATATATATATACAATATATAAACTACTCACATCATCTACCAAGAAAAACAGGATAACTTCACAATTTCACACCTTCTTCGTGTTACAACCTGTGTGGTCCACCTCTATGGTTAAAAAGATTCCTTTAAAAGAGAAATATGGACAGTTTTACATTTTTGTATTCTGCAGTTAGATATGTAATAATAGATTTTAAATATACATAATCAATACTCAAATAAAAACTTTTCCACTAGCTAAAATGCCAGTTTAAGACTCAATTTTAAACAGTAGTGTAACAATGACTTGCATATTCAGATAATTCCATTGGCAACAGGAAGGGAAACTGCTGAAAATTTAAATTGAAAACAAAATTAATTGTTGCCAACTACTGCAAGGCAAATGTCATCAATTTTACCACACCTAAAATTTATTATCAGCTACATTAGACATATTATCTTTGCATAAATAAAAAACTGGGCCTGATAGCGAATTTCTGATTTCAGGTTTGAAAATTCTTAACATAAAAATCCGTTGGAAACACTTATTTCCGAATGATAAAAATGACTCTTGTCAAACATTGTAATCTTTTGTTAGCAGAACAGGTAGAGAAAGTCTTGTGAAAGGAAGACGTCAGATTTGTTTAATGCTAGCGCAGCTTGGGGAAGCGTGTTACGTTCCTGTGTACAGATCAAGACTGAAATTACAACACATGTTACGGCATTACAAGTCCACTGTGTTTTGTATTCGTAGAGCAGCTTAAAACATTGCACGACTTTGAGCGTTGGAGTGCTCCCCGGTGTGCCATTTAATCTTAATGTAACGCTGAATGTATGGCGCGTGTGATACGCTTTCCCACGATATTTATTAACTACATCTAAAATACGGGACCCATTCAAGTTTCCCCTTATTCCATACACAATTTTTACTTTCTCTATAGGCACTGTGTACATAGTGTATAGAGAATGTATTGCACTCCACCAAAAAATTCGATACCGAGATTTCACCGGAAATATATGTTTTAGGGTACCCTTTATCTAAAAAAAGCATTTTCGGAAAAAGGACTTTGCGTGTGTGTGTGTGTGTGTATGTCCGTGTGCCGTGTGTCCGTGTGTTTCTTAACACAATAACTCAAAAACGAAAAGTAGGTAAAATACCAAACTTGGTATTTAAGTTTAGTATCTTCCAGGGATGCGACACGAAGATTTTGAGAAAAATCCCCCCACCCCAACTACCCTTTACATGGAACTTTTTTCCAAAATTTTGATTTTCTCAAAAATGGCTCTAACGATTTTGATTAAAATTTCGTATATTAAACATATTTACCTGACATATAAAATGTATATCTTGAATTTTCTGGTAATAGCCTCTGAAGAGTAGTTTATTCTGGATGAATTTTGCTAAATGTTGAATAACTGCTAAACTGTTAGAGATGGACAAAAACTTACTACACAGAAATGTAGAGCACGATAAAACACACAATTTATGTTATATACATTTTTTTCGTGCAGTTCGTCGTTTTTGTCACATCCTTATTTTTGGTACATTTCTCATACGGAAATTTGTCAACTGCTGTCCATACAAACAAAGGAACTTCAGTGACATAGCAACCAGCTTTTGATTATCACTTTAACCTATGGTACTCCCTTATTTCACCTCTACTTACAAGGAAGCAAGTAATATGGCTATTTCTGCTAATGTTTTACTGATTAACATGAAGTTAATAGAAGTATAAGATTTTTAAGAATAATTTGTTGCAGGGATATAGAGAAAGTCATGTGAATGGTACACATTAGATTTTTCTAATTCGTACACAATGGACATGTAGAGATGGTATTACATTCTACCAAACAAATGGATCCTAAAATTTCACTATCTAACGTCGATTGAGATTTTTGCAGAAGTGATTTAAAACATAATTTGTAAGTAATTGTTAAGCCAATAAAGACATTTGTTACACTCACACTTGGTATTTAACTTTAGAATCCAAGGAATCCTTTTACAACGAAACATTTTCGAAAATGTTGATTCTCTAAAAAATATTTCTAACGATTTTGGTTAAAACATTATTTAGTTATAATATTAAAGATATTTACAGGAAAAATAAGATGTGTATTTTTACTTACCTGTTCTCTTTATTGTGCATGACTTTTGCATAGCTGGTTAACCATAAGAGATAGAAAAAACTTACTAAACAAGAATCAAAACCCACAATTTATGTTCCATTCAGCTTTGTTGTTCAGGTAACCATTTCCGAAATATTCTTTGTGAATTGTATGTAGTATGGTGTGTGTATGTAGTAGTATAAGGACTTTAACTGCCAAAGATTTTCAGAGTACACCTGTAAATATGCAACAATCGCATGGATCTCATTGCTGTGCAAGCTTTTCCTGTCCTTAGATATTTTAGTAAGATTTCTGTTAAATATTAAAGATAAAAGTTTAGTAGTGCAAAATAAAAATGATAAAGTGTGGATAAAAACATACAAAAGATTGAGAAAGAATTTAACTTGGAACTAACTTAGCATTTCATATAATATATTATGCATTGGTATCACGAACAACAACTACACTTTCAGGTACCTTGTCCCCTATTTTGTTCTCTGTGGTAAGATTTTTGAAAAACAATAAAGCTATACGTTTAGTTACTACGTAATGACATAACAGATAAATGGATGAAGATAAACCCCAAATGAGAAAGAATTAAGGTGAAGTTTAACTACCAATTCCTATAACTACATATAACTGTAGTTAACCTCATTTTCCGAACCTTAGATAGAAATAATCTCATTTTATCATACCTTGGGTCCAACATTACATTTATGCAAACTTTCATTCCCGATTGGAATACATAAAGTGCTGTGGTAAATATTGCTTTATTGATATTTCTCTTTCACTGCATTCAACCATATGCCTCGATGCTTCCCTTTTCCCGCAGAGTGGACAAATTCTCAGTCCTGCGTCATCAGTTAATTTGTTGTCCTTCCAGGCACCTAATCTTAATCACACTAATAGCCACAAATGGAAATGATGTACTAAGACCAGCTTCTGCTCTGTTGTTAATATTGCTACATATGACTCTATTATTGTATATAACAAACAACAAAGAAACAATGAGGCAATTTTAAATGTGGGTTTCAAACTTGAACTTTTCACACAACAAATTTTGAATGAAATTGATAAGAAGGTTGCCGAAGATTAAAATTCCATAATTCACTGGAATAAACATGGTAGACAGAAAAAGAGGAATCCAGAAATGACGAAGAGGATACCAGCTACTCATCTGGCATATTTTAATCTATACTTGAGCTTATGTATTTATATTATTTTAAAAATTATTTTTCCATAAGTTATATCTTAAACATGTATGTACCTTTTTCTCATAATCTATGAAATAGAGCTTAATAAACTTTTTACACTGCTTACTCTAGAATCGAAGATTTAAGTCGTATGAAATTAAAATATATGCATATTTTATTTCTGTTTGAAATAACATTAGCTAATTTACAAGATTTTTAAAACTAAAGATTGTTGTCCAGAAAAAATTATACCCTATAAATTTATGGACTCCACATAGAGCAAATATATAAATTTACAGTTTAACTGTATGAATTACTTTCCAGGAAAATGTATACTAATAAATAGAAAATTTTCAAATTTGAAAATGAAATAGGGAAAAGTTTATGAATTTAGGTTTATAAAAAATTCACTATATATTTAAAGGCGTTCAAAAATATGTGCAAAGTGTAGTTTTTTTTTCAAATAGAGTGGCAGATAAACATTATGTTGCATGAGCCTGTAATTAGGCATATGTCCTGTCCCCCATTATGAGTTTGCTATACATGAGTGGCACACTAAAGAAAGCAAAGTTTTCTTTGGTCTATCTGTGGCCAAAAACATTTAGTTCTTTTTGTTTTAAAGCCACAATGAGTAAATAACTTTGAATATCTTTTGTGAGAAACCAATGTTAAGAATATAAGAGATCAAAGGACACAAACCAATTATTTTGCTCATACAAGATGGCCAAACTGCCACGCAATCGCCTCCATGCGTTAAAAGAGTTGCAGAACTCAACAAGGTTATTTCAAGTAAACACCGGTTAGTGCACAAATAAGGTGCATTACTTAAAGTTAAACAAATTCCGATTTGTAGTGTCTTAATGTGGCTGTGAATAAACCTCTAATTTGATTCTCCGTATTACGCATATGTTTATAACTATTAAACATAGTATCATATATCAGTTGTTTGAAAAAGTTAGTAAATTAGGCGATTTCTTTTTTGGGTTATGGACAATACCCAAGGTATAAGTTCCAAAATTATGGTGTCAATGGTTAAGTCCACAGTATCCTAATCCCGTTGTACCGTTGAGGAAGTACAGTAAATCAATTTCTGCAAATGGGTAGCTGAATTAACATGAATTATATAGAAGAATAATCCTCTTAGAATAATTCGTTCGAGATCAATTAGAGAATGTCGTGTAAAGACAATATATTCAGATTTTTTTCAGAATGTTTGAAAATCCTTTACAGGTCGGTTCCCTTGAAACTCCTCTGCAACTAAGCTATAAATGACTACGAAAGTAAGGACTAATTCCAGTGGATGTGCACATATTAAACGAAAGAAGCTTGTAGAAGCATATTTTTAAATACTAAGCAGTTCTGCCTCCTTGCAATGGAGTTATGCAGCTAGTTTCTCAGGGAAGCAATTCATGTCTGCTTCAGCTGCCGTAGCAGCTTTGTGCTGAAACAACGATTTTCTGTCTGAACCAGAACAACTTCCCCTGGATCTTAGCTAATCGCTACCATCTCGTTGCTGTTAAACCAGAAAATCCGAGAGTTGATGTGATTATACCTGCCAAGTTTACTGGGTTCTTGTCCTCGTTTTACTTTCTCTAACATCTCCCTATTGCATTGCATAGAATACCTACTATATAAATTTCAATACTATATACTCATTTCATCATAACTACATATTTTGTGGTTTGATGAACCCAAAAAAAGCATTGTTGTTTTAAAAAAATCTCTCTATTCTCCACCTATTCTGTGAATGAATGAATGAATATGTGTATTTATTGACATAACAATATCATACATTGAACTTCAACAATCGCACTGATCCACATATCGTACGTGCTTTTGTAATACGTACTAAAAAGCAATATTAAAACAACAACAAAGAATTAAAAGAGTAAGCACGAAAATAAAAAGACAAAGGTAATACACAATAAAAAGCAATATTAAAACAAAGAATTAAAAGGGTTAACATGAAAATAAAAATACAAAGATATTTAAATAGAGCAATTTAAAATTACAGCACAGAGTACACCTTCATAAATGTAACCTCTTATAATAGATAATTACACTTAAAAGAAATATATACACAATATATAAAACCATAACAGTGACCTAAGTATGACATAAAATATATGTATGTAAAACATTATAATCACTTTTGCTTAGTTGTTCTTATCCCTCCCCCCCCTTCTCTATTGGCAGCCTTCTCAGATCTCGGCTATCTTGCTTTAAGTAAAATTTTACCTAGCCCGTCCACGTCTTCCGTGCCTGCCAGTAGTGTCCAACATGCTTCATTCGCGGTGGTAAAGAATCCCGGTAAATATTTTTCCCGCCATTCCTCCGCCAAGATGGGCATCCACGATTCTTACTCCTCGCAAATGGAACAGATTCTCCTACCATTCTCGTCGGCAATGTCTGTGCTCCTCCATGCTCCTAGTCTAATCCACGCGAACTAACGTCTAATGAGTTTGGTACCTGTTTTGATGTATTGCTCCATATCCCACTCAGATTTTAGCCCAGACTGTACTTCTAATGAAAGCTTCTCCGTGCATTGCGCAATTATTTGCTGTATTTCAATATTACAGAGGCGGTTCTTAGTTTTTCTCCAAATACTTCGCCTGTACCTGTTCTGTGACAAAGTACATACTCTTATAAAACCGCATTCTTCTATCTACTTCATGCTAATCAAGATAAGCATTAGCAGAAATCACCTTACCTTGTGGTTAGTTATTTATAAGTAAGGGAAATACGGGAATGCATTAGGCTAAAGCCATTGTGAATTCCTTTAAAAATCTATCGCTGTGAGAAACGATTGAAATTCGGTTGCAAAGGTCAACCGTAAAACAAAAGAGAGCTAAAAGGAAAGATGACGTTTCGTTTGAGAAAAGCTTAAGTAGCGTCAAATGAAACACTTAACAAAGAATACATAAAAAAGTGCATGTGAATAAACTGTGTTGTAACGAGATCTACATTTTGCGCGTAATAATTACTCGATTATTTCTTAGGGTTTACCATTTACACAAAAGCCACCCAGAATAAAGAGGTGTTCAGAGAATATTCCTAGAAAATTGAAAATATACATTGTATTTGTTGTGTAAATATCTTTAGTATCCGGTAATTCAATCAAACATTTTTGAGAGAGGAAAAAATTTCGAAAAATTTCAAAGGAAAGGATAGATTGAGGTGGAGGATTTTCTTGAAAAATCTTCGTGTCGCATCTTTGGAAGATACTACATTTAAGTACCAAACCTGGTATTTAATTGACTTTATTTTAGAGTTATGCTGTCCACAGACACACACACACACACACACACACACACACACACTCAGACGGACACATATACTGACTTATTTTGTAAAAATGGCTCTTTTTTGTTTTGGATTCAGGGGCACTCAAAATGTATTGCCGGTGAAATTTCGGTATCGAAATTTTAAGTGAAATAATATCTTTTCTATCTACTATATGCATTCTATATACTGACTAGAGAAAGTAAAATTGATAAGCTTATTCTTGATAAGCTTATTCTTCTATCCACTTCATGCTAATCAAGATAAATATTAACAGAAACGGTTTTATTACTTAGTTCCTTATAGGTAAAAGGGAATTAAGGGAATACACTAGGCTAAACCGACAGTCAAATGGAATTCAAATCCGTTTCTTTGCTTGGCCAGGAGTTGACAAGTTCCCGTATAAGAAAGGTGTTAAGTATTTTAAAACTATTAACAAGGGATATCTCGGAGACTGTCAACTCTAAGAAAAAAATGTATATGACATATATTGTGTGTTTTAGGGAGCTCTACATTTTTTATGCAATAAGTTTCTGTCTAGCTCCTACGGTTTACTAGTTATGCAAAATAAACAAATTAACCCGGTATCCTTGGGTGATACTGAACTTAAATGTCAAGTTTGGTACTTAACGCACTTTTTGTTTTTAGCTATGCTGCACACAGACACACAGGATCATTTTATAAAAATTCTCTTTTAAATTCAGAGCGTCCCAAGATATGTATTTCTGATGAAATCTGAGATCCAATTTTTGGGTGCAATATAATACCTTCTTTATTAACTATGAGTATAATACATGTAAAGAAAGTAAGATCGGATGTTACATCCTCTACCTATTTTGTGACAGAGTATTCTGATATAAGCTTACTGTTTTATCCACTTCATGCTAGTCAAGAAATTGCCTTACTATGTAGTTGTCTCCTTATAAGTGAGGTACTACATTTGGAAGATACTACATTTAAATACCAAGCCTGAAATTTCGTTTTTGAGCCATGCTGTCCACAGAAACACATATTCATACACAGACACATATACTGAACTTTTTTTTTGTATTGTATTGGATTCAGTGGTCCTCTAAATGTACTGCCGCTGAAATCTCAGTATCGATATTTCGCATGGAATACAATACCTTCTCTGTCAACTATGTATATTGTACATACACCGTAAAGAAAGTAAAAATGAGTGTGTGCTCGGGAGTAAACTCTTATCTAAGAGTCTCATAGTTAAAACTTCTTAAGTGTTCCATTCACATGATTTTCCCCTACATCTCTGCAAACAAAACGTTTATTCTTCTATTTACATTATGCTAATCGAGAAAAAACTAGCATAAATCCTGTGATTATTTGCTTTCTTGTAAGTAGAAGAGAAATAAGGGAGTACCATAGGCTAAAGTGATAGTCAAATATTTTAAAAGCTGGTTTCTATGTGATTGAAGTTCCTTTGTTTGTATGGCCATGTATTTAACAAATTCCCGCATGAGAAAAGTGTAAGCATTTTAAAGCTGAAACCAATAACAAGGAATATCTCAAAAACGGCGAACTCCACGAAAACAATGTACATAGCATAAGTTTTTATCTATCCCTTATGTTTTACTGGTTATGCAAAATTCCGCAAAATTCATTAAGAATAAAGATGTATTCAGAGGCTCTTTCAAAAAAATTGATGATATACAATTTAATTTTAAGTTAATTATCTTTAATATGTGATATTTTAATCCAAATGTTACAGTCATTTTTTGAGAAAATCGAAAGTTTTGAAAATTTTCCATGTAAAGGGTAGTTGAAGGTTGGGGGATTTTCTTTTCGCATCCTTGGAAGATACCAAACTTAAAGAGCAAGTATGGTATTTAGCGGTCTTTTCGTTTTTGAGTTATGCTGTCCACAGACACACACGCACAATTACGCACACGCACACGTACGCACACACGAACTTTTTCTAACTTTGCTTTTTTGGATTCATGGGGCCCAAAACATGTATTTCTGGTGAAATCTCGGCATCGCATTTTTGGGTGCAATTCAATACTTCTCTATACACTATGTATATTAAAGATATTAAACATCTCAAAAATCAAAACAAAATAGAAAATATTTATTTTCTAAAAAATAGCTCTAATGAATTTGATTAAATACGATAAATTAAAGATAATCTACCTGAAAAATAAGTATATTTTGGATTTTCTGAAAATAGCCTCTGAAAACCTATACCTGATAACTGGTACACAGTAAGACATAGATAAAAAGCGACTGCATACAAATTTATGTGCCGTTAAAGCACAAAAGTTATGTAATATACATTTTTTCGTGGAGTTACTAATTTCCGAGTTATTCCTTTTTAAATACTTTTCTTATTCGGGAGTTTATAAACTTTTGGCCATGCAAAGAAACGGATTTCAACCACATGGCAACTAACTTTTAAAAGATCTGACTATCGCTTTAGGCTACTGAATTACCTCATTACCCTTCAACTTACAAGGAAGCAAGCAATAAGACCATTCCTACTTTACATTTGTGAGACCATTATCTCGATTAGCATGACGTAGATAGAAGAGTAAGCTTTTTAATAGTAATTTGTTACAGAAATATAGAAAGTCATGTACCAAACATATCAGATTTGCATCCGTATGTTGCCATGATTTCAAAGAGATCTTCCTTCAGATGGCGCCGATTCCTTTTATTGTGCCATCAAAAAGTTTTGATAATTTCTCATGTCTAATTTTGGTTTGTTTGCTTTCACGTGACAAGCTATTCTTTCCTTGCACCTTAAAGTAAATATATTACAAAACGTATTATGACATCATGTCATGGCCGCGTACACAAAATTAGCTCAATTCTCCATCTTCCAAGGATGCCACAATAAGATTTTAAAGAATTTTATCTCTCCAAACTATCCTTTAGGTGGAGAACTAATAGATAAACTCCTGAGTGTTGTCAGTGGTTTGTTACAACGTGTTATTTAGCAAAAGAATTAAAAAAGAGGTTGAAGATGTCAAAATTACCTCCAATCAATTTTTTCTGCCTTCTTCCATTGAGGTCGCTTTAAATGTTTATATTTTTAAGTAATTAAGAGTAATGTATCTTTGATTAGCAAAAATTCCTAGAAAACTACACTATTCGAGCCTGGAACCTGCAAACGGAAAACTGGAACCCCAAAATTCTTCAGATTGCATCCTTCCGAAACGGTTTCAATCTTCCGAGAGGCTGGACTATTGCCACGGATCTTAAAATTGTTATTAAACCTTTAATTTTTATTTAGGAAAGTAGTTAAGAATCTCCAAATTAACTCTGCGGACATGTTACATGTTTTACTCTTACCATAAAATGTCTTCCAAATTGGTCAAAATGGCACAACGTTGTGGAAGTGTAAAGAAAATACATGGAAACTGACTTATAGACATAGATAGACAGAATTTTAAATAGTTTTCGCCTTTCTAAGCCGGGAAGTCACCTTACGTCGGGATTTCGATAGTCAAAAAATAAAACATAAGTGACATTGTTCTAAGTAAGATTAAGTAATTGCTAATTTTTGTTGCTTGATATAATGTATTGGTATTTATTTCGATTATGCCAGTTGAAAACGTAGCAGTAAACATTATTCAAGTTCGGAATAAAATCATGTTCGCATCTCTTTTTGTGTTCCACTGGCAGACAATATTCAGATATAGAGTAGCCATCAATCAATGTCTCAGAAAAGCCAATTCGATAATCTGTTTGTCAGTTGTCATTAGCTTTAGAATGAAGTGCAATCTTGTCTCTCTTTCGGGTAATTTATTGCCAATTTGTAACGTCAATCCTGTGATAGGATGCAGAGATACATTTCTATCCTGCTCTTCATTTGGTGTTAGTATTTGAAGTAATACTTTTCTGTCCACTACCGCTCTCTGAGACAGATGAAAAGTGTGCCAGATCAGAATTTCAGGATTTTTATCTACATTAGGGCTACATTAAGCCTTCGGAGATGCTGTTAAAGTATTTATTTACTGCACTTTAATGCCCAGATGAGCTCATTGAAACATGCGGCCTAAGAAAAGAGAGAATAAAAAGTTTTGAAGGGGAACCTCTTAACCTTCAGATACAATTTTTGGGAAAATTATGCGGAAACAGACGATACGACTTTGTGTTTGTAACAGAAATATTGATAACATTAAAACTATGAATGATATATTCGTGAGGAAACCCTGTTTAAAGTGGTAATGATGAAACTGTCACGCGCGAGATCACCTTGGACGATACAACGCCACACGCCTTTGCCAACTTTAGAGTAAAATTAACTGTTTACATATATATATAATTATATGTATATATAAAATGGTGTACTTTAGAAATACTAATGATTGCTATAGTTAGAGTAGATCGTGAAGTACTATGTAATAAAAGCTAATGACAAAAAAAGCCAAAAAAATTGAGGAACTGGACATGAAAGTAACCGAGTAAGACGGCTCCATTCTAATATGTATCCGGGGGTCATGTCATTAGTTCCGTTAACTAACCACTCTGAACAAGAGATTTTTGGTGGTTTTTATCCTGATTGCCAAGAGGAATTATGGGCTCGAGTATTCCACAGCGACTTCCCTCATTTTTTTCCATTTCATCTCATACTTGAGGTGTGCCTTCAGGTTCTATCAGTGGCGTAGTTTCTTGTGATCTGGAAAGATTTCTTCCCCTGAACTTCAGAGATACGTCTGCTACGGTTACTACGCCTCCTTCTGCTCTCCAATGGTGCGCGGGTGTTCAAGTTCGGTAATATTACTGGGCTTCTGGGCGTCTCTTTGGTCCGTAGGTTTGCGGCCCTACAAGGCTTCTTCACTTTTTCGAGCGTCCGGGATGTGTAGTCACAATATACCAACGACAGCGTCGCAGAATGCAAGATGTCCTCTTCGGCTCGCATATCCTAATCCTACTCCTTATACATGAAAAATGATTTCATGACATAATATCATCATTGTTACAGTGTGGCAGAAACCGAGCGAATGTAGTAGAGCCAGCTAAATGTTGCGGACAACGCAACGCCCAATACAAGTGACATTTCGGTGGATAACAACAATAAGATGAGTAAACAGTGTTATTGAATACGTGTATAAACATTTATGAGGTAGTTATGACCAAAAATCTCGCCCAAAGAATACAACCATGGTAAGGCAAATATTTTTCGCCTCATTTTCGGCATTTTAAGTCTATTAAATAAATAAATAAATAAATAAATATAGCTGTGTATAACACACACGTAAGGATCTTTATCTAAAAAAAGCACTTTTTGGATTCAAATGGCCATAAAACATGTATTTCCGGTGAAATCTTGGTATCGAATTTTTGCGTGGAATACAATACCTTCTCTATCTATATACGTGCTAGAGAAAATAATACTGTGCAACTACTATGCAAAAGCAGTGTTCGTAAGTACAGCAGTTTCTAATGGTTTCTCGTGAAGTTTGCTGAATGTAGCTGACATTCATGCTGTTACATTCGTTGATTTCAGACAAAATATAGATGGTCTTGTTGGCTTTTATTTGGTATTAAGGAGTTCTGAGCAGGAGTCCCGTCGGATTAGCCACTCTGAACATGGGGATTCCATGGTTTCCCCGGATCGGTAGGGCAATTGCGGTTACGCTCACACAAGGAAACTCTTGTACATTATTTCCTAGCATAATTTCTTGAAGTATAATTTCCTTCACCTGTTTAACCTCACTTGATTCAAGATACTGTGCCAAGACCACAGTACTGGTGTGTTGTGGCAATTCAGTGATTTGCGGGTTGGAAGCATTTCTCCTTAGCATTGGCGTGACTGTTGGAGCCCCTTCCTTTCTCGTCTATCGTCTACACACAGAACACCCAGGTTGCGGGTAGCTAAGGCAGGGGCGTCAGGACTGTTTGAATAGTCAGGAACTCGTCCTTGCTAGCGTACATCGTCCTCCGGATCTGGTCGCGCTTCAGGTCTTCCATCATCCCTTCTTCCCTTTGTAAGCCCAAAGCGTACGCTGTGATCTAAATGGGGTGCGGGGCCTCGCCGTGGCCGAGTGGTTAGATCACTAGCCTCTCGCCTAGACTGCGCGGGTTCGATCCCAAGCTATCGTATGTGGGATTTGTGGTGGTTTTTCTCCGGTTTATCCCGCCATCGCATTCCTCCGGTGCTCCATCTTCATTCCATGTATCGTGTGTCATCGCCTGCAATGCAATTTGTAGTAAAAGCGGGCATTGAACACCATAAAAAACAATATGTGGAGTTTTGTGTTCTAGTAGTTTAAGATTCCTCTCAATTCCTAACTCCCAGTCAGATGACCTTAATGCACATGCTAAGGTTATCAGGAACCTTTGCTGCAACAAACCGATAGAGAGAGAAAGAGAGAAGGAGAGAGAGGAGGACGATAATCAGTGCAACATAGAAGTTGCTGATCCTATATTCATAATTAAACATTGAGAATATTACTTTAGACATTGGTCTAATCGTGACCGGAAGCAAAAGAAAGCAGTTACAAAATGCTAACTTCATTCATTTTTCTGGTAGTTTATTCATGACAGCCAATTTCGCCCTTCTCCCGTTTAATTTTGGTTGTAGCGGATTAGAGCGTCTCTTTAATACCATCTTATTTGATGCGTACAAATATCCATCCATGCATTAAAAGGGCTGCAGAACTCAACAGAGCTATTTAAAATTTAACCTGCCAACGGGGAACTATCCTAAGCGACCTTCGTTTTACTCCTCTGACTCACTGACCGCTCATCGCCACTGCTGATAAGCAAGAGGGATTATGTGAAGGTTTCACCTAAGTGGCTCCTCTCAAAGCCTCGCTCGTAAGCTCCCAGAATCCTTTATGCCTCCTAAACTGAACTTACTCAAATCCGATGGGCCCGATAAATCGAACCACGTCCCTGATATCTGGCCTTCTTATATTTCTGGGCCCTGAGACAGTACATGTCTTGTCCCGGGGGAAAGAATTATTAAGAAGAGAAATATAAATCATAACCAAGGATATAAAGTATATCACGAAGGTAAAATATAAATCTAGAGTAAAAATGAGAAGGGTAGAAAGACATTTAACAGTATAAGTCACGAGCTCGGGGTACAAGATCCGTTTCCTACGGTGCATTGACCCGAGGGAAGGGGGCGAGAATGCCCTGCCCAAGGAAAACTAACGAACACAAGACAATGATCTCCTATGGTCAAGGGGGACGCTTTCTGAGGAACTTGGTGAAGGACCTCCGATCAACCAAGATGTGAAATTTAGAATTAGAGATGTAGCCGAACAGGCTACCCTTTAATTGTGATACACTTGACGAAGAACCCCAGCACGACCAATATGTGATATTTGAGTGCGTGGTATAACTTTTAGTTGTGACGGAAGTAAGTGATTGTAAGACCGACCATAGTAAGAGACAATAGCACTGCATCAAAGGACTAAATAGTAATATTCGCGGGCGAGTAAAGTGTAAAGCCACAGTAGAAAATTAAGAAGTATACGCGTATGTTCTACGACGTAAAAAGGCCGAACTCAGTTAATAAAGCACTTGTGTCTCACCACAACCTGAAAGAGTATCCATGCTAATCAAAACGCTGAGTTAAGCCAACCACATATCCACACCATTTTTATAACTTATACCTAAACCCACGGATTCGAATAGTACCGCCTCAGCTCTTTCTTTCATAACTGTGAACGTAAATGCCTCGTATGCATAAAATATGTTGAGAGATGTTGAAGTACATGCCACATTTTTCTACAGGCAATTTCAGCCCACATTACTGCTGACTAAACCCCATAATGCAAAAATGTCGCCACAGAGTGTTGTGTCTAATAAGATTTTGCGCCCAAGGCATAGGCTTACGCAAGAGGAATAAAACGAACGTCACTGAGGCCAGTTACTCACTGCACGGTTTAACCTTTAAATAGCCCCGTTGAGCTCTGCAACTCTTTTAACGCAAGAAAGGTTTGCCCACCTGGTATGAAAACTGCGGTGTTTATTTGTTACTAAATAATTAATTCAATCGAAAAGGGCATCAAAGGGCAATATAAAATTGCAACTTCTGCGCATACTAAATATTAATTATAGAATATAACACTTCCAAAGTTTGCAGGAATGTAGGGGAACGCATTTAGTGCGGTCAAAATAGAAAACTCAATAATATATGCTTCCGTTTTATAAAAAATATTTTATTTCAATAATGAAGACTTTGAGGTATACAAATATTACTTCTAAGTAGTCAAATGATTCAGTGGTAGATTTCTGGTTATGGTAATTTACAGCATAATCAGTACGGGAGGGGATTATACGACATTAAGTCGTGATACATTTGAAAATCAGTCCGATTAACATTTGTAAGTCGGGCTGTTATTGATATAATCACTTTTCTAAGTACATGGTAAAGTACAAACACAATAATACCATTTCATTTGTAACCAACAATTACCAGCTCGGCAAACATGTAGAACATCTGTTCCTTTCTCACTTACAGTGGTTTCCCTATTCATGTATTAAAAGCTTCGTAATTAAGGCAAATCTGTGCATTTTCTCCTTGAGCTGTGCTGAAAACTGGCTCTATGGCTGGCCCATTAATAACCCATTTGTACTATTAGTGCTCTCAGTTTGTGTTATTAATGCACACAGGTTTATGCTTATGCTTTCATACAATGCGACGCTAAATGAATATGGTGGTTAAAACTAGACAACACGAAGAAGCAGGCTATTACTATGCATTAAAAAGCAGTAAAAGGCAGTTAAGCTGCTATAATGCACAGTGTGTTAAACCTTGACCAGAATAAAAACCTGATGCATAAATTATTGTTTAACTAACGTGTTGATAAAACAATTTCCTGCCTATAAAGGCAGCACAAAGGATACTAAGTGACAACGCTACCCTCCAATATCACCATGGTTTACTTTCTCTAATGTTCATTTATGGTAAGTAGACTAGTTATTGTATTTCACTGAAAATTTTGATATCGAGACTTTACCGTAAAGCCTAATTTTGATGATCCTGGACAAAAAAGACAAGTTTAAAATATATTCAACTGAGCCTGTTTATCAGTTACACTGTCTCATAATATGTTGGTCTGATAGCACTGCTACGCTACTTTTCTTTAGACCAGGATGTTACAACTCTCCTCGGCTGAGTCATAGTCTTCGTGCGTACACAACATTCTTCGAAGCTCGACTGGAGGGGTGTACACAAAGGCTATGATACTACTGTGTGGACTTGCTGCCACTTCATTTAGCCCTGACTACATCTTTATCCTCCAGCTGAGCTGAATTTCATGCTGCTTCCAGAATCCTCCAATTCGTGAGTACTCCATGCACAGAGCATTGATGAGAGCATTGTAAACACGAGGTGTAGTGGCATGTTCTGATTTCTTCAGATGTGTGGTAGGTAGCAAGCATTAGTCCGTCCAGTAGCGTACGCATAGTGGAGATAAAAATAGACTAAACAATAGCAACAGTTCTTAGCAAATTACAGCGAAAATCTTTATTGGTACTGTGCATCAATTCTTCATGAGGAAAGCTGCAGATGGGATCCCTATTAAATTCAAAACCGTACAAAAATAGTAGAGTGAAAGTCACCGGAGTATCATGAGTTCGTTACGCAGAATCAAAGCTGCATTAGAACGTATATAGTCTCTCTCAACTCATAGCTAAATATTCAGGAGCCCGAGAAAGCCCAATTTAGTTGGCACTTAATGAGTGCTTTTAAAATATTTAATAGCCACAATGCTCTATATTGGTTATACGACTGAGTAGTATTCTTTTGTTGTTTGGTATTATATGAAAGCTAGTTGGTTTAAATATAAAATGCAAAATAACTTTTTTTTTTTTTTTTTCAAAATTTGGAGCGTCCATTTTGAACTATGATGCAAAAGGCATTATTTTATATTTGATAGATATTGTCCACAATGGACGCCTACAGTAGACTTGGTTAAAATTCTGATTGCTTTCCTCTGAAGTAGAAATACTTTATTAATGTGTGTAAATTATGCTTTTCTTAATGAGATGTGAAAATAAGAGTGTTAAACAATTTTAGCAGATGCATTAAGAACAATAAATAATAAACTTCTTAACTAGTATTAAATGCAAGAAATCACTTTAAAAGCATTCTAACGATTACCCTAAGCAACTTTTTTTTTCAAGAATATAACAATTAATTTACACTTTTTTGTTTTAATACACTTCACGGTAAAGGATAATACATCGGCTTATTATCCATAATTAAAGATTTATGGCAATATAAAAATATGTTCAGCGTATACCACAGACTAAGTCGGAATATTTTACAATAATTTATCATGGCAATGTACATAATTGGACCTAACAGTGAGCCCTGTGGGATACCATAATTTATACATATTACACCAGAGCCTATGAACAACACAATTCAAAAGGGAAAAGTCAGTCAAATGTCAAACTTGGTATTCAGTATCAGTCTCTGCACAAAATGTGGCATGACAAACCAGCCAAACCACTCTTTAAATGGAAAATAAGTCGTTGGGTGTGATTTTCTCAAAATGGTTTGACAGATTTAAAACAAAATGTTTAACATAATTCCATGACATATACATCATATTTTTTTTTTCAAAATTCCTGATAACTGCTACCCATAAGTTTTATATAGTGTTATGTAACTTTGAAATGTAAGACACACAAAGAAGTCTTCCACATAGCAAAAAGTAGATCTCGCTAATACATATCGTACATCTTAATGTATGTTACTGACTTAAATATCCGAGTATTTATACGTTGATTCAAATTTGAGTCATCATTTTTTCTCGTAGGCAGTTAAAACTAGATCTTTTAAGTATCACGTGCAATGTCGTTAAAGGTTTTGACTACCACTTAAGGCTGCTATTATCCTTGTTGTAAATCAAATTCTTTCTGCAAACCTTTATCTAGATATAAGATAGAACAATAATTTGAAGAATAGTTGTAGAAGAATCGTGTTATTTTTATCTGTGGCCATAGCAGCGAAACAATTGCTTATTGTCCCATATTTTGAAGTGATTCCAATGTTTGTAGAAGCAAAAAGACATTTTGTACATGCTCCACTTGTTGCTTGGCCTCACTTGAAATGTTATTTGCCGTGCTCTGCCACGATTTATGAGTGGCTATCTGAGAATAGTGTATTATTTTTGGCTGGTTGTTAACGTTCTCTCGTGAACTTTTATTCGATAATGAGTGCTTCAAGCAATGAAAAAGTACCATAGTCCGCTGCTCAGATAATTCACAATCTATTGACATTTTTGGGGTGATTATTATTTTCATACAAGAGTACTGAAGCTCTCTTTTGCAGGGGACTCCTTAAAGGAAAGATTTTTCTAACATTCTGAAAAGGTTAGTGCTCTGGATCTTACAAATATTCCAAAAAGCTAGGTTATAGATATTTCGTGCCCAAAACTCAAAATGCGATACGCATTCTTAATGCGCAAAACACCTGTTTTTAACAAGGCACCGAGCGAGCTGACTTAGCATTCGGGACGTTGTGAATTCGATTCTGGTGGCCGACCTCCATGGCAAATGGGTTTTTTCAGAAGTTTTCTCATGTCACCTGGCGAATACTGAGAAAATTTCCACATTCACCCAAACTTCCTGTCCATTTATTCTATATCCATTTTATTCCAAGCAGTGAATTTCAGGATTGTAAATGTCAGTAAATCTGTGGTCATGGCGCCTTCCGTAATGGTGAATAAGGTTTGGAAATACTGCTCTCGGCCTCCGAGTGGCGCTGGGGTCATCAGTAGGACCTGAAGAGTTCAGTCACACTCCCCGCGTTGAGAGTAGGATGCTTTAACTATGTTAAGGACCTACTATGTCTACTCTTTCCCCGCGGTCGGTTTCGGCCTCCCGTCGGATATTCTCTTATCTTCCTACTCTACTAGGGTGTGGTCGGTTTGGATTTCCAGTCAGATAATCTATCATCCTACTCCCCTAAGATGAGATCGGTTTTGGTTTCCCGTCGAATATTTCCTTATCACCCTACTGTCCAAGGGTTTCGGTATCCTGTATTACCCTACTGGTCGCCACATAATGGTTACCATGCTACCTTCACGGGTTCAAACCCGACGGAGGACAATGAATTTTTTTCGGGCGTAAAAATCCATAGCATGGTTTCCTTCGGAAGGGAAGTAAAGCCGTTGGTGCCGTGTCGTAGATTTTCGGCAGGTAAAAAAACCTCAAGCGTGATAGAGAGACCTCTGAGCAAAATTAAGCGGTATTTCACGTCCAATATAGAATGGGACGCTAAGAACCTCAGCAGTTAAAGAGCGTCCATAAATAAAACGTCCTTTCCTTTTCACCCTACCGTTCTAGGGTGTACTCAGTTTCAGCCTCCCGTCTGATACTCTTGTTATCATTCTATTCTCCTAGGGTGTGATGTACAATAAATAAACCTGTGGAAGCTGAAGTGTGAAATCCCCTCTGGAATGAACCAACCAACAGCAGTGTTTGCAGCACTATTGTCTCTTTTTTGTGTACTAGATTCAGATTCCTACTATGTCAATCTGTACTTTATGTTTTACCTCAGTCCTGAGGATAAATACATTTGACACCTTTTACAAACCCAAGTGATATGACCCTCGTCAAACGAGGGTGAATTAAAATAAATAAAATTACAAAATATTGTTTAAGGCGCACAAATACTGCAACTATCAGCAAAATCGTAGGATAAAAGGCATATTATGTAAAAGCTATTTACAGTTTTTGTGTGTTTACTTACCGTGTTATTGCTTATATCTTTTACTGGGTTTATAATAAACTATTATTAAAATTCCTTTCTCTTATTATAATCAAGGCTCAACGTTTATGACATGCAACTTTAGAAAACTTTCTTTAAAATGATTCTGTACTTTTAAAGAAAAAGTATTCGATGTGTTCTATGCACGTGACAAAATCTACATCTCTGCAACAAATTATTGTTAAAAAGCTAATTCTTCTATTTACTTCATGCTAATCGAGAACAAATTAGCAAAAATGGACTTATTACTTCTTTGTAAGTAGAAGAGAAATAAGAGAGTATTATAGGCAAAAGAGGTAGTCAAATCTCTTAAAATCTTGATGCTATGGGATTGAAGTTCCTTTGTTTGTTTGGCCAGGAGTTGACAAATTAATGTATGAGAAAGGTATAAGTATTTTAAAACTGAATTAAATAACAAATTATATCTCAAAAATGGTCAACTCCACGAGAAAAAAATGTATGTAACATAAAGTATGTGTTTTCACGAGATCTACATACTTTGTATGATAAATTTTTGTCTATCTCTTACAGTTTACCAGTTATGTAAAATTCCTCAAAATTTATCCAGAATAAACATGTCTTCAGAGGCTATTGCCTGAAAATTATCCAATAATAAATGTTATTTGTCATGTAAATATATTTAATGTGTGATATTTTATTCAAAATCATTACAAACAGCTTTAAGAAGTCATAATTTTTGAAAATTTGTCCATGTAAAGGGTAGTTGAGTTTGGGGGCTTTCTTGAAAATCTCACCGCATCCTTGAAAGTTTCTGGACATAAACCAAGTTTGGTATTTAACTTTTTTTAGCTATGCTGCCCACAGACGCACACAATCACACATACACACACTCACAAAATAACAGGCAGGCATACGGTCACATGGATGTTTTTCTAAGGAGTCCCAAAACATGTATTTCCAGCGAAATGTCGGTAGCAAATTTTTGGGTGCGGTACTTAACTTACTGTATACACTATGCACAGAGTACGTGTAGAAAAAATAGAAATAAAATGAATCTGAGATGTATTTATTAAAATAGTCCACAGAAAGTTATAAACTAATTCATGCATTGATATAATTGTTATAGAAATAGACACATTTTCGACACATTTGTCGTGTTGATAATAGAGAACAATTAATATTATGTCCGTTAGGGCATCTCGATATCATTTGAAGTGTTTCTATTTTTACCACATCTTTCGTTCTTGTCAATAGTCGGAGTTTCATACTCTCGGGCAGCTCGAAAAGGTTTAATTGGCTCGACGTGCTACGCCTATATTCCAGAGTTACGTGACTCAAACCACGCTCTGCTAATATTTGCAGAACCCCTTTACTCACACTTTACGTGGAAGAGCCAAAATAATTAGGAAGCTACATAGGACTACGATATATTTATGATAGGATAATGGGTTGTCCATTAAAATATGCACACAAGACACGCACTTCCTCCAAGACTGTATTATAATAGTATGCTGAATTTAGTACATATTGAGAATTGGAGAATGGCATAAATGAAAATAGTATATGTTGACAGTAATTTTGACATTAAATAGTACGTTAGAATGACTTGAAAAACAAATCAAGTTTACGCAAGACATATTCCAAGCTCGCAACAAACAACTCATTGAGCTCTCATATAGCTGGTTCACCGCCAAAACCTTGACACTTATATCACACAGTTTGATTAGCAATTCTCTGTAAACAGCTAAAACATTTAGAAACACTTTTGTGGTTCCTTAATTTTTGGGAAATATATCAATTTCAGTAAATTTTCATACTACAATATTTAACCAAACTGAATTCTTGTGGATGCAATGCGTGAATAATATAACAATAATTCTATGGTAGAATTCATATATAATAACAACAGTAAGCTATGAACAATATTATAGCTATTTTAAAATAGCCAAGGGGCCTCAACAAATGTAACGATTAGGAATAAACTCTGAAAATCCTAACAATTTACACGAAACCTTGAGTAATATAGGATTTAGCTGTACCCGCAAACGTTATAGAATCTAGCAAATTATAGAAATTGCGGATATGTAACACACTCTGGTGATGCTGCATACAATGAATTGTGAAAATTTACAATATGTAAGGAAGGTAATGCTTTGTGGCGCTTAATTACTGATGCTAGGAGGCCCAGCTGTCCCGTATTTGACGTGTGCATATATTTCTTCTTGCGTTAAAAGAGTTGCAGACTTAAAGGGGCTATTGTAAGTTTAAACCCGCCAGCGGGGAATTGGAACACATCAGTCGGGGCACCTGGCATAAGTAAAAAATAAGTTTGCCAGCAATCAAATAAGAAAAATGCAAAAACTGAAAACCTTCCAAAGTCGAATGATAAGTAACGTCTACAAACATAAAGAGAATTTAGGCGATCTATGTTACCGCACCCTATAGTTTCCGTTGATGGATATATACTCGTTAGAGATATTGAGCCAAATCATTTGACCCGCCCTGCGCATGAGCAAGACAACCAGAAGATTGATAAGAGTGAAATATTTGGCGAAAATAAAAACACTTGAATAATAAAACGACACTCATATTAAACATAATATTAACCGCTCAGTATAAGATAGCAAATTTGTGCTATCGCATTAGAGGTCTTCTGCACTGTCCTTGGGAGATGTCTTGAACTCGCCGAAAGTATCTACTCTCAAAAAGTTCTCTGTAATTTCTTACTGGCTTCTGATTCTATATTTGTTAACCTAGTCTTGTGTGCGGTTTGCACGTCATCCACATAGAAGCACCTCCGGATTTAACCTTGAACATATATACCTGCTTAATTGTATATTGATCAGTGTATTCTATAGTTATGAAATACGTAATTGAAGTTCAATATACACTTGAATCTCAGTTCATGGTATCATTCAGCGAGTCTGCTCGGCAGAGCCAGGTTTTTCAGGAGTCAGTTTGAGTTTTCAGCTTTCAGTTGGTGAGGATGGATCCTCTTCAGACGCAACTGTTTGAGGATTCTGAGACCGACGCTAACTTGCTGTGTGAGGGATTCCGAATTCTATTTCCAGCTGCGGATGGAACATTTTTGGTCAAAATTATTCCCTACTTATCCCAAAGTCTAGAAATATGAAGCAGAATGTCAATGAGTGTGTGTGTGTGTGTGTTCCAATGTACCCAAAGAAACTAAACCAATGTCGTTGAGGTAGAGTCATAGTGAAAAATGCAATGCTATAGCCGGGATATAAACTGCTGGTTTCATCTTGTTTCTGAGACCACTGAGCTACTAGGGCACTAAATTCTCCTACTGACTCAACTTTTCCCCGCTAAACTATAAGGAGGTTTAAAATCAAGTTGAGATGTCGTACGTCAATGGCGACCTACAAACTGTAAGTACTTATGCCCTAGGCTTGATAGTTAACCAACTATTAGACCATTTAATGTTTCTTTCACACCAGGCTGTGTAAGATGGAAGTTGAAGAGGTCGAGTCAGGCTAAAAAATTCAATCCATTGCCATTATCGTCAACTTTACTATTTAACATCATTACCAATCGTCAATATGTTCCAAGGTAAAGAGCCACCTAAATAACCATCTCAATAAAGACGTGGTATTAATATAACGATAACAATTACTTTGATATTTTACATTTGCATGACTTTTACAAACCATTATTACAAAGAGTATTCCCTCATAAATTTGCAATCAAAATAAACATTAGCAGAAATGGTTGTATTGGTTACTGAAACCTCAGAAACGGTTACCCCTATAAAAATTTATATGCCAAAAATTCTGTGTTTGAACGCGATTTAAATGTTTTGTGTGGTAAGTTTTTGCGTATCGCTTACGGTTTACCAGTTATGTAAAATCCATCTAGAATGAAGGGGCCTTCAGAGGCTATTCCCAGAAAATTCAATATATGCATTTTATTGTCACGTAATTAAACTACCGTTTGAAAAGGAAACTTATGAACTCAAAGAATTTAATACCGCAGGTTAGGTACATGACAAGTAACAAATGCTAAACTTTTCAAGTCTATACATGGCCTTTGAGGCCTCATATTCAATATTTGGTGTGGCGATGCAATTAGAACAGCTATACGCCGTGTCATTGAATCGAAAAGGTACTGAATACATTCCTAAAAGGTTTTCATCCACGCAGTTTTTATTTGAGCCCAAAAATCCATGACACTGGTTACTGGAGGACCGTGACGCACCAGATGCCGACCAACCATACCCTAGACGTGTTCGATGGGCGACATGTTTTGCGAATGTGCAGGCCACGGAAGCAATGGTAGCCGTCGCTCTTCGAAGAAGGCTGCTACATTGCTCACAATATGTGGCCGAACGTTGTCCTACTGAAATGTGATCTGTGTAGATGCTTGAAGAACGTGGAGTACCTGTAGGTACCTGTTGCTGTTCAAAGTACCCTCAATTCGTAGAAGGCAAAATCAGTTGCTGTAACCAATGGTAATGCTGATTTTTGTCCACTATGCCGCTCAACAATGCAGTCCTCGAGGTTACGTTCACCATGGTACCGCCAGGACACCTATGCAGCTATCACTGCAGGACAAGTTGAAATGGACTCGTCCAAAAAGTCTACATTTTGCCACACAGCATCTCAGTTACGGTGTTTGTTCACGTGCCTATTTAAGTCGGAGGAGCTGGAGGTTTCTGGACAATGGAATCCGACGCAATGACATCTGTGCAACCAGTCTAGCTTGCATCAGAGGGGGATGAACCGTTGGTGCACACAAGTTCTCACCTGTTGCAGCGCTAGGGGTTGAGCCAACACTGTGGTTTAAACTGTACGGCCTGTTGTAGCCATGCGGACAAGAGGCGGTCATCCCGTGCCGTGGTTCAGTAACCGCTCTTAGCTGTGTACGACTTTCATCCATCCACTGCTTCGACACACGCATCACTGTCGTAGCAGCATGCTCTGTACGAGCCGAAATGTCACGGTATGACACCCGCTTCCCGGAGACCGATCATTCTTCCCTGTTCTAACTCACTCGTATGGCTCCTTTTGACGTCGACGAGGTATACTGGCACTCAGGGGCGGCCGGTCCTTATATGCCAATGTAAGGGCTGGCATATACGTATAATAAAAGAGAAAACGTTTTCTTGCTTTAAAAAGAATAAATAAAAATGTATTGTAATCTCAATTTATTGCCCTTCTGTTGACTTTTGAATTGCTCGCCTTACACTTTAAAATGTTCTGCTCAACCCTGCATGCATCTAGCTTTTACTTCTTCAAACTGTATTCCCGGCCCTGAGATCTGCACATGATACAAACAGAAGGAAGAAATACGCATGGGTTAGGGAGACATTTTACCCTCCCCCCGACCCTGCAATACTCGAAATCCTCCACAAGTTGTTCCTTTCTGTGCCGAAGAGAGCTAGAGTCCCTCCAACTATGACCAGCCCTTGTATTTTATACTATTATAACATTGCTTCTATTTTCATTACATTTACATTGTCATATTCAAAACGTACAGAAGTTCCTAGTCTTGTATTTTTCTCGTTAATTCAGTTCTCGGCTATACTTGTACTGGTTAATGTATGTAGGTTTTTTTAGTGATTTAAAATAATGAGTCGGCTATTTTTCATCTATCGTATTTACAACAATAAACAATTCAGTTCATGTGGGCACAACCGTTTTAAACTGTGCTAGTTCACGTGGAGATATTTTCGTGCATTCTGTTACTGTGGTACCAATAATAATTGTTGCTTACTGCAATCTTCCTTTCTGTGTGGAGACATCACATTATAAACATGAATTCCGTTGACAGTTTACTGAAAACACCACTTTCATCTACAAGTTTGAAAGAGAAAATGCAAATTAAACAGCTAGGCAGGTCAGTTCTGATTGTAAATCCAATACAAAGGGGGAAAGCAAGCTGGGGTAGAGAATATACAAGGCAGTTCAACGGTTTATGATTAATGCAACTGAATATGTGCTTGTGATGTTAGAAATTCTCTCTTTTACTTTCCTTGTTTTCTCTTTCGGAATAATGATGCATTTAGTAAGACAGGCGTTGAATATCTTAGTCATCTAAACGAATTAATAAGAGCTCATAACGAAAATATAAAACATAATAACAATGTTTTAGACCTTTCTATGCTTGGCAGGGTTAATACAGACACATACTAGGCAAAATAATTGACTGTATAAAGTTTTTCGGTGCATTCGAACAACGAGAGCATCGACAATCAAAAGAGTCGGATAATCCTGGTGTATATATATAGGACTTGTTTTGCTAATAGCAATGATATGGCTATAAAAGAGCAAAAGCACTTAGAAAACGATTCAAAATTAGTCTCTTAGATTGTATGCTCGAAGTCTACCATGTAGAAATTGTAGCAGAAAAAAAAAAACAAATTATGTAGCGGTAATGTCGGATGAGGCTACAATTGTGTTATAACTTACACAGTTGGTATTGGTGTTCAGGTATGAAATTGACGGATGCCCACAAGAACGATTCTGGGGATTTTTTAATTCCGGAGGACAAAATGCCGATGTAATTGCTCACTGTATAATGAAAGAGGTGGGTTCTGTACTGAACGACAAACATAAATTGATTGCACAGGCGTACGATGGAGCAGCTGTTATGAGCGGTGAAAGAGGTGGCGTCCAAGCTAAAATCAGGCAACAATATCCTCATGCTCACTATGAGCATTGTTACGGTAAATTTAGTAATGGAACGTGCAACGTCACAAAATCGAACTGTTAGAATATTTTTGGTAATATTTCAGCATTTCCGACCTATTTCAGTAGTTCCTCACAAAGAGTTGCTGCTCTCGAAGCAATCGTTGCTATAAAAATTCCCAGTGGTGCACCAACTACATGAAATTTTAAATCTCAAACTATTAATGTCATTCATGGAGACAAAGACGCGCTTGCTGAATGCATTTTGGAGTTAGAAGAAACTCTTTCATCAAGTAGGTACCAGAATTCATAGTGCTCGCGGACTTTGATTAAATCTAGAGGATTTTGAATTCTGCTACATGGTTTCGTTTTTCCACAGAGTAATGCCGCACATGGACATTTTTTACACTCAGTTACAAACTATAAATGTTGAAGTAGTCAAGGTAAAAAGTAATGAATCATGTTTCATTGAAGCAATAAACACTATAAGGAATTCTCTAGAAACTACTGACAATGACACACCTACTGTGCCGTTTCTTGATCTTGTGTTACTGGGTACCCGAGGTTCACGACAAATCCCTATTAAGATATAAGGAATGCCATTACACATATAAAACATATGATTCAATTCTGAGTGACATTTATTTCACATAAGTTCAATTGACAGAACTACAGACACTGTTCCATTTCATAATCACTCATAACAAATAACAGCATGTACAAGTGCGCTGCGCTTAATAATTTAGTGGCAGTTTATTTGGTCTAGAGAATAACAAAACCCAGGTGCTATAATGGATTCGAAAGCACGGATTGCAGCCTTATACTGGGGAGCCCTTACGCGGAAGACTTAGCTGAAGAGATTTTGCTTACTAAAAGTGAAGCTTTTCAAAATACAAATAAAATATTTTAATTATGTACACTTCATCAACTGGATCAATTATGAATAAATCAACAAACGTATCCTCGAGACATGACCCTCAAACAGTTTAACCCTGAGATCCAATTTTATATTTTCCCCTGTTCAATAACTGAACTATACAGCACTTATACCAAACCTTCGCTTCTTCTACAAATATTATACATAATTATTAAATATTATTCTTCAACATTGATTCCGCTCACAAGTTAAATTTGAAAACCTGGCATGAAGCGACCACATTAAACAGTGTATACCCGTAAGAAAAGCAACAGTCAGAAATACCAACGAAGGCAAAACAAGAAACACCTTTTTACATGCCTTACTTAATGAGACTTAGCCCTGATCGACTGAACTGAGCTCACCTGCTCGACCAAAATCAGACTACTTTCGGCCGTTCGAGCTAAGCACCTCCGGGAGGGAAGGCGGGAGTGAGACGACGTTACGCACCTAGCGGCAATTTCCTTTCCGTTTCTGTCCTCTCGTGGAGAAAATAGTATTATAGCCAGGAACAAAAACGAACGAAAATGACACAATACATCAAAAATATGTTTGCAGAGTGAATGATGCCAAGGAAATATGTGATCGCATCACAGAGGAGCCTCGTAATTGACTACAGTCTTTACACCATTTACACTGTGAAAAACGTTTGCATTGTGAAAAGTTTGTTGCAAAGACTGAAACCGAGTTCATATCTTGTATTATCCGCCTGTCAGTTGATCAAATTATTGAAAATAATGGTAACAAACCGGTGACTACTTCTGAACCTGAACGATGTTTCTTTACCCTGAAAAGGTTAAAAACCTTTTCGAGGATTTCCATGACTCAAGAGCGTTTGCCTGTCCTGTCCATACTGCCCATAGAGAAACGTTTAGTGCTACTAATGAAGGAGTTCAACACATAGAATAAAAAGTTCTCCAGCTGGAAGGAAAGGAGAGTAGAATTCAGTTTTCGTCTATAGGGTGAGTTTACAATCACTAACATTTATGCTTATTTTTATTAGTTTTCATTTTTGTTGTTGCTCTTGTTGTTTATAACTGACTAAAAAAGACAAGAGCCGCCACTACTGCCACTCATTTCATTGTTTCCACCTTGTTTGACAGTTCTACACTGACTACATTGTCGAACTGACATGACAGATCTCTGCTCGGGCTATGGGCCTACCTGTACGCCATCTCTCTGCAAATGTAATCACTTATTGCTTGCACACTTTATTGCTTGCACACTCTTCTACATTTCCACCAAGTTTGTAGTTATTGGTGAAATTCTTCCTTGGAGTTGGAATCTTTACAAACGGCAGTGTATGTTTAATATACGGTATTTTAATTAAAGTTGTTTGTCATGTTTTATAAAAACAACATTTTCAACAAAACGAATTCCAGGTAAAGGGTAGTTTGGGGTGGGAAGATTTTCCTGAAAACCTTCGTGTCACATCCTTGGGAGGTACTAAATTTAAATACCAAGTTTCATATTTAACAGACTTTTCGTTTTTGAGCTAAGCTGTCCATAGACACAAACAAACATACATACCTTTTTCTGAAATGCTTTTTTCAATTCAGGGTTCCTCAAAGCGCGTATTTCGGTGAAATTTTGGTATAAAATAATTGGATTGAACACAATACTCCTCTACCTATTATGCACATCTACGTCCATGCTCGCTAATGTAAAAATGGCTTCTTAGTTTAAAATTCCAATGGATTTTACCACTCACTATCATTTATTTTCATTGTGGTTCTACAACCTACTCTTTCTCACACTTATATTATTTGTAATTGCTTCAAGCTAATCGAGATAAGAATTTACAGATGTAGTTGCATTGCCCATTTCATTGTAGGTAAGAACACTGAATCGATAGTTACGTGTATAAAAGTGATTCCCAATGGCTTTAAAATTCCTCAATCTTTCCATTCCAAAACAAGAAATAAATAAACAGTGACAGGTCTTTAAAAGTAAGAGGAACCAATCTTAAAGGATACAAAGCAGATCGTTTGAAATATTTTGTGTAGTGCGGTTTTGTCTGTTTCTTAATTTTTGTCAGATATAAGAATTTATAGGCGGTGCCGGTCGTCTCTCAGCTAGGCGACATGGGTTCAATCCCATATTTGGGATTTGCGGTGGACAAATGGGCAATTGGGCTTGTTTTCTCCGGGTTTTTCTGTTTCCTCTGCCATTCATTCCATGAACAATTTTCTTTCATTTCATATTATCTTTTTCCCTCGCTCTCATGTCTGACTGCGGACCGATCCTAGTTCATTCTACGACTAAATATCGTTGGCTCCTCGAAACGCCCTTAGACACCCCCGGCGATGTTATACAAAGTTTCAAAACGTCATCTGCATAGGCTATTCCTTGAACAATTAAGATACATATGGTGTTTGCTATGTAAATCTCTTGTGGTAGTTTAATCATAATCCTTAGCCATTTTTAGACAGTAAAACAAAGTACAGTGAAGGTTTCGATGGAGGAATCTTTTTTTAATCTTCAGGTATCCTGTTCAGCAGATACTGAACCTAAATATTGTTGTGACACTATCAGCAACCGATCAACAAAGTTATGTTATTTTTCTAACACAACACAAACATGGGGAAGCGCATTTCAGTTAGTGAGTGTTACCGAAGCTGATGTCGTCCACAGGCTCTCTCGGAAACTCTGTCCAGAACCGTCAAAATGCCTTTTGCGCATGCTCGGAACTGAACTGAAGTAACCACACCTAGTACTATTGTGCGCCAAACTTGGCATACCACTTTCAAACCTATTCGACTAGACATAATGTCTTTCAACATTTTACAACTTCCATAATGTCCTCCGAATAATGCAATAATACAACCATCATTACCCTTCATAATAGTATGCTTATACTAAATAACCCCCTGTCGGTTATAATACCAAATTTAGTATATATTATAGTTTTCGTTTTTGAGTTATGCTATACACAATAAATCGTCACATACATACACAAAATTTTCTAAAGTGTTTCTTAATGTTTTTGTATTATTCACGGGACCTACAAACGTGTTCCCAAAGAAATATGTCCAATTTCTGGGTGGAATGCAACAGATGCGTTCTACCTACCAGGTACGTGACGAAGTATTCGAGAGTTTATTTACTAAGTATTTTAAATCTATGATAAAGAACTCTCCTCAAAATGCTTTCGAGTTTTCTTATCAATTGTTATGATTTATCGCACTTTAGTATTGGCACTTAATTATGAAACCCTTCAAGACATGTTAAAGTGTTTTGGAGGTAAAATCAATTTATGAACATTATTTCTGAGCTCTCACAACTAGTTAAGTAGAGGATTTAACCGCAGGAGCATTGCGCTTTGAGATAGCATAGATGAACATATTATAAACCGTTTTTCTATAAAATTTAAAAAATCAAGAGAAGGTAATTTACAAATAAAATCTTTATTTATTGATTGCCTTAAAATAATTGTTTTAGTAGTATCGTAGGGAATCTAAATACCATTATTCCTTTAGCAAACATTAACAGCGAATTCTGAGTTTCTATCGAAGCAGCTTTTGTAATCTCAAGAGTTTCTGAAGTTTATACAACAAGTTTATTCTGAGCTGGATGTGTGGCTTTCCCAAGCTACAAACAGAATTGTTGTTGTGTTTTTATATTAAATGGATAATTGCATTACTCAAGTCAGTAATGCTTCGAAGCTATTCTCTAAAAATAAACATGTAGGATATGAGACTTATGGGACTGAAATGCCTGTACTTAGTTGATTAACTGAGTGAAAAAACAATACGTAATTACAAACAATACAGTTGATCTGTTATTTTATTTTTTTAAACTAAAGTATATTGTTGATACAACTAACGCTCTCAAGCTGTTAAAGTAAACATATACAGAATCTAGAAAATAAACATATATTGTTTTCCTTCTCTAGCTGTTCCATACACACATTCCTTACCAACAGTTATTATTTTATCTACGTAATGCTAATCAAGATAAACATTAGCAAAATGGGCTTATTACTGCTTCTTGTAAGTTGAAGGTAAATATAAGAATACACTAGTCTAAGAAAACATCAAATCTTTTAAAAACTATCGCTATGTGAAACAATTGAAATTCGGTTTCCTTTCGCACTCCAGGAGCAAAACAAAAGAGATGGAATGTCTTCACGCTTGACAAAAGTGGACATTCCTCCTGAGAAAAGTTTAAATAGTTTAAAGTTAAAACCAATAACAAGGAATATCTCTAAAACGTTATAACTCTGCAAAATTTGTACAACATAAATTTTCTCGTGTGAAGGTTTACAACTTATACAAAAATCATGCAGAAGAAAGAGACCTTCAGAAGCTATTCCCAGAAAATTCAAGATATGTTTATGGCAAATCAAATGTATATCTTAAACATGTGGGATTTTAATCAAAATAGTTATTTTTGGGAAAATTAAAATTTTCGAAAAAATTTTCCATATAAAGGCTGGAGGATTTTCATGAAAATCTTCGTGTCGCATACTTGGAAGATATTGGAATTAAATAAAATGTAGTGTTTGGCTGATCTATGCCGCCGTTAAACAGACACAGACAGACAGACAGACAGACAGACAGACAGATACACACACGGATTTCTTTTATTTATTTTTTTTTTTATTTAGGAGGTCTCAAAACTTGTGTTTCCGTGAAAGCTCGGTATCCACTTTTGGGTGGAATACATAGTAGATACAATGTACATAGATAAATAAGGTATTGTATTCCACTCAAAAACAGATACCGCATTGGAGACATACGTACTAGATAAAGTAAAACTAATGAAAGAGAAAATAAGTAATCGAAAACTTGATTCATGAGGATTTAACGTTTCTATTTAATATGTTTAGCAGTCTTAACCCTTTGTTTCTTAGCTCTCTAAAGAATTTGAAAGAAAACTTTAAACCTAAATAAAAAATTAAAAACATAAAGATAAAGGTAAGAATATGCTTCATGCCAAACATATTAATTTGTAATATCGATATCGGAGTAATGTATCTCGAACTTAAACTTATAAAATGTAATAAAAATGAATTTCAAATGAACCATAAATGAATGTAACCTATAATTTTTACATAATTTTGTAACCTATCTATTTCTATTCGTTTTATGTACTACATTAACAGAAAGCTTGTAATTAATTATAATCAGCATGTTTTTGGGCTACTTACCGATATTGTTGTTACTGGACGTAAGTTAACAATCCAATACCTAACCTCTAACTGGTTGCTACAGACACAAAACAAATCGCAATATGGACTTAAAAACGCATGTGCGGTAAGTAAAATAGTTGCTTAACAATTCTTTTCAATGTATTTGTGCGCTAACTCTTCCTTTGTTTATAATTCTCCGGAATTAATGTAGAAAATCCCAATTTCCAAGCTTCTTCTATTTGTCTGTCCACTGCAATAAATTTCTCCATAATAACATATTCAAATCGGTTCTAATTAGAGTTCTGCACATAAAAATGTCGCCATAGCCAACAAACCTTGAAAAGCATAAATGAAAATAACAACGAAAAGCTACGGAACAACGGCTAGCAAATGTTTCTTTCTCATAGAGGTCATTTGCATCCAACCAATATTTTAATGCGTTTGTTTCTATATTTTAATTGATATTAATAGTCATCGTGCAAAAAAAGTAGTATGCAATGCAATGCAACTTCGTTTTGTCTGTTCAGACTTTTCCTCGATTCTGCAATAGTTCACTTCCCACACTATACTATATTCTCTCTATGACAGTGCGTGAAGTAGACACGTGTACAGAAAATAATCACAGAAGATGATAGCAGTTTAAGACTACATTTAAACTAATATTTTCACTCGCTATACTTAACTAGTTCTCAACCTTGATAGTTGGAGAACAGCAAAATTATTAAAAACTGATGTAATTAAATATTATATCGAAGCTTAAAAAGAACCCTTTAGTATGGTATTGTGCCACATAAAGGATTGTCGGATTTCACACGAAGAAATAATCTTAGTTGCTGTTGTCCGAATATATGTGCCTCAGTTATTCCTGAACAAGGGGTTTAATTATTCCAGTGTTTGCTATTTGGGAATAGCAGAAGATTTTAAACCTTAGTTTACTGTTCTTCATCCTTCCCTGAAGTTGATTCATAGAAATGTTACATATTCTTAGCATATGCAAATTAGCTGCCGTCTCTTTTAGATACTGCACTGGTCAGTGGCGAACTTGCCACTCTGTGCTCTGAACCATTTGGTGCAATTAAATCTTGTTGCTTAAAATTAATACGGAAGCTGTACCGGAACGAGGTTCATCACAGAATTAATGGGAAGATGTTATAATTGTCCTACCCTTTGAACATTTCAACAAAATCTGATTAAAGTGCTTTGTTCTAAAGGTGAATTACACGTTCAAAGGTTCCCCTTCCTTTTGTATATATATTACGACTAATGCTTGATTATCATCACTTGTGATATCACAGTTTAAGTTCTTCCAAGGTTTCTCTTCACTTTAACTAATGACTTACACTAACAGCAGGTTCTTGCAGTTAAATTTCTAATATTAATACATGTCTGCTGAAACCCCTTCTGTAATTTTACCCATGCCTACAAATACAAAGTTAACAGATAACTTAATGCATAGAATTAACCTAAATGAAATAAAAAATTCGATTCTATTACAAAGCACAGTGCATAAGAAAGGTCAATGGGCCAGTCAATCCATAACAATTAAAGACGGCGAACTACTCGCCAGGAACTCACCCAATTTTATCATCTCAATCCATGACCGACAGGATAACTACTGCTTCAAAATTGCTCAAAGTAACCGAGGTAAATGGCAAAGCGACACCTGCGCCTAAAAGCGGTACTAACCGATGCCAAAGTGCCGTATATCGGTCAAACGTTACATGGTTACGTGTTTCAGCAGATTATTCGTATGAAAACTGTGCACTACCGATGCATATTAGTCACTAAATTTCTACGAATATGGGATAATTTTTTATTTATACCGGGTGGGAGCATTTGTTGTTCCTTCTCATGTAAACGTAGATATTTATAAGATATCTCCCCAGTTCTTTAGGCGAATATCCGAGCATTGGCTTCATGCTTCAATTGGTCTGAAATTACAAGCCCAAAAATAAATAAATAAAGGTTGCTATTATGGGCATATATTACAATTCACAAATTTTCGATTTAAACTTCAAAAAATGATTTCTATTCTGTCAAGCAAGTATATATCATGTACGCAGCAGGCAGAGAAGTTATTTTATTTCAGCCAAAAATTCGATACCGAAATTTCACCGGGAATACATATTTTGAGTACCCCTGAATCCATAAAAAGCATTTCTAGAAACGGTCTTTGTGAGTGCCTGTCTGTACGTTCGTGTGTGTGTCTGTGGGCAGCACAAATCAAAAATGAAAAGTCCTTAAATAACAAACTTGGTATTTAAATTTAGTTTCTCCCTTAAGGATGCGAAAATGGATTTTTTTTTTAAAAAAAGGTCATAGTCTAAGAATCAAACAAAATACGCTAAAAACATGAGAAAAATGATGTAATCTATGAAATTCAATAAAAGTATTACAAAACTAGACTTTTTCAGAATTTTCTTCCTCCTTCATTGCCAGTTATTTGATTCAGCTTTCATTGAAAGGAAATATTGTCATTGAAAAGTATATACAAACAAAAGTAAATAAACTACGCAAAATAAAGGGGGGTTATTCCACTAGGAGCTGGGAACTTCTAAACACTATACTAGAAAGGATTGGCTGCAGATGGATTTTCATTGCGGGAAAATTATCTACAGCAAACTTAATTATTTTCTGTAGATATTATACCCTCATAAGTATTTCGTGGCCAGAGACAAAATTGGCTTGACTGAATAAACCAAAATTATTTCTTCGCTTACATACACGATTGGTTGCAATATTTTATAAATTATCATTCAGCTAGAAAATCATTGTGAATAAAATCTTTACTTTGGTTCATATCTTCCTTAAAGTGATATATCTATGAAATTTGACCAACATTTGTGAAAAATTAAAAAATGAAATTATATTTTTCATAATAGTATTGTATTAATTCCAAAATGTAAGAAAATTAAACTCTTAAAACATTAACTGACAATTAACTGAATCTAAAGACGGGCATGCGTATGCTTAGTAATAGATACTCTGAACTTCAAATCTTATTTTCTCGAAATTAACTTTTCTAAAACCTGTCCATGTTAAAACTATTCCACACAAATGAATTGTTTGCTAATTTGTTTCAAAAGTTTTAATATCTCTCAGAAATACTTCAAAGAAAATTACTATTATTCTTTTTTGAAACAGTGAATAAAAAATTTAAAAAGAGTACGAAAAGCAATAATGTTTCTACAATAATTAGAGTATATAAAATGTATAATATGACAGATCTATTTGTGAACTCATTTGCTATAAAACTTCAATTTGTTATGTGAATAATTTTTAAAAATAAATCATGAGGATCACGATTTAGACAGTAAAATGTTGTTATGCAATATAACTAAGCAAGATATAGTTTTGATGCATGACAAAATCCACTACTACCGTGTGTAATAAATGATATATTCAACAAGTTAAAAACTTATGCTTCTAGCTACTTCATGTTAATGAGATAAACATAAGCAAATTTTTTTTTGTAAGTAGAAGGGAAATAACGGAATACATAGGGTAGCTAAAACGATAGTCAAATCTTTTAAAAACTGGTTGCCATGTGGGTGAATTCCGTTTCTTTGCACTGCCAGGAGTTGAAAATTCCCGTATGAAGGGAATATCTAAAAATGTTCAACTCCAAGTGAAAATTTATATGATATAAATTGTGTGTTTTAACTAGATCTAGATGTTTTGTATACTAAGGTACGGTTTACTAGTTATGCAAAATCCAGCAAAATTCATCCAGAATAAAGAGGCCTTTAGAGGCTATTCCCGGAAAATTCAAGAGATGCAGTTTATTGGTCGTGTAGATACCTTTAATATACGATATTTTAATAAAAAGCTTTAAACCATTTTTTAAAAAATACAAATTTTTAAAATTTTTCGATATAAAGGGTAGGTTGGAGTGGTGGGGTTTTCTTCAAAATCATCGTGTCGCATCCTTGGAAGATTCTAAGCTTATATACTAAGTTTGGTATTTTAACGACACTTCGTTTTTGAGTTATCGTGTTCACAGACACAAGGACATACTCATGGATCTTTTTCTAGAATTACTTTTTTGGAGAGCCTAAAATGTCTATTTCCGGTGAAATCCTAGTATCGAATTTTTGGATGAGATGTAATATCCTCTCTATACACTATTTACATACGTGTAGAGAAAGAGTAAAACTTGTTCAAGTTAGCTGTTTCAAGTGTGATGTGTGTGCACGCACTATGATCTGTGAAAAGTTTCAGACTTTTATTGTTTGGGCTTTTAATTATATGGACCGTTTGAGAAGACAGTGATGAAGCAACCCATTTAGACCGCTCTTGCAGAAGTTGAAAACAATAATTTGCGTTCGTCTATCCTGGCATACTGAGCCTTCATCCTTAAATATAGCACACATCACTGAAGGAGGTATTAACAGTTTTGTAAGCTATAGCCAAGCCCGCATTTCCGTTGTATTCATTTGAGTAGCGTTCGATCTCTGAGCTTTGAGAACTTTCAAATGAGGTAGTAAATCTTTCATCCAGCAAACTATAATGCCCTCCCCTCACATAAATCCTATGTTTAAGCTCCCATAATTCAGCATCCCAAAACCCTATATCAACCAGCACCTCTGCTGCCACTTTCTAACCCTCCCGCTAATAAATTAACTCTATCCGGCGACCCGGTGATTATACCCTGCAAACCGTATCGTTACAAACAATTTCTGCTGCGTGGCGTCATTGTGGAATAGTTCTTGCCACTCGGAGCAGGCGGGAGTGTAAATTAGGCACTAGGGCCAAGACGAACTTGCGATAATATCGCCAGTTTATTGATCATCTAACACCAAAGTGTAAGGTGCAATTCTGGGGCTTAAAGCTTGCATAAGTAAGTTATTAGGCTGGAAGGAAAGTGTGCCACATATAACAGGCGAATCAGCCACCTTCATGATTCCATAATGATACAAGCAATAGACTACTGTTATATAACATGTCTTTATTGGCAATAAAAGTTATTTTCTTTACATCTCTGTAACAAATTATTGTTAATAAGCCCATTCTTCTATTTAATGCAAAAACATTAGCAGAAACAGTCCTGTTACTTAGTTTCTTGTAAGTAGAAGGGAAATAAGGGAATACACTAGGCTAAACCGACAGTCAAACGTTTTAAAATGTAGTTGCTATGGGATTGAAATCCGTTTCTTTGCGTGGCCAAGCTGTATCTCTTACGCTTACAGTTATGCAAAACTGAATAAAAATCGTTCAGAATAAAGAGGCCTTTGGAGGCTATTCAAAGACAATTCAAGATGTACATTTAATTTGGCGTGTAAATATCTTGATTATAAAAGATTTTAATCAAAATGGTTAGAGCCAGTTTTGAGAAAATCACAATTTTTAGAAAAAGGGAAAGGGTAAAGGGTGGTTTGGGTTGGGAGGATCTTCTTGAAAATCGACGTGTCGCATTCTTGGAAGATATCAAACCTAAATACCAAGTTTGGTATTTAACGGTTTTTTCGTATTTGAGCTATGCTATCCAAACAAACATACACACATACACGAACCCTTTTCTAACTTTTTTTTTTTGGATTCAGGAGGACACAAAACATATATTTCCGGTGAAATCTTGGTATCGAATTCTTGGGTGGAATACAATACCTTCCCTATACTCTATGTACATTGTACGTGTAAAGTAAAAAGTCTTTTCAATACCTGAGCATTTCTTCAATTTGAATAATTGTATGTTCCACAAGTATAACTACTGCAGAAAGGTAAAAATGCAATAATGCGCTAAGCTCTGCAGAAAAAAAAAAAAAAAGGATAATGTAGAAACAGTCCTTTTTGAGCATCTCAATAATGCTGAAGTTTGTTTGGATAGATTATTGCTAGAAAGGAAATTTGAGTTTCAGAGTATTTGTTCCATATTATATGTTAAATTTTTCCCATCCAATAATAAAGATAAAAAATCACTTATTATTTTACTATTTTGTACAAGTAATTGGAATTGTTACATGTAAAAATGTTGGCTTCTAAATTCAGAAATATTTTATTCAAAATCTTTGTTTATTGAAGAAGATTGGATTGTTTCATCAACTAAATATTATTTTGATTTATTACTTTCTCTAGCACATATGTACATACAAGATACATAGCAGCTAGAGAAGGTATTGTACTTCATCGAAAAATTCAATGTCGAGATTTCTCCGGAAATACATTTTTTAATCTCCTGAGTCAAAAAAGAGTCATTTTTAGAAAATGGTTCGTTTATGTGTACGAGTGTATCTCTATACAGAACAGATCAAAAGGACCGTTAAATATCAAATTTGGTAAAAGATCTTTTTAAAATAAATAACTTATGTCATATACAACTTTTTCTTTTAGACTTGATGGTCTTTGCAATATTGATTGTTATGGGTTTCAATTTTAAACTACCTAACTTTTCTCAAACGAAGTCACCTTTCGTTTCATCTCTCTTGTTTTGCTGCTGGACATGCAAAGCGAATCTAACCTCAATTGTTTCTCATAGCGACTAGCTTTTAAAATATTTGACTATCGTTTTAGCCTAATGTATTCCCTTATTTTCCCTTCTGCTTACAAGGAAGCATAAGGAGCGCAATTCTGCTGATCGTTATTTCAGTGAGCATGATGTAGATAAAAGAATAATCTTTTGTGAAAATAGTGTATGGAACACCTAGGGAAAATCTGAAGAGCACTTCACAAACCATTCCATTCACAAAAAATGAAAGATATGCGTTTTATTTCTAATGAAAACGTATTAAACTTATATTTTGATCAAATTCGTTAAAGCAGTTTTTATAAAAATCGATAATAACGTAACATTTTCCATGTAAAACCACACTAAATGTATAAAATACAAGATACAAACTTTACTTCTAATAAAAACACATTAAACTTATATTTTAATCAAATTAGTTAAAGCTGTTTTATAAAATCTATAATAACGCAACACATCATGTTGGGTAGTGTTTTTAAAAATACCGAATTTTTGCCAGGGATATAATAGCTCAGCTGTTTATTGCTCAGTAGTGAATTAATAATGTAATATATATATATATATATATACCTGTTTTTATTATACCTTACCTGAAATTTTTATGATAACGCCACAGAAATATACTTTTCACATATGTAATCAAAGTACCTTGCGTTTCAGTATTAGCTTTGGAAGTTTTCATCGAGAAAACTCGCATAGATCTTACAGTCGATATCGTCTACTAGATGTTTGGTATGCCTTGATACTGTTAACTTTGCTAAGATCAATGACGACAACCAAACACCGCTTCTGCTGCAATTTTCTCCACAACTCAGTTCGACGTTTCTAAGATTGGAAAGATGTCAGGATAAACACATTGATTTATGTAATCTACCTAGATGGAAACATTCCTACGAAGTCAGCAATATTATGAATAATATCCCTTCAGTTAAGATATAGAACATTCTATCAAAAGCGTCTCTCTTGGTGTTAGGAAATATTGCCCAGATTGGATATCGGAAATATAAATAAAATTAAAGCATTATATCATTATTTTACAAATACACGTATTATATAGTTATATTGTCTATTGAATTTAATAAGTTATTAATGTTTGACAAAGTGGTAATACAACGGTAAAACTAGCACTTGTTTTAAGATATTCAATTTCTACAAAAAATCTCATGTGTTCCATTCACATGACTTTCTGTAGCGTTTAAGCAAACAAATGTTTCCTTCAAAAGATTATTCTTTTATCTATATAATGCTAATCAAGACAAGCATTAACAGTACCAGCTTTCTTGTAAGTAAAAGGGAAGTAAAGGAATGCACAGACTAAAGCGGTAGTCAACTCTTTTAAAACCTGGTCGCTATAACAAACAATTTAAACAGGACTAAACAATCAGAGACGAAAAGAAAGATATTTTTCCTTTTAAGAAAAGTTTAAGTAATTTAAAACTGAAATCAATAACGGTTAGCTGTACAACAAAAGTTTATATGGCATAAATTGTGTGTTTTATTTAGATTTACATTTTTGTGTATTAAGTTATTGTCTTCTCTTTCGGTTTACCAGTGATACAAAAGTTACCCAAAATGAAGAGGTCTTTAGAGGCTATTCCCAGAAAAGTCAGGATATACATTTTGTTCGCCATAAAACTATATATTAAAAATATGGTATTTTAAAAAAATGTGTTAGAACCAATATTGAGAAAATAACAATTTTTGCAAAATGTTCCATGTAAAGGGTAGTGCTGAGGAATTCTTTCGCATCCTTGGAACATGGGTATTTAATCGACATATCGTTTTTTAGTATGCTGTCCACAGGCACGTGGATATATTTCTCTCTCTCCTTCTCTCTCTCTCTCTCTCTCTCTCTCTCTCTCTCTCTCTCTCTCTCTCTCCCCTAAGCATGGCTTCCTTTGGAAGGGAAGTAAAGCCATTGGTCGTAGATTTACGGCACGTAAAAGAACCTCAAGCCTGATAGAGAGGCCTCTGAGCAAAATTAAGCGGTCTTTCACACCCAGTTTAGAATTGGACACTGAGAACCTCAGCGGTTAAAGAGCGTCCATAAATAACACACCCTTTTCCATTTCTCTCTCCCCCTCTCTCTCTCTCTCTCTCTCTCTCACACGAACATTTTTCTTTAAAATGTTATTTTGTCTCTAAAACATGTATTTCTGGTGAACTCTCGGTATCGATTTTGGATGAAATACAACACCTTCCCTATGCACTATTGTACACAAGTGTTCGAGAAAGTAAACGTCATTTCAGTTATTGGGAAGCCATTTTCATCTGTTTATGGTCGTTTTACTAAGCTTAAATATGTATTTGGGAGGAAATATAAAGAGTAATTGTGTGCATGAGAAGATCATTCTTAAATTACTTATCAACGGGCGTTATAATCACAGAAGAGAAAGAGCATGTTGAATTATCAGCATGTTCTTACACTTTGATTCACACTGATCTTTTATTCTGCTAATTTTTAGACAGAATTCATCTAAATTTATCTCTATACAAGCCCTTCAATATCATTCCAAAGGTTCTACTTCTGCAATTAAATCGCGAAATTTCACAGAAAACCAACACGTGGCATTAAATAATGGAAGCTATATTCCCTTAAACTGTGGTTCCTATATATAACTGTGTCATATATATATAATTATTTATTCTTTCTTTTTGAAAGCATCTAACTGCATACCTGCAAAGAAAATCTACATTCTGGAAGCAGTTTCAAAAGTTCCTTGTAATCAGTTTCAAATAGGTTGTTGAAGTATGATGCACATTCTTTATTTTCATAGCATGCAACCAACATGTGATAGCGTTCTGCTGGGTTCTATGACCTGACGTGAAAGGCAGCCCTCCGCTCCCAAGTCAGTGCTATAGAAATCCGTTCGTGGAACGTACAGAATGTAGATTTGTTAGGAGAAGTTAAGTGATTCTGGATTCCTTCTCATTTGTTTGGATTCAGAACAAGTCATCTGTGACTTGATTTGAGTAAAACTTAACAGAATAAATTCACTGAAAGTTACACTTAGAAAGGAAATTGCGTTAATCATTCTATTCAACATGTCATGTAATGGAAATTAAATGTTCAATCATACAAACTGTGAGTAGGATAAGATTGAAGAGTTACAGAAAATGTGATGATATAGTGAAGATTCGAACCACGGATCTCCCGGTTTCCATACCGTTGCTATAAGCAACACATCTACAATGGCAAACTTCCACGTCAGTTGTTAAAAACTGCTTACAATGAAATTACAAGTATACAACGCTTTAGTGGCAAACTTTTAACTAGTGACAAAGCACATTTTACATTCTATCTGCAGTTATGGAATTAAAATCAATTGTAAAGGTTTTTGTACAGCTTGTAAAATTTAGATATTGTCTATTAGAAGAGCTTGGGATGCTCATGTAAATGACATAGTCCACAAGGGTCACTAATCACACACATAACAGCTGAAGTCTCAGTTAAGACAAAGTCTGGTCGAAGAATAAAGTTTGGAGCACACCATTTATATGCAGTAATTGGGAAACAGGGCGCCATATGGAAGTTTTCACTCTGATTTTACCATACTGTACAATGTTAGACTGAACTCCAGTTGCTATTACTCACCGCTGACGAGTGCGCTAGGCCACTACAAAGCTACAGTCCAGTTTAATAGCAGTTGAAAATTATAAAACTATCTATCAATTTAAATGTTCAAAGTGCTATAAAATGTTCCGAAACGGTGGCTCAGGTGTTTCATTAGAGACTAGCATTCAGGACGTCGTGAGATCGGTTCCTCGCGGCCGACCTTTTTGACCCTTGGGTTTTTCGGGGATTTTCCCGGGTTATTAGGCCAAGGATGGTGAAGATTCTTGATTCCCCTGAACCTCTTGTCCCTTAATTTCATCCCAACCGGTCTCTTTCAGTGCTTTAAGTGTCGACAAGGACTGCGGCAGAGGCGCTATTACGTGGGGGTGACTGTGCTCTAGACAGGCAGATCGGCGGTGGATGTCTGCGGACTCAAGTGGTCTATCCAGGACTGAGACACGGGCTCCTGGTGCCGAGAAATGAACTGTTAGGGACTCTCCACGACGGCTGTCTTCCTTACCGAATGTCGGCCACCCTCTGAAATTACACTCACCTCATCCTTCCTCCAGGAGTTTGACACACAACAAGCTCACGGCTTCAGTTTGGAATACCACTCCGTAACGTACACACATGCAATAACATGTTGAAGCGCTTAATGCTATACGAGGGTGGTCTGAACAGTTCTCGGCTTCCTCCTACTTGCATGACTTTTTTTCCTTACGTTGGTACACATGTTAATAGGCCCTTTGTAAAATTACAAATCATTGCAGGGAATAGTTGACTGCAGCCAGTTGTTTGAAGCATTGGAAGTGCGCATTGCTTTGAAAGTGGATAAATTCGAGTTTCGTGCTGTGATAAAATTCTTCGTAAAACAAGGTTTAATACCTACAGAAATTCATTTCCGGATTGCAAATGTGTATGGTGACTTTTCACCTTCGGTTTCCACTGTGAAGAAATGTGCGGCCGATTTTAAACGTGGCCGTGAAAGTGTCCACAATCCACACGAAGGACATCCAAAAACTGTAACCCCACCGGAAATCATTGAAAATGTGCATGACATGATTTTGGAAGAGCTGCCTACAAAGGTGCGTGAATTCCTAATGCTTTTGGAATTTCAAAGGAACATATTGGTTACATCTTGAATCAAGAATTAAACATAAAAAAGCTTTGCGCAAGATGGGTGCCGCGTATTCTCACTGTGAATAACAAACACATTTGTACAACACTTTCTGAAAAGTGCTTGGCGGATTCACCACCACATACCCGAATCCAAGCAGCAGTCGAGGCAGCGGACAGAAACTGGTTCTTCAGTTCCAAAGAATGCGAGAATGGTGCCATCGGTGAGAGAGATCATGGCGTCAGTGATTTGGGATGCCAAAGGAATTTTGTTGATTGACTATCTCGAAAAAGGTAAAAACATTACCGGAGAATACTACCCTCAACTTCTAACCAAACTAAATGCAAGCATTCGTGAAAAAAAACCCGTGTTAAAAAAGAAAAATGTTGTTTTCCATCACGACAATGCACCTGCTCACAAAAGTGTTTTGGCAATGGGGAAATTGAAAGCTGTGCACTATGAAGTGCTGGAACATCCACCCTATTTCCCAGATTTGGCTCTGTCGGACTTCCACCTGTTTCCGAAACTGAAGAATTTTCTCTCTGGTAGGCGCCTTTCGTGCAATGTATAAGCAATTGCGGTTGTAAATGAGTACTTTGCAGCACCTCCAGAAGAACACTACACAGAGGGAATAATGGCATTAGAACACCACTGGATAAAATGTATTGATATTAGAGGAGATTAAATTAAAAATAAAACTATTTTGAAAGCATGAATTGTCGTTTTTCACTATCAGGCCGAGAACTTTTCATACCACCCACTTACTTTTATAAGGGTAGCATTCCTCCAAAGAAAATGAAACACAGCTTTGTTAAATGACTTCGATAAACAAATAAAATATAACACAATAGTGTCAAATGCATGTCTGTCATGTTACCTATTACAATAGTTATTAATGTGAATATACAAGCCCTAATGAATTGTAAAGATAAATGGTCTGAAAGGCGGCCAACTGTATGTAATCAAGTTCGTTACACCACTGTGTTTTGTCTAAATGGGATTGTGTTTTGCTATTTATTGTTTAGCGGATATCATAATAATAGTTATTTACGATACGATTTAAAAAAATGATGTGTTCCATTCACATGACTTACTCTACATCTCTGCTACAAATTATTGTTAAAAGCTTATGCTTCTATTATCTTCATACTAATTGAGAAAACTTAGCTGAAATAGTCTTATTACTTGTTTCCTTATAAGTAGAAAGGTAATAAGGAGTACCATAGGTTAAAGTGATAGTCAAAAGCTGGTTGCTATGTAAATGAGGTTCCTTTCTTTGTATGGATAGGAGTTGAGAAATTCCCATAAGAGAAAAGTATAGGTATTTTAAAGCTGAAACCAATTACAATGAATATCTAAAAAACGATCAACTCCACGAAAAACATGTATATAACATAATTAAAATAGTTAGTAATTTTTGAGAAATCAAACATTTTGAAAATGTTAAGCTAAATGTAGCTCGGGATGGAAGGATTCTCCAGAAAACCTTCATCACATACTAGGAAAATGTAGAAGTTAAATATCAGCTTTCAAAAAATAATCAACTCCCGGTTTTGAATTATGTTGTTCACAGACATACTCACACATACACACACTCATGTACATGGAGATTTTTTCTTAAAATGATTTTTTTGGATTAAGGACAAATACATCCATCCATCCATCCATCCATCCATCCATCCATCCACAAATTACATGCATCCATACATGATATGACATCACCCTTCAGTCAGTGTTGGGAACATACATAAAGGAGCAATCTGCCGAATGTTATTTCCAAATATTGAACAACGTTAAAACTAAAATTCTCAAATCCATGGCAGCTTACAGCAATAGTAACAGAACATGGGATAACAAAGTAATACTCACACAGATTCAAATTAACAGAAAGTCCAACCTGATGTCCAAGGAGGGAGAAAACCACGGAACAGCTAATTCATCATTGTAAAATCCTGGAAAACGAACAGAACATTTTGAAACAGCACCTAGCCACCAGAAGAGGGACCGGCCAATCAAAAATAGCGAACCAGTTACCAATTTCTCAGACTCATTTCGCACTTTCATTAATTCAATGACTTCACACTACTTCAGTAATAGGCTTAAATATCACCCGTCCACCCACACATCCACCCACCCATCCATTCATCCATCCACCTCCCCACCCACCTATCCATCCATCCCACTTACCCACCCGTCCACCCACTCTTCCATACACCCAGCTAACCAACCACCCATCCATCCACCTACCTACCCATCCATCCATACACCCACCCATCCACCTACCCACCCATACATCCACACTGCCAGCCACCTACCCACCTACAAATAATCCATCCATCCAACCACCTACCGACCCACCCATCCACCTACCCACCCATACATCCACACTCCCAGCCACCTACCCACCTACAAATAATCCATCCATCCAACCACCTACCGACCCACCAATACATCCACCCACCAACCCAATATCCACCCACCCACCCACCCACCCGCCTACCCACCTACTCATAATCAATCCACTCTACCACCTACAGACCCACCCTTACATCCACCCACCCACCTACTCATAATCCATCCACCCAACCACCTACCGACTCACCCATACATCCACCCACCTACCTACCCTCCCACCCATACATCCACCACCCACCTACCCTCCCACCCATACATCCACCACCCACACATACAGCCACCCACCTACCCACCCACCCTTATACCCACCCACCTACCCACCCATATACCCACCCACCTACCCTACCACCCATACACCCACCCACCAACCCAACATCCACCCACCCACCCACCTACTCATAATCCATCCACTCAAGCACCTACCGACCCACCCATATATCCACCCACCCACCCATACATCCACCCACCCACACACATCCACCAACCCACACATACATACACCCACCCACCTACCCACCCATCCTCCCATACATCCACCCACCCACCGATAATCCATCCACTAAACCACCTACCGACCCACCCATACATCTACTCACCCACCTATACATCCACCCACCCACCTACCCACCCAGCCATGCATCCACCCACCCACACATACATCCACCCACCTACCCATACATCCACCCACCTATCCACCCAACCATATATCCACATACCCATCCACCCACGCACACACCCACCTACCCCCCACCAACCCACCCATCGATCCATCCACCCACCTACCTATCCATTCATATATCCACCCACCCATATACACACCCATCCATACATCTACCTACCCATTCAAACAACCACCCAACCACCCATCCATTAATCCACCCGCCGCCCTACCTACCCACCCATCCATATATCCACCCGTCCCCCCACCTACCCACCCATCCATACATCCACCCGCCCCCCACCTACCCACTTATCCATACATACACCCGCCCCCAACCTACCCATCCAACCATACATACACCCACCCATCCATACATCCACCCGCCCCCCACCTACCCACCCATCCATACATCCACCCGCCCATCCCAAATACCCACCAACCCATACATCCACCCGCCCCCCACCTACCCACCCATCCATACATCCACGCACCTACCCACCCATCCATACATCCACACACCTACCCACCCACCTACCCACCCATCCATACATCCATTCACGCACCTACCCACCCACCTACTCACCCAACCATACATACACCCACCTACCCACCCATCCATACATCCACCCGCCCATCCACCTACTCAACCATCCATACGTCCACCCACCTACTCACCCATTTATACGTCCACCCACCTACTCACCCATACATACGTCCACCCACCGACCCATCCATCCACACATCCACGCACCTACCCACCCACCTACCCACCCATCCATACATCCATTCAGGCACCTACCCACCCACCTACTCACCCAACCATACATACACCCATCCATACATCCACCCGCCCATCCACCTACTCGCCCAACAATACGTCCACCCACCTGCTCACCCATCCATACGTCCACCCACCGATCCATCCATCCATACATCTACGCACCTACCCACCCACCTACCCATCCATCCATACATCCATTCACGCACCTACCCACCTATCTACTCACCCAACCATAGATACACCCACCCACCTACTCACCCATCCATACTCCACCCACCGACCCATCCATCCATCCTACCCATCCATTTATCCAGCCACCCTCACACATACCTATCCATCCATCTATCCATATATCCACCCATTACTATCTTATTACTACACCATTACAAATATCAAAGTTTTAAGACGTTTTAATTCTAGGGTATAAGGGAAGGATTGAGGTTAAATATCTCCTAAACATGATACAGTAATTATATAACAATACCGCGGAAGATATTTTAAATTATTTAAACCTTCTTTCAAGTTTTAAAATACCGGGTAATACCAGGTAAGCCAAATATTATATGGTACGGCTGTAATTTTCCTAGAGACAGAGAAACAAATATTTTCACAGGAAACTAATTACAAAAGCAGTGGCCACTATCAACAATATTCCCATAAAACATAACACAATCTGAAAGAAGCGACGAGTAGAAAATAACTCGAGTACAGTAAATTTACTGTGAAACGTATAAAAATATGAAACAAACCAACAAGTTCGCAAGTTCGACCTATTTAATGTATTTTACTCCCCCTGTCTTCTACGTGAAAACAAAGAATGTCTATTGAAGGTATGCCTGTGAAAGCACTAAAAAAATCTGATGTGTTACACTCACATGGCTTTCTTTAGCTGCTCTACAAATAAACTTCTCACAAAAGATTATTCTTCTTTCTACACAATGCTAATCGAGATAAAAATTAGCAGAATGATCTTATCAATTAGTTCCTTATAAGTAATGCGGGGACTAAAGTAATGCGCTATGCTAGTTAAATGTTTTAAAATCTGTCGTTATGCAATTGTCATTGCAAGTTCTTTCATTGCTCGGCCAGGAATAGAACAAAAGGAAAACGGACACTTTTGGTCTGAGAAAACTATAAGTATTACAATTGAAATTAAAAACAAGGAATATCTCTTACCTTTACAAAAACGTAAAGAACGTAAATTGTGTGTTTTGACGAGATTTACATTTTCTGTGTTGTAAGCGTTTGTCTATTTCTTACGATTTAGCAGTTAAGCAAAATTCGGCAAAATTCATAAAGAGTGAACAGGTCGTCAGAGAATATTCCAGATATATATGTTATTTATGATATAAATAGCTTAATATACGGTATTTTAATCGAAATCGTTAGAGCCATTTTTGAGAAAATAAAAATTTAGAAAATTGTTGATGTAAATGGTAGTTTGTCAAGGGATTTTCTTGAAAATCTTCGTATCGCACCCTTGGATGATACTAAACCTAAATGCCAAGTTTTGTATTTAACCGTCTTTTCGTTTTTGAGCTATGCTGACCACAGACACACACGGACCTTTTTTTTAAAATGATCTTTGCGGACTCAGGGGACCTTATCACAGATATTTCCATCGAATTTTTGAGTGGAATAAAATACCTTTTCTATCCACTATATACATTGAACATGCGGGCTAGAGAAACTAATAATAATAAATACGCAGTAGCTTTAAATGTATCTTTATGTAAGACGAACATAAGTAAGAGCGCAAAATCTAGGGGACTTTGTACAGTGTTACGATTATATGGTAAACTAAAATTAAATGTCATTACATGGAAACGAAGCCAAGTCTATTACTTATTGCAAAAAACCTCTCTACGTTCTTTGCTTCATGTAATAAAAACTGTTAATAAAGCTTGCTCTATTTTAAATAAAATAAAGGCTGTGAAGCAAGTGCTTCTGACACCTCATTTGGCGGAGTAATATTAGCTTTTGCAAAACAATGACTCAGAGGTTTATGTAAGCCGTTAATAACCTTGATAGCTCCAAGCCTTCAGCGAAACGTGACTTTTAATTTTACGCTGGGTAACTAGGATATTTTATTTTCTCTCTCTATGAGTTTCATGTAGGTTTCAGTGAACAGCACAGTCACTTCATTAATTGTACTCAAATCTATGATTACTTTACCGTTTATATAGGTATAATTTATATTTTATACATCGAATTTTAACCTCTCACGTTTCCATTTCGAAGTATAAGATCTTATTTGATGTTAGAAAACTTCTATCGAGCAATTGAGGAAATATATATATATATATATATATATATATATTTTTTTTTTTTATATTCTTTAGAAGCATTTCTTTGATATTTTAATGTTTACTTTGAATATTTGCTTGACATGGGTGAATGCTTGTCTGCAGATACTGTTTATTCATATAAAAATATAGGTTTTACATCAGGATACAGCCAAAAGAACCAAGAAAATGATTTTGTGAACAAATGCAAAATTTAATGACACAAAATTATAAATACAGGTAGAATATAAAATATTTATACACAGAAATAGAAGGCCAAACATCTGATTTGTGATAGAAGATCTTAAATACATTATTATACTGTGGAAGGAAAACACAAAATGAAAATAGTTTGTGCAGTCGGTGTAAGGTTAGGCATATTGCCTGTTACCCAATAGCGTGCTTTCAGATCAATAACATAGTGCAAAATGTAACATAATCATATCACTGCCATTTTTACTGTACTGTATTAGCTAATAGCCGTAACAAAACAAACTGGGACTAGTGACAACAAGATATCATTGTCAAGCTGATTTTTATAATGAACATACGTATATTGAAAGAAAAAATATCGTGTTTCGATTTTCTCAACAATAGAGTCCGAAAAAATTAAGACATTTTAAATAGTAACGGCTGACTTTAGATCTGTCTTCCTCTCAACTGCCTGGTAGTAAGCCAGACGCTGTTAATAAACCTTTCACCGGATCTAGCCTACAAGTATCTACGTGTAAGACCGCAATAAAATAACTTACAACCAAGGTTATATAAACCAAAGAAAATATTGGCCACAGTTATTGCCACTTTTATTTTCTCTATCACGTGTGCGCAATGTACATACTAGAAGGTATTGTTCCAAAAATTCGATACGGAGATTTTAGCGAAAATCCAAGGTTTTTTTTAGACCCCCTGAATCAAGAAAAGCATTTTTAGAAAAATGCCCGCGTATGTGTGTGTCTGTGGGCGACACCCCATCAGTGGATCGGTACGTTCAATACATTGGTTTGCTTAACAATACTTCTAGAATTATTTAATACTACACAGATTCCATTTAATACTCTTCTTTATCTTCTACTCTAAGGAAGCAACAATAATACCATTTCTCATGATTCTCGATTAGCATGATGTAGATAAGATAATGGTCTTTTATAAAAAAATAGTTTGTTTTCAGAACAGGCATAGAAAGTCATGTAAGTGGAGCACATGAACATCCAGTAATGAGTACACGAAGAAAAACACTGGACATTGCAAAATGTATGAGTTTGTATGTTATATCGTTCCGATATATGCAAGAAATTATTATTCTTAGTGAATCATTCTAATTTTAAAATATTTTAAATTCTCTAGTCCATATTAACAGTGTGAATAGAGTATAGATAAGGTATTACATTTCAACAAAAAATTCAATGTCGAGATTTCTCTAAAAATATTGTTGTACCCTGAGCCCGAAAAAAGTATTGTTAGAAAATGATCTCTGTATGTATGTGTGTGTGTGTGGGGACAGCATAGCTCAAAATCGAAAAGACTGTAAATACCAAACTTGGTAATTAAGTGGTAATGTTCCAAGGGTACCACGCAAATATTTTCAAAATAATCCCCCACTTTACATACATTTTTTTTTTTTTTTAAATTTCTGCTTTTCTCAAAAATGCGCTAACGATTTTGATTAAAATACTGTATACTCGTATTAAAGATATTCACATCAGAAATACACTGTATATTTATAGCCTCTAAATATCTCTTTATTCTGGGTGAATTTTGCATAACGGCTAAACCGTAAGAGATAGACAAAGTCTTGCAACACAATCACTGTAGATTTAGTTAAAACTCATATATATTTTGTATGTAGAGTTGGCCGTTTCTGAGGTATTCCTTGTTATTGGTTTCAATTTTAAAATACTTCAAATTTTATCAAACGAAAAGTAATGTTTCGTTTCATCTGTCTTGTTTTACTGCAGGCCATGGAAAGCGAGCCGAACTTCAATTGTTTCACATGGATTTGTGTATTGATTTAACGTAGTGCATTCCCTTATGTTTCTACAACTTACAAGGAAGCAAGTAATAAGTCAGTCAATGTTGTTGATAAAAGAATAATCTTTTGTAAGAAAAGTTGTTTGTGTAACAGGTTGAGAAAGTCGTGTGAATGGAACACATCAGATTTTTTTTTTGTTTTTAAAATTATTTTCTTAACTTGGGCCTGTGGGAAAGAAAGCTGAGACATGGGTAGATTTGTTTTCGATTTCATTTTATTAAAACGTCCCAGCATGACAATAAGCCCCTTGTAAGTCTGGCCGAAGAAGCGTGTTGAGGGTATAACGTCCATAGTGATGTATTGGCAGGGTCTTCAAGAACCATGAGATTTTGTTACTAGGCTGAACAATAGGCCATTCATGAAAGATATGCTTTAATGTGTGCTCTCGTTCGCATTTCAAGCACTTGAATCTTATGCTTTCTAATATGAGTAGGCGATATATCATCCACCGCTTAAAACCATAAGCATCAGAATTTGGCCGGAAGCTGTTACAAGGAAAAGTGAAGCACCCGGAGTTAAACGCCTCGTTATTCTCATCTGAGGAGCCTTACAGGGGAACCGCAGGCTTTCGGTGTGCAACATTAATTACCGGCGACCAACGACGGGAGAGCGGAATTTTATCTGTAATGTTTATATTTGTTTAATTATTGTATTTATTTTTTTGCAAATATGCAAAAAGCAATAAATTAAGAGTAATTATTAGACCTTTAAGAAATTTAAATATTTTAGAGATCATTATTAATGAATCAAGGAGCTGCAAAGCTGTTATAGTTAATACAGGTTGTACTGGTTTGTCCAGAGGCGAAAAGTATAAGAATGTGTAGTACTGTGAAGGTATATATGTAAAACCTGACCCATGGAGCTAAAGGATGAACTTTAGTACAGGTTCATCTTAGCATTGGAAATGAATGGAATAATATGGAGGAGACAGCGGTGGGAAGGATTGAAAGATGACGTATTGTCATGTTAGAAAAATGAATAAGAGTAAGTGGCCAAAAACGGTTTTACAATGGTCATCTGATGGTAGAAGGAAGCTTAAAGAGGACAGATCCATACATTGATGAATGATCAGTATCTAGAGAAGGATATTTAGTTATCGTAAGAATTGCAAACGGGAACACAAGGAAAATCTCTCAAAAATTAAAAACTACAGTGATTTTACCTATTTATTACTGTTTCCTGTTATGCAACAGTCATCCGAAATGGACAGGACTTCAGAAGCTATTTCCCAAAAACTCAACATATGTATTTTATCTTATGAAAATATCTTAAACATATGGTATTTACACTCAATATTAGAGCTGTTTTTGAAGAAATAAAGAATTTTAAATAGTTGTTTTTGTTAGCGGTTGTTTGGGGTGGGAGATTTTATTTAAAATCATCGTGTGGAGGCCTTGGAAGATGCAGAACTTTTAATTCCAAGTTGGATACTTACCTAAGTTTTCGTTGTTGTGCTATGCTGTTCACAGACACGCGAACACCGCGCGCATTTTCTAAATTGATCTTTTCTTCTTTTTTTTTTTTTTATTCAATGGATCTGAGAACTTACATCTTCGGTGAAATTTGGACAACAAATTTTTATATGGAATACAACATTCCCCTTGGGAAGTTGTTACCAGGGAAAACCATGTAGGAAATTAAAATATAGTGGCACCTATGGAAATAGTTTACTTTCAGGTTTTTGTTATGCTGGTTTAAGGGTCATTCAAGGTGGTGCCAGGTCTACAATGTATATGAGAGCTTATTTTAGGAGAATATATGTAATAAGTATACACAGAGTATTAATGTAAGGATGGCAGTTGGAAATTTACACGTAGTAAGTAACAACCTTAACAATTTTGAAGGCAAACGTTCCATGAGGATCAGGCTTTGATTGGTTATTTCGTAGGAAAGGTTTAGAGCAGGGTTGGGGGAACTAGTCGCTTTGCTTGAGACGGCTAACTGTAGCGTTATAAAGGAGCAAACGTTTGACCCAGAAGGTTGCAATACAGCTGTTCGGGCCCGGACGACCATAACATTTACATTATGTGAATATATCACAGGTATGTGATCACAAGGGTAGATTATTGTGAAATATAATTATCTATGTGAAAATAGTGTGTTGCTTTTAGGATATTTTCCCAGTTACCAATGTAGATTCCTATTTGACTATTTCCTGCTCTACCCTCTGAGTCTACTTCCTCCGAGTCATGAGCTTGTTTAAACCTCATTAGATTTACACCACAAACACGGAAACATCACATACAAAGAATCGATAGAGAGGAAAATAAAATGGAGTTTTATTTATGGACATTCTTTACTACAGTAGTTCTCAGCGGCCCATTCTATCCTGGGCTTGAAATACCGCTTAATTTTGTACCGAGGCCTCTTTATCAGGCTTAAGGTTTTTACGTGCCGTAAATCTACGACATGGGAAAAACAACTTACTTACCTTCCGAATGAAGCCATGCTGAGGATTTTTACGTTCGAAAAAATCCGCCGGCCTCCGCCGGATTTGAACCCGCGAGCTTGGTCTATGAAGTTAGTATGGTAACAATTACACCACGGAGGGCGACAATCAGTATAGAGGGAATCTCACGTCAAGCTATGAGAAAGAAGCGATGTAGAAAGATCAAGAATGAAGTGGGCAATATGACTAGTGGAGAATAAAGTGGTTTAAGTATAATTTCAAAATTTTCACCAGTCTTCGTTTAAACTCTCCAAAAATATTAAATGGTGTACTCGACATGCTACCATTCCTCATGTGCGCTGAAACTATTTATGAAAAATATTGCTACTTTCCTTACCACGTGCAAGTAGAAAATAAGTTATTTATGGCAAATGTATAGATTTACAGTGAAAAAAAAATTAGTGTCAGAATTCTATGACTGGTAAGCAGCTTGAAGTTTATGTTTAGGTACTACTCAAAACTTACAGGTACTTTTTATGGTTTTGCTCTTCCTGCTACTTACCTATAATGAGAGGAGGGAGTACTGTAATGTACACAAACCTCCGATATCGATATTTCACTGAATACATAGGTTTTCAGACTCCCTGAATAAATAAATAAAAAATTTAGAACCTCACATGTGTTTATCTATGAGCAGCCTAACACAGAAATAATAATTGGGTTGAATGCTTATCTAACTTCAGCGTTTTTCAAGCATACAGCACGAAGATTATCAAGAGAATTTCCAGTCCAAATTACTCTTTACTTTTTGTTATTTCAACTAAGACATTTTCATGAAAAATTAAACGTATATATTAATTTGTGGAAACAGCTTGTGAAGTCCTCTTCACTCAGAAAAGTTGTATATTAATAATAATAAGAAGATAAAATTGTCATACACCGAAAGATGAAGATACACGTGATTCATTTAAAGTGTATTCTTTCTCCGGCATTTCTACGATATTATTCAAAAGATATTCTTATGAGTCCTATATATAGATATGATAGACGGGTATTGATTTATACGAATACCGCATAGAAAATCTGTTGAATCACGATCAGGATTGTAGATCACAACAATAGAAAACATGTGCAGATCTCGCTTCGCCCATAATTTACGTCTGTGCAAATAACGGCAATGTTTCTACTTAGTTACACAGATGCACAGTGATTTATATCAGCGAATAGCTGGACGCGTTCCACTTGAACTGATGGGATGGGAATGTATTGCTGTCTCTTTTTGCTGCAAAATTCATTCGCGATTAATTCAAAGATAAAAGTCCTGGAATTGCAACGCAAACAAATAGATTACAGCTGTAAATTCTATCATACTGCACCCGCTGACCTTATTTCTGTAGGGCTGCTCTCTCATGCTGAGATTGAAGCAGATGGATTGGAAATAATAATCTTGCAAAGGTTTAAACATATAATACCATCGTGGTCATCTTTTTTAACGTCCTTTAACCTAGGCAGGTCATATCAGAAGATGAATGGAATTGGTGAAATGATGCTAAAATGACCTTGTAGTCCATGGAGCTAAAAACTACTCTAAATTCATCTTCTCTTGATAAAGGAAAACCCCAAATAAACCTTATCTGAATAACTCTCCCTAAACGAGATTGGTTTATTAATTTTTTTTTTTTTTTAGGCTTAACATCCTTTAACCTGGTTGGTCTTACCAGAAGGTGAATAAAATTGGTGAAATGATGTTCAAATAATCTCAAGGGTCCATGGAGCTTAAAGCTACTCGACGTTAGTTTCCTAAAAAAAAACTTATCCGGATAACTCTCCCTAAACGAGATTCAAACTCGCGACCTGTAGAATGTGAGGCAAACATGCTACCCAGGCGAGCTCCGGTTATCTTGTAAGCCTCCAGAATCTGAAGAAAAATAACAAAAGTGGAAGTGAAAGTGTGGTAAGTTTACTAAAAATGATTTTTTTTTTTTTTTTTTTTTTTTTGGAAAGGACCTATAGCTCAGTCAGCAAAGTACATGTCTACTATGCGAGGGGTCTTGGGTTTCATTCACGGCTGGATAGTGGGAATCTTTCTTTAGCCGAGTATTTCCTATTTTTTCCAGAATCTAAAAGCTCTTCATATTTATTATGAGTAGGGTCTAGCTGAACAGAAACATGCAATATGAACACGATGGGAATGAGTGTGATATAATTTACCAATGCCAATTACACTCTAAAATTAACCAGTTTAAGCTTTGAAAGTAAATCCAAGTTTATTTTCGGGGGTATGGAAGTTTTAAATAGTTATGAAAAATTCGCAGACGATTTTAACAGAGGTAACCTAATGGGCATTTTGATTTAAAGTTACCAAAAAGTCTAATGTTCTGCTTTTGCATCTTAAGTATATCTGTTATAATAGTGTGAGCAGCAACTGATTTAATTATTACATAATAAGCTACAAGCAAAATATTTAAAAGTGAATCTTTATAATCCAGCCCACAATAATTGTTCATATTTTTACTTTCTGTATACGTAATATGTTCATAGTGTATAGAGAAGTTATTACACTCCAACAAAAAATTCGATACCGAGATTTCACCGGAAATATATGTTTTAGGGTCCCCTTTATCCATTAAAAGCATTTTCAGAATAAGGTCCGTGTGTATGTGTGTCCGTGGGTCCGTGTGTCCATGAACACGGTAACTCAAAAACGAACAGTCTGTAAATTACCAAACTTGGTATTTAAGTTTAATATTTTCCAGGGATGCGACACGAAGATTTTGAGAAAAATTCCCCCACCCCCAACTAAACTTTACATGGAATTTTTTTCGAAAATTTTGATTTTCTAAAAAATGGCTCTAGCGATTTTGATTAAAATATAATATATTAAAGATATTTACCTCACAAATAAAATGTATATCTTGAATATTCTTGGAATAGCCTCTGAAGACCGCTTTATTCTGAGTGAATTTTACGGAATTTTGCATAACTGCTAAACCGTAAGAGATGGAAAAACACTTAAACCACAAAAAACTTAGAGCACGTTAAAATACACAATTTATTTTATATACATTTTTTTGTGGAGATGATAGTTTTTGAGGTATTCCTTGTTTTTGGTTTCAGCTTTGGAAACATACATTTTTCATACAGGAATTTGTCAACTCCTATCCATACAAACAAAGGAACTTTAGTCACATACGAACCAGTTTTTGACTATCACTTTAACCTATGGTACCCCCTTATTTCGCTTCTTCTTGCATGGAAGCAAGTAATAAGATACTTTTCTTGTTTTTCTCGATTAGTATGATGTAAATAGAAGTATACACGTTTTAACAATAATTTGTTGCAGAGATATAAAGAAAGTGATGTGAATGGAACACATCAGATTTTTACTTTCTCTATACGTACTATGTACATAGTATGTAAAGTAGATATTACACTCCACCCAAAAATTCGATACCGAGATTTCACCCGAAATATATGTTTTAGGGTCCCCTATATCCAAAAAAAAGAAGCAATTTCAGAAAAAGGTCCGTGTGTGTTGTCCGTGTATCTGTGAAGACGATGGCTCAAAAACGAAAAGTCGGTAAAATACCTAAGTTGGTATTTAAGTTTGCTATCTTCCAGGGATACGACGATTTTGAGAAAAAATCCCCCACCCCTAACTACCCTTTACGTGGAACTTTTTTCGAAAATTTTGATTTTATCAAAAATGGCGATTAAAATTTCCTATATTAAAGATATTTACACGACAAATAAAATATATATGTTGGATTTTCTGGGAATAGCCTCTGAAGGCTACTTTATTCCGGATGAATTTTACGGAATATTGCATAACTGCTAAACCATAAGAGATGGACGAAGACTTACAACACAAAAAATATAAAACACCTCAAAACACTCAATTTATCTTATATACATTTTTTTTCTTGGAGTTGATCGTTTTTCAGGTACGTCTTGTTTTTTGGTGTCAGCTTTAAAAAGCATACTTTTCTCTACAGGAATTTAAAAATTCCTGTCCAAGGAACTTCAATCACATAGCAACCAACTTTTGACTATCACTTTAACCAAAAGAACTCCCTTATTTCGCTTCTACTTACAAGGCAACAAGTAATAATGCTATTTTTGCTGATTTTTTCTCCATTAGTATGAAGTAAATAGAAGCATAAGCTTTTTAACCATAATTTGTTTCAGTGATGTAGAGAAAAGCATGTGAATGGAACACATCAGATTTTTTGTTTAAGTTTTCAAATTACATTAACTTGCACGACAGATAATATTCATTTTTACAGTTAACGTCCTTTAACCTGGTAGGTCATATCTCGATGAATGGAATAGGGGAACTTATCATATGAGCTGAAGATCCTAGAGTTTAAAGTTTGCCTGTTCAGGATAAGGGGAAACCCTCAGAAGAACATTATGTGGTTAACTCACCCTAACCGGCACTCGATCTCGAGGGCTCTTGAATGTAACATAGATGTGTACCATACCACAAAAGCCAACTAAAAGATTCTTGCTGTACATCTTAGCAGCTTTCAATGGTTAAACTACCACTACTCGCTGCAACCATAATTGTGATGGATCTAGCTGCTTATATGAGAAAATGTGTAACTTAAACGCAATATCTTGTTACTTCAAGTGCTTTTTATTTAATTTATTTCAGCACTAGATTGTGCTATACAGAATTGTAATAAAATATATTATAAGTAAAAGTAAAATAGAACATTATAACTTGTGAGGTCAGCCACTTGAGGCCCCTCTGGCACTAAACATCAGAGATAATTTTAGAATTCATTAAGTGAGACCCTTCTTATTCAGAATCACTTCCTGAAGAAAACAGAAAATCTTATCATATCTTTTTCCCAATGAGACGTACACTGCGCCTGCTACTAAGTGAAGATGCTGAAAAAGCGTGCGAGCCTGAGATCGAATATGTGCAGAGTTAGTACTGAGTCCAAGTTCATGGGGTATCTGAGTGTTTCTGATATACCAAAGTGCATTCACTATAAGCCTTAAAACGTTATTTTGAAAGACCTGCAGACGATTAATTTTGTTTGTGGCTGCACCTCGCCAACTGGACAAGCATGGGTGAGTAAAGAACTAAGTAAAGATTTGTATAAAACAGAATCACTTGGAATTTGCAAAGAAGACTTGCGGTTGAAAATGGAATACAGGACATAAAATTTACATATATTGTTTCTTATAGAATGTAGCTTCATTTTAAGGTCTTTTTTATAATAAAGAGTGATGTTTAATACCTTTTACAGGAACTACATACGAAGACTTTACTCAGTACCCACTACACATGGATTTTGGCAAACTCTGAAATAAATAAATCAAGAAATTGTTTTTGGTAAACAAAATTCTAAATGAATGCTATAAGTGATATTAACCGTTAAGCGTGCACTTTGCTGGAACACCAAAGAAGACCTTTCAGATCACAGGATAGTTTTGATGCCATTGTTCTCCTTTGCAGCTCCGAGAGCAAAGCTAAGATCAGTGTTTTCAGATGCTTCTTCCCTCATGGAATATTTATTTTAGTTTCCAATAAGGAATAAATTATAACAGCATTTATTCTAATGTTTATCTCGATTAGCTCGAAGCAGATAGAAAAATGATTTTCTGTATGAATCTTTGTTTGCAGGACTGCTAGAGAAGGGATGTGAATGGAACACATCACATTTGTTCCTCTGGTTTGGAAAATTAAATTCATATAATGATAGTTGCTCCTTGACAATAGCCAACCCACCAACCATTTTTAAACTAATCATTCATGATTAGGAAAATTAATTTTTCCCAAAAATTCTAGTAAATATGTGTTTCAAAAGTTACACTTGCGTAAAAAGTTAATATATGTTGTGAGAACTTTTATTCTCTCAATTAAGTCCAACAAAAGGATCAAATATGGACCCAAAAAGCAAGAAAATAAATAAATGATGACATAGATTCGGATACATTTGTCCTAACTATTCACAATAACATAAAGTTGCCAAAAATTACGCAATAAAGACTATTACTACTCCTTGCTGGCCCCTAACCGTGTATTCAAGGTTTGCTCTGGAACACTTATAGCTGATTGTTGCTCGTGTGCAGTTGGCTTTCTTTACATAACCACAGGAATAATAAATTTAATACGTGAAGATCGGCCGCAGTATGCTTCAAGCTTGGAAATGTGATAATTGTGTGTGTGGAAACATGACAAAACGTTCCCTACTTCTGGAAATTTCTATCCATGTCATCGACAGCTATAATAGGGAGAGTGTGAGAGTCAGTTTCGACTGGGTGTACATCAGAGAGAGCAGTTAACTGTCTACGAGGTCGATGTAACGAGAGAAAAATCGTGCAATAAGACAGCAATAAAGGCAATCATTTGCATATACTATACATTCTTCACGAAATAAACAAACTTCTATTACAATATAAATGTTGTAACTTGGAACACATTACAAGAATTTAGGTAAGTTAGCAATATCTATGATGCAACAACGATCACACATAATCTGGATCTGGTAATCAATGTTTATAATGATATTGGTCTAATAAAGGTTATCGCTGCCTGAAAGCTAGACGGTAAAGGAGAAAGTAGGCTTAAAAGTACTGGATGAAAGCATAGAGAGGCAAACCTCATATGAAAATACTCTGAAAATACGGAGATATGCTGACCGAAGATGGCTGTCAGTTCAAGGGAAATAATTACATTTGAATATTACTAAAAGCCCGTTGATTTAATTTCGCTGTGTTGAGTTGAAGTGGGAATGTTGATGACAGCGTTGGAAACCGGATTTCTTTTTCATCTTTCATTCTGTTTATATCACAAATAGCACAGTGACTGGTTTCACCACCATTTACACTTGATACTCTTCTATTTGTCACCCGCTTTGCAAGAAGCACACTCTATAGAACTTACTTAGAGGAGCTGTGGGCTATCGTTCACCGAAACCCTTAATGAATTTTCTAATGCCATAAACATCTAATGGCTAGCATAATCAACAGGAATTATGGTGGGAAAGAAAAGAGAGGGATGTTAGGAAATTGGCAGAAATAAATTAAATAGTTCAACATTCGTTTAGTAACAAATGACAATTTTAAAAATAAAAACATTAAAAAATAAGTTTAGTGTTCAAAATCAGAAACTTTCTATCAGTTATGACATTATATTGTATTTGCCACACTAGTATTTGGATTATTTTAATTTTATATTGACTACATAAGAAATAGCCTAATTTTGGCTCCTTACCGAGGTCTACCTATCTCTGAGAGTCCGACAATTCCTCTTTTTTCCTTTCTTCAGTTAAAAAGGATTCTTTCGGATGCAGGGGTGCTTGATTTTCTAAAGAAATTGCGGCGTCTATTGCTTTGTTACAAATCCTTCTTAGAATTATAACTCTACATGTGGCTTCCTGCTTAACACCGACGATATTCTTCACTATTGCTTCTGAGGTACTTATGAGCCTAAGTTATGAGCAGAGAGCATCGACTAATTGGTCGACCGAAGAGACAAATCCTCTTGCCAGAAGCATTATCTAGAGATAACAATATTGTTCTGAAGTTATCTTTCGCTCCGCCTCCCGAATATTGTAGAAGTCGCTGAAAAATTCCAGTGAATGTATAAGTAAGAGCTGTAGCTAGTAATTAGTGCGAGTTGGTGAATCTGTTTCGGATGCAACATAAAGTGCGGTTCTACACGTGAGTTTGTGATTTTCGTAAGTTATGTTTCCCGAGAGGTTTCTTGTGTTCGATTCCCCAATGAGTGAATCATCCGAAGAAGAGGCTGCTTCGCACGTATTTTATTACGCCGTTATGTTTCGAGGAAAAGTGAAGTGGAAGGAAAACTTGAAGGATGCTATTAGTGAAACGAAAGTGTGAATTGCACGTGCAGTCACACTAAGGTTGAACTAAATCAAATGGTTCAAATCCAGGCAATGGCATTGCTTTTTTCAGTCTGACTCTACCGACCCAACTTCTGTCCCACACACAGCTTGTGTGAAAAACAATTAAATCAATAGGTCACATTAGTTAATGAGATTGAGATTGTACAGTGAAAACTGGACAAAGCCACAATATATATTCTCAACGGGTTATTAAAATTAAGCGTTAACGAACACAAACTTAACACGACAATGTGTTGCCATGCACAGGGTAAGATAAAGATACAATCAGCAGCCAGCGCAAGAGAGCGTAAAACAGATGAAATAATATGGCCTCTGCAAAGCGACCACGGCGATACACGCGAAAAAAAGAGATAATATACAGGTATCCGAATACGCAGATTAAATAACGATTGTTAAAAGGAAGTAATATTCACTGTGAAGCTACCATTGTAATTAATATGGTTACGTCGACATTGTTTACCCGGCTTCTATACAATTTACAAGACCGACTGATGCCATGTTAACAGTGGCGAAGTTATAGTTTTAATTATATGAGTGGTGTTTAAGGGCGCTCAACTTTGTAGTTTTCAGCGCTCACCAAAAATAAATGTGCCTAAAACCAAGACATAAAAGCCATAAATAAAATAACGGCTAAGAGAAGAAGCAAAATCCAGGTTAAGTAAAACTGCCCTGTGGAAAACCTGCGTCGCTAAAAACTAAAAATTGTGAGACACTATCATGTAAACCTAAATTGCTTGAGTTGAGATATTGTACAAAAGTGTATACTTTATTTGTGGAACCTAAATCTGCCATATTAGAATCGTGGACCATTTGATTTTGCTGAAGGGGAATCTTAATTAGTTTCAGGATTTAATGTTCATACATTTACCACTCCACCAACAGTGGGCACGTATATACAAATAAAATACAATAAAAGCCAATAAAATAGTAGATGCTAACTCTAAAACCCAATTGCAATAAGAATTTAAAAACCATAGTCACCGCTCTTTCCTCGTCCGCCAAAATCGCCACTAGAGTACCTGGTATTTGCAGAGCGGAACGTTTTGTGCTAGAGCAAATCACTCCAGCAACACATGACGGACCGCAAAATGTTAAAGAATGTTAAGTTGAAAAGTGGGACTTGCTTCCCCTTAAGCAGAAGAGAAATAAGGGGATAGGCTAGGCTAAAGCGATAGTCAAATATTTTAAAACCTGGTCGCTTTGTGAACAATAGGAGTTCGGTTTTCGTGGTTTGCACGGCCAGCAGTAAAACAAGGGAGATGAAATCAAAGGTGGCTTCTCGTTTGAGAAAAATTACGTAGCTTAAAACTGAAACTAACAAGGAATATCTCGGAAATGGCGTACTAAAAGATGTATATGACATACATCGTGTGCTTAAACATGATCTACATTTTTATTGTCTATCTCTTACGGTTTACAAATTATGTAAATTTCATCCAGAATTAAGAGATCTTCATCGGCTATTGCCAGAAAATTCAGGATATATATTTTATTTGTCATAAAATAACTTTAATATATGGTATTTAACCAAAATCACTAGTGTTACTTTTGAGAAAAACAAACATTTTCAAAACATTTCCCATGTAAAGGATAATTTGGATTGGGGTTTGCTTCTTGAAAATCTTCGAGTCGCTTCCTTGGAAGATGCTAAATTTGAGTATCAAGAGTGGTATTTATGGTATTTTCGTTGTTTAGCTATGAGGCCACTCACATGGACCTTTTTATAAAAAGATCCGTTTTGTGCTCCGGTAGTCTCAAAACATATACTTCCGATGAAATCTCGGAATTTTTGGGTAGAATACAATACTTTCTTTATACACCATGTGCATATTACGTGTAGAGACAGTGAAAAGCAAAAAGAGAAAATATGCTAGAAAATTTTTTTTCCTGAGAGTTATTTTAAAGAAATATAGCAAATTTTAATTTTTATAAAGTATTATCTAATGGTGACATAAAATTGCTAAATATTATTTAAATTCATTCCATATATTAATCGAATGACGGTGTAGCGCATACCAAATCTCATAAAGCTATGACGAAAACTGAGGAACTTCTTGTAATATTTCATTTGTAAAATCCCACATTTAATTAATTCATTTGTTTAGCCCCTTTAACTTCTATGGTCATATCAGGGCTTTTCATAGGGGGTTTTAATTAATTACTATCTTCCAACACTCGCATTCACTCACATATTCATACTTCTAGACAAACAGAAGATTACGAATGCACTTTCATTTTATTCACTAAACCAATATAGAGTTTCTCCTGGCTTTGCTTCTGCAGGCCTCACATACACACGTTCAAATAATCCGTATATAATCTTGCTCTACGAGCTTTTTCTTTTTTAAAGTTACCACGTTATCCCCGATATTGCGAGTTTCATATTTCGCAAGGTCTTGAGCATTAGAACATGTTTCCCTTATTAACAACCTCTTTTATACTATTACTAAAAGTACAGCCTTAAAAACAGCTCCTTTGTTTTCCCTTCGTTCTTTTTATTTATACAAAGCAATTCCAGCAACATAAAAATCCTCTCCAGAGCAACAGATTAAAGGTTGGATTTGAATACAATTTCTCTAATTACATTTTCAACAGCAGCAAAACGTAAAATCAAAAATTATTTTTATATGTGTGGAGAGGGAGGTGGCTGGGTATATGGAGAAATGGGTCATTCCAGAACATTTACTACTAACAGGTTTTCTTTAAGAATAAAATGGTGTAATGGTTTTAAAAGCACCTCAATATTAAAACACTAAACATAAACAGGGGCTCAGTTGTATTCAGCTTCTCAAGTACTTGCTAAATGGCGTGCGCTTTTCCTTTTCTCCCATCTCATCAACTTTTTAAAGAGGCAGATCGTTTTATGTGAAACAAGGACATATACGTGTACTTCGTTAATGAAAGCATTCTATGTAGCACATTCCCTCCAAGTCACCAGCAGAAATTTGGGAAAGAAACTGTATTCTGACGTTTTATCAAAATATATTGTTGATACTCAGTTCAGAATGTATTTATTCATTAACATCCTTTGATAAACGTTAATCGTTATTATCGTCTTATATATAGGAGACGATCTATTACCTATATATATATATATATATATATATATATATATATATATATATATATAGGCAATAGATCGTCTCCTTAGCGTGGTGGTAGCGCGGCTGCTTGCCAAGCGGGAGACCTGGCTTGGGGTGCACTCAGCCTGAGAGGCCAATTCATGAGCTGCTTGATTGAGAAGTAGCTGTTCCAGATCCAGAAGAGCGTATAAACCGGCTGTGAGGGACTCGAGGCTCTGATTACGTCTCACCCCCCAGTACTGCACCCCATTTATGACGCCTACGGCCGAGATGGGGGATGCAGCGGTCGCGCGATAGGCCGACTGTCGTGCCATGGGGCTATGTTATAGGTAATAGAGTTTTTACATTAGAATTGATCTATTTTTGTTTCCTTTAAATAGAGGAATACACAGTCGCGATTTAGGCAGAAGTGTTAAAACGTGCAACAATAAGTTGTAAGTTAGAAATCCATTTTCAGATTTTTGTTAACACCTCATTTAAGTAACATTTTGGAATTGTTATTACTTACTGAATAACTGATTATCCAACCAGAGGTTTACTAATGTTTTGTCTGACTAATATTTTCAGCTGTGAGTAAGAGTATTCTACTTTTGTTTAATATCCTAAGGCGTACACAAAAATGGCTGAAAGCTTAAAGGCATTTTCAAATGTAGTTTCCCTTCTCTGCTTTTTATTATTGCATATTATTATAGAGGTAAACCATATTTACTTCTTTAATCTATCGACAAATAAAAATTTAATTTTGTTTAGCACTCTATTTTGGTGCACACCAAATATGCGCAAACCTCTCTATGCTCTGTTGCTTGTTTACACTCTGATTGACAACAGGTAAGCAGTCTGTTCAGGTATCCTGTTTTGATTAACATTTGGATATGTCTATCTTAAGTAGAAATACATGGAATATAATATTCTATATTTATAATATTTTGTAGCTCTATGAAAGTTTATCACTGTAGGTTTTTCTATGTGTTTTTTCTTTCTAAACTTCGAGCAAGAAATGTTTCTTTTGCCACATTAGAGGGCAGCTTGAAGCCTCAACCTAAAGGCAAAGGATCTCCAGAAAAATAAGTACCAATATTTGCTTTGGTTTAATTAATCAATTAATTGGTGTGCAGGATGTTCTGCAACATTTTAACGTAAATCACACATCAGCAACCCCTTCTTAGTTTGTTCCTTGTTAAGAAAACATAATTAGATTGGAAACACTTTTTTCTTATGCCAGTGTTTGTAGGGAAAGCTATGATATAAACAAATCTGTCAATCTGGCCAAAAGCAGAAGCAAAAAAAAAGATTTCTTTGTAATTTCATACCTTTTTTTCTCACTCCTTTCTCGTCTTTATGGGAATGGAGATGATCTTCATTATTATTCTAACAAAATCCATTATTTGTGTTGCTTTATGAAAATAATATGAAAAGACGTTATAATATAATTAATTTTGACTTCTTAACGGGCCTTATTTTCTACAGGCACGACAAGAAAGAATAATAGAATGAAACACTTTCGGGAATCAGGTATATAAAAAAATTGGCTGAAAAAGTACAGAAAATAAATACATAAAAATAAAACTAAGCCATAGCACTGTGAGGACGTCATACAAAACCTCTGTGGCCTCCCCGTCTTCAAGAAAATTGGTTGAGAAAACAATGTGAACTGCAACAACGAAAAGTGATGAGAAACTTGAAATTTTGGAATCTGTGTCAAACCAAATTATAAAACGCTTTAAAACGAAAGTGTTTTGGCTATATCCCTAAGCATAGTAAACAGATACATGAAAGAAAAATACAAACTCGTCCATCTAAGTACTACTGATAAAAGAAAGCTAAATTTAAAAAATGGAAGAGGAGTTTTTCGAAGAAGAGTTAAACACAACACCTGTTTGAAATAACCGTTTGTTTGTTAATAATTCATTGATTTTTTGTCTAAATAAAACAGAAAAACATCAAGTTTATCATAGATTCAATTAAGAATTATACATGTTTTATGGCAAACGGATGATGTTAACTTATTCCATAGAAGATTTTAAGATTGGAACCAATATGGTTAAAAGATAGCGGATTAAAGACAGGGGCAGTTAATGACACATGAAAAATTTTGATTTCTTATTAAGTAAACATTTTTAGGTACAATGGATTCTGGATAAATTGGAAAAAAGTATGGGAAATGACTCACGTGGAGTCACAAATCAGTGCCATGTATATTTGAATAAATTCCAAAACTTGATCTTCAGGAAAACAAAATGGATGATCAGCTGAAATATTTTGACCAGCACAGCTGATTTTGAGAGTCACAACTCCGTCCCACTCGAGGACGTGGGTGAGAGTGAAATATATTAAAATGTCAAAATTCCATAGACCGGTTCGATAGCCATGGTTGTTGGCAGCGTTTGGCGTTGACGTTCTGCAGCGAAAGTGTCGCGGTTTGTATCTTGTTATGGACATGGATATTTAGTGTGGTGTTTTTTTTTCTGTTCTATACACTTCATTATATCCTCCTGATAACCAAGACAGTAGGTTACTCCTGAACAAATAAAGAAAAAAATGGTTTTAATTATTGGGTAGCTGTGTAAGGTCTTTCAGAGATCTGGACACCTTACTGGTAACTGTAGAGCATTATTTCCATAAAGCAGTTTCTGATTTAATTTATTTTCGGGCGCAGGGCTGAAGTTTGCGATCCATCTAAAGTGGCTCATATTATACTGAAAATGTGTAAATGTATGTTAATATAAAAACTTGTTTTCTAACTAGAACTTAACATAGAAATTATATTGTATGTAATAATTATGTTTACCTCACTATTTCACTTTGTGCAATAACCTGTTGGGATTTGTAATAAAAAGGTGTGTTATTTATATCAATATGTTACCAACTATTGGATCAATTATTGTAACTAATTATTGCATCAAACTGCGAAAGATATTGAAAATATTCTATAATATTAGAATTGTGTAGGTTATATAAGTAATGTGTAACAACCTTGAATTCACTCTCTTGAATCCTGGATGTTATTTTAAAGGAAAAGGCAAAAAAAAAAAAAAAAAAAAAAAATAGTAAGAGCGTCCATCTTGATACAGCGAAAGAAACTGCCATAAAATTTAGAAAATTGTATTAAAATAGTACGCGTATCCTCAACGGATTGTAGCACATATCTTTATGTCGACCGACAATTTATTTCATCCTTCAGCTACAAACTTCATGCATATATAGTTATTTTCCTGGAGGTGTTGAATTTGATGTCATATACAGTTAACACCCTGGTTATTTATGCATATGTCCCTTTTCCTCTAATTGTACATTTTTATACCTTACCAATTTAATCTCTTTATATATTTTTAACTTTTAACCTCATCAGTTTTATTATCAAGATCCGCTCTTTCTTTTGCGATTTTCCTCTTGCATTCTTCCTCTCTTACTTTCCCTGTATAATTATCTAGTCGTTTCAGAAATTCTTTCTTATGGTTAATGAATTCCTGCTCTTGCCCGAGGCTTTTATGAAACACATGCAGCGGTGACAAGGACTGCAAGGCGCATGCGCAAATGCTGGTCCCTATAGCCGCGCTCGCTAAAGAGTCTCGCTTAGGTGCTTCGTGTCGCAGGGGATCGTGGGTACGAGTCCCACTCTGGGCTTGGATGTTTATATGTTTGTGAAATGTGTATATTTGTGTGTATTGTAAGACGGTGATCAGAGAGAAAACAAAGTAAAAATTTTAGGAAAGTGGAAAAATGGTATACAGGGCCAGAGTCCCGACCAGACTCCGGAACTGTGTTTAAAAAAAATGAATAGCATGAAAGGAAGCATTAGAATCAGATGGGGGTATGTTTTGTGCCATTCAAGTGTTTGATTATAATATTATGTCATTACTGACGATGTGCAGATGAAAATGTCGAAAGAAGGAGCATTTTTCACACTTACGTAGTAGTCGTCCTCCATTCCAACAAGTAGCACATGATAGATTAATCTAGAAAGATCAAGGAGCGAGATATTGCCATAATAAATAACGAAAAATGGACGTAAAAAGCCACTATGTGGAATCCGCGTATAGAAAGACCATAGCCAGACCATACGGACAAACCTCTTCACAACTTATATAGATCAACCGTGGTCCAGAGCATCAAGAGACAGTGGAAAGTGGAGCGGACTATAAGGAGCCCCTTTGTCAATTTCAAACATTACATCAGTAGAACCACATCGAAAAGAACAACTCAAAGTAGGACTTATTGAAGTGTAGTGCATGTCTTGCATTAATTTGATAACAGAGACAGTCTTCAATGAGTGTATTGTATAAAAAGTATATACATATTTAGCGCAAAATAACTCAACTGCGTTAGAGAACCGAAAGCTACTCACATCGTAGAGGCTGCTATCATTATTATTATTATTATTATTATTATTATTATAATTATAGCATTACCATCATCATCATTGTCATCACCATACTTATAATCATAATCACCACCCTCTTCTTCCTCATTAAAGAAACTTCCCCAAACTCAAAGTAACGCCCAACTACCCTTTAAATTATTCAACATATTTTGTTTACTAAAAATAACTGTAACATGTTCGACAAAAATACCACATTATAAACACATTTACATGACAAATAAGAATTTTCCAGCATAAATCTTTGTACCTGTTTTATTCAGAAGGAATTTTATGTATTGTTGAAAAGTGGTAAACGTTACACGATAGATGAAAACGTACAATACAATCAATGCAATTGTTTTTAAAAGATACAATTTTTTCCAAAATTTTTGTGGCATTGGATATTTCCGACATATTTTCTTTCTTCAATGCTTAAAATCGTTCAACGCATTATTCTTTTAAATTATTTTTGATACTCAGTTATTTCTCGTGACTAATAGAAATACTGCGATTCTTTCACTGCAAATATAACTTTCAGTTCTTAAGCATTTACCTACTGCTACTACTTTATCAGAATGTGTAATGCAGTATTTCTGCTGGTTTTGTCTCTCTTAAAATAAATTACCTATAGATGGAAAAATAAATTTTCGTTAGAATAGGATTATGCACACTATTAAATAGAGCTCAGGTCTTGGGTTCCGAAGCACACAAGTTTCGAACACACAGGGCAGGCAGTAGCATAAAGACAGGGTAGTGTAGAGGGGTTTGTAGCGTAAACATGCACACGTTGAGGTATAATATATTCCAAAAGTAGCTCATTGCATGTAATAATGTTATATGTATCGTTCTAAATCATAAAATAGCCCAATAAAACAACTATTTCAGAATATGATTAGTGAATAAAACCCCTTGTACTTTTACAAATACAAGTAGAAAGCTTAATACAAATGTTTCAGGAATTTAACGTGCAGCTTTGAAAAGACAGCGAACATAAACTCGCTCAGAATTCATTTCAGTAAGTCACAAGACACATCTTTACTGTATCGAAAGAAAAGGCTCTCTTCTAGTCACTCAAAATATGTTTGAATTATCCACAAGTTTGTTCAGTTTAGCACGCCTACCCTTTCGTATTTTCGATATGTTTCAATCTGTGCTATCCTTTAGTGTTATCGGTTTATCTACTAGTTGAATCTAAACGAGGCCAGGCAGTGAGCAATGCTAGATATAGTAACACTTTTCGCAACGAACTATAGAGGCCACGCCTACTTCATTAGATCATAGTTATACTCTGTGTGCACCGAACCATTCCGGCAATTTCGTAACCTCAGACCGAGCTCTAGTAATAAACGAAAGAGGATAGAGAAAGTCCTGCGGATGTAGCTCACATTTTGTGGTAAAATAGTTATTATTTAGCACCTTTATTACCTAAACTCAGTAATCGATTTGCTTAATGCATATTAACAATTTGAATTTTCTCTGTGTTGTGATTTCTGCAGATTCTTAAACTGGAGAAAAATACCCTCTGGAATCACCGTAAACATATTTATGAAAATCTGTAGCTCCTCTCTTCGATTACTAGCAAACATACCTCAATGAAGTGACAGAATTTCGGGATAAAATGCTATGCAGGATGAAAGTAAATGAGCTAAAGTTCAACATATCACGTTCGCTTGCATTCTTGATGCCTGAAACATTTACATCTATTACCACATTTTAATGTTTAATTAGCCTAATTATAAGCGTAATTACCATAGCTTATTAAACATTATATAAACACAACGTAATTTGAATTCGTTTTATAACTTTTTCCCAGAATGTTACACATGGAAACTGAGCATAATAGAAAAACGTACACAGCTAAAAAATTAAATAACTAAATACAAATAAAAAGTGGATACACATTTGGTTCCAATATTCCAATTTAGAATATTTTGGCTAACACTATTAGATATTTGGGCAGTAGGTTTCCGCTGTTTTGTCTTCTTTGCTTACCTTCTGTTTACATTTTGGAAGCAAATCCTTTCGTTACTTTTTTTTTTCAAGATTCTATATTAATTTGTTTTTAAATATTATAAAGCTGAGATAATAAAAGATTAATAATTATTATTTGGTTTGTTAACGGCGATGTCAATTGCTAGGACCATATCATCATTGGTGTATCAGTATTTTGTCCCGCAAGCCTTCTTCTATATGCCAGTAAATCTACTGACTGGAACGTCGCTTTTAAGTATATTCAAGAATCTTCAGCGTGGACCGTCACATTAAATCAGAAAGTCAGCGCCTAAGAAATATTATTGAGCTACTCGGAACGACATGATAATACAAAGAGAGAGAATATTGGAAAATAGTGACTAGCTCTTAAACATTTTGACTATCACTCAAACCTACTACGATGCCCGTTTCTATTATATCTTCTAAGGAAAATGTAATAAAACAATTTCAACGAACGTATGAAGTAGATAGAACATTCTTAAGCTTTTGTGCGTATAGTTTGTCGAAGAATCAATAGAGAATGCCATGTGAGTATAACATGTCAAACCTTTTATTACCCAATGAGACTACTATAATGTGATTTCCTCATCCTCCAGCTGGCAACTCCAAAAGAAATATTTCACTGATTACAGTAGTCAACAGTGGTTTTGATACAGACAAAGTACATATAAAACTTAATTCTACATTATAATGTGACATAAAATTTGAAAGCAGAAGGTGTCCATCACGTCAGGATTATAAGCTATGACCAGCAAGTTATATAACATAGTTGAATGCACTGTATAATTTTTAACTAAGTGCTTTGTGCTTGAAAGGAGTATGATAAAAGTTAGTGTAGTGACCTTTTTTGTTCCTAACTTTAATGTGAACTACTTTTTAAATGCAATATGTAACATTAGTGTATCTTGCATTCAGTATTTAAATCCTCCAGTCACATACATTTGCTTACTCTTCTTTCTATATTATCTCAAGTCTTTGAATTTTTCTTTTCAGGAATTTATCTGGATAACATCATTTGACAGAAAAGTGTTTTTAGGCATAGAAAATACAACACGAAGAAATCAAAACGATTCGTTTTGTTATATATGTGGTAAATTCACGACAAGGAAACAAACACGACCAATTTCTAACTTACTGAAGACGTCGTATCATTTATACTTCAAATGCCAACTGGGAGATCAGGTTAAAGATTGGGCACCTCACATAACTTGCACTAGGTGCAATTCTAAACTAACACAATGGCTGAAAGGAAAAAAGAGTATTTGCCATTTGGCATAATGATGATCTGGCGAGTACTTCAAAATCATATTGATGATTGCTACTTCTGTGTGACTAATGTAACTGGCTTTTCATCAAAGAATAAGAAGAATATTAAGTAACCTAACCAACCCTCAGCAATTGGACCTGTTCCCCACGGTGAAGACCTGCTAGTTCCAACTCCTACACTTGTGTGGGTAGAAGTTCCTAATTCTGATCATGAATCTACAAACTCTGAGGAAGCACAATCTCAATCAGGTGAAGAGGAGCACTTTCGAGAACAAAGACCACATTTAATTATACGAGCAAACTTGAATGACCTAGTTCGTGACTTATACCTAACCAAGGAGGATGCAGAAATTTTATCTTCACGTCTTAAGGAATGGAACTTACTTCATGAAGACTCAAAAATTACTGATTTTAGGCAACGTAATAAAGATTTGACGACATATTGCCATATCGGGGGCAACATTTATGCTTGTAGTGATGTAGTAGGATTAATGAAACAGTGAAACGTACCATACGATGCTGCTGAGTGACGCTTGATTATTGACGCTTGCAAGACAAGTTTAAAGGCTGTACTATTGCATAATGGTAATGCGTTTCCATCTGTACCTGTAGGGTACTCTGTGATATGAAAGAGAACCACAAACATTTGTCAGAGAGACTTGAAACTATCAAGAATAAGGAAGAAAATTGGAAAATATATGGTGATCTTAAGGTGATTGGTTTATTAACTGGTCTCCAAAATAGTTTCACAAAATATTGCTGTTTCCTTTGTCTTTGGGACAGCCGTGTAAACAGTGGCCACCGCGAGAGAAATTGGCCCCAGGGAGAGAAAATGTGAAATATGTACCTTTGGTGGATTCTCAAAATGTTTTCCTTCCCCCACTGCATATTAAGGTCGGCCTAATGAAGAATATTGTCAAGGGAATGGACAAAAATGCCAATGGTTTCATGTATCTACATGAAGTGTTCCCTGAATTAAGTGACGCCAAATTGAAAGATCTTTGATGGGCCACAAATTAGGAAGTTAATGCATAATAAGAAGTTCAAAGAAAAATGAAGTCAGTTAGAACTTGTAGCCTGGAGTTCTCTTAAGGATGTCGTTGAAGGTTTTCTAGGGAATACAAGAGCAGAAAATAATGACATATTAGAGAACTCTTTTAGAGAACTATAAAAATCTTGGTTGCAGAATGCCATTAAAAATGCACTTCCTTCATTCTCATTTTGATTTCTTCCCTGCCAATTTGGGAGCAGTTAGTGATGAACATGGAGAAATGTTCCACCTGGACCTTTTGCGAAAGGAAAGCTGCTATAAAGGTAGATGGAACCCTTCAATGTTAAGTGACCACTGTTGGTTTTCGAAGAGTGAAGGATATATATCCCACAGAAAAAAGTCGTCATCAAAGAGACTCAACCCTCCACCATAATTACCATCGAGCAAATGAATATTGCAATCTTTCTTGTAAAAATGTACATTAGGCCCAGGAGTAAAATATTTTTATGCCATTAAGTATGTTATACAGTGTATAAATTTAGTGTAGACCACCCTAATCACTGTTTTAGATATAGGCATTTAAAAACTTCCGTAACAAAACATTGGAGGGTGCTGACGAAATTCTAACTGCATTTTCAGAATCAGCAAGTCCAAATTAGTTAGGTCCACCGAGTTTTATTCTGTGCCTGAAAAAATTGATAAATATTTGAAATAACAAAATTGTTAAAGACATTTTAAGTGTAAATACACTAGTGTGCAAAACCTAAGGACAAAAGTTTCATTCGCATACTGCCCCTTTTTAGGAAACATAGCTCGCTGAAATTTCAATCATACATAGAGAGAATTTATACATTATGCTGCAGTAGGCGACTAAACGAAAAATGCTATGAGGTGAACAAAAATGACACTTTTATTCATAAAATATAAGCTACAGTAGAATGTAAGGCACTAGGGTATATGATGGTCCTCTAGATTTACAAAGCTGCTTAAAAGGGTATATGACCACCATGAACAACAGTACATTCTTGCAACGTGATCTCGTGCTGGTCACAAGGCTGGTAAGGGGTTCTTGTTTTAGGGTGTTCCTTTTCTTCAGCAGCACTGTTGACAACTGTTGGATGGTCGTTGGCGGATGTGAATATGATGCAATGTGTCTGCCCAAAGCACTCCACACATGTTCAATGAGAGTTAAATGGGGGAACGGATAATCTACTAATGTCTTCTAGTTCCAAGAGATCATCCACCTGCGCTGTTCGAAACGATCAAGCACTGTCATCCATAAAAAGTCCCTGAAAAGAAGCACACGGGAAGAACTACAGTATCACAATAACGATTACTATTAAGTGTTCGGTTTTCAAAGATTTTCAGATCGGTACGCCCATGTATCTAAGATTATGTCTTCTGGACAATTAAAACGATCATGTTCAAGGATGTTTCTGAGTGCGTTATGCCAGATGGGTGTTATTAGATAATCACTACTCACACAATTAGATACAATTTTATAACAGGTCAGTTAATTTAGTTTCATATAGATCACAGCACGTAGGTCGAATCAGAATTTTTTCAGAATTTGTCTGATAAAGTAACAAAAATACAATTACAGGAATAGTAAAGCAATGACAGTATGAGATTGAATGCATTTACAATAGAAGAAAACAGAAGTATGTAATTAAATGCAATAATTTTCCGAAATATAAGCAGACTGATTAAAATACTGTTATTAATTTAATAACATCGAGAAATTAAAACTAACATAATTAAGCACGTTTATTTTGGAATATACAGATAAGCGGAAAGAGTCTGTACCGTAATAGGTAAACAAATAGAAGGTACTGAAAAAGCAACTGACTGCCTGAATCAAAAAAGTTCAATATCATAACCCTATAATAAATTATCACTGGCAAAACGCCAAAGTGTTAAAGTAGTAGATGAACTGTTATAAGCTATTAAAACATAACTCCTGGACATTTTGATGCATGTCTTATAAAGAGGGAGCTTCAGAATAAATGACTAATTTATTCGCTTGCGCAAAATAAATTGAAGATTTTATTTAATGACAGGTCATTAAATTATAAGGTAACCCCAGTCGCGGCCCCTCTCCTCGTCTCAAGAGATCCGAGAGTCACCGGGACAGTTCTGCCGGCAAAGGCGCACTAAAATGCGTATCTTAAAATATTCACCATCTGCTCACATACGCGGCTCAATTTGCGAAAATATTGTCGTTCACTCGTCTAAGCTTAGCAGCAGGAATCCTTGTGATTTCTTGCATGAATGTTGTCACTGAGTTTCTGTAGATTACACAGGGATTTCTGCTGCTGAGCTTAGGTGAATGAGCGAGAACATCTTTAACTTGATATACTGCCTGTTTAGGAGCAGACGGGCAATATTTTCAGCATTTATTTAAGGTAAGGACTTCAGGACCTTTGCCGGCACCATTTTCCCGGCTCCACTTTCCTGGCAACTCTCGCAGCTCTCGCGTAGAGGGGTGAGGCCGCGAGAGGGGTTACCTTATAATTTAATGACCCTATGTATATAAGGAATGCACTGCCTAGGCAGGCTGATTAGCTTGGGTGTGTCTTAGAGATGCAGTTAATAACTCAAAGGCGTCTACCTTCAATACGTAGAAGATGAGAAGTACGTGCAGTGTTAAGAACAAACAATCGCCATGGCTGAATAAAATTTGGAAATAAAACGGCATGACGTTAACTATTAGTATAAGCTTTGTCCAGTAGTATTAGCTACCACGCCTCCTAATTTGCTCTGAGTTTTGTGATTAACACACTGTTAATCCTCAGGATTAATCTTTTGTTTTAACTCTGTGGTTCATTTATATTTATGGACGGAATGTTACACTTGCTGAAATGATCATCTAAAGAATCTATACAATGATAAAAATCAAATATAGTCTGACACTATAAGCAACGAATGAATATTGGATGTTAACAGATATAACAAAAGTTGATAATTATGTTGAAATAAACAAGTTTGGAAGGTTCTTACCTATTGAGCATCAAGTGCATATATTTGCTTGCATATTACAAGTAAATACATTTAAAAAAATTGTTTGAAATTAACACAATAAAATGATTTGTGAGTAAAGTAAGCATAAGTCGTTTAACTGAACCTGAAATAAAACAGGATGATTAAAATCAGTATCGCCAATGCATAACATGTTTAGTTGATAGCAAACTATAAGTTTTAAAAGTGCATGAATATTCCGAAAAGCTTCGGATATGATGATGGGCGTGTTTCCCACACGGTGTTAAGAAACATTCGGTAATGCAATAGCTTCACAATGTTGCTACATTAAATTATAAAAGGAATTCTGATTGTTCACATCTTACTTTACTACAATCTCACCATTACAAACTGTATTGTAGTGTTACATACTATAAACAATCACTTATGATACAGACAATATTTTATTATGGCGTGGTATGCATAGGAAGGAAATAATTTTTCACAAATAGTCCATTCACTTTGCAATACTGCTGATTAGAGGAACGCATGATATACAGAGTGATTTATATAGACTGACACATTTCTTCCTTTAAGTATTCCGTTGAAAATGCATTAAATGACCCAATTTTAGCGCCAAATTAAGCAGAATGTTCTGAGGTTTGGATTTCTTCTCACTAGATGCGCAGATGTTTATGTTTTATTCTTCGAGTTTCGATTCCTTGTCACTAGATGCGCAGATGTCTATGTTTTATTCCTAATTGCATTGTTGGCAGATGTTTCGACATTTCGTTGTTGTAGTCAACGTGAAAATGCAGTACACATTAAATCAACGACTCTTGCTTGTGAAGCAATATTGGAATACGAATTCAATTAATGCTACTCAAAGGGCATACCAGAGAGAATTTGGTGTTCGCAATCCTCCCAAAGAAACACAATACTGGAACTGGTAAACAAATTGGAAACTGGATCTCTGGTGAGTGAAAAAGGCAAGCATCGTTCATTTACGTTTCTCACGGCTTTTGTTGACGTAAGAGCACGACTGGAGCAGTCACCCAAAAAAGCATTAAGACATTTGTCGCAGGAAACAGTGTACACCTACTCAATGTGTCAGAGAATGTGAAAAGTGCAGGCCTAAAGCCATATTGGGTTACGGTTGTTCATCACCTACAGGAACCTGATAAGGATAAAATATTGAATTATTGTCATTCGTTTCAGACGTTCATTGTGCAAAATCCTGCCATATTGTCCATCACATTGTTCGCAGATGAAGCATGATTCCGTTTATCCGGTTATGTGAACTCGCAGAACTTACGCCATTGGGATATCGAAAATCCACTTGTCATCCATGAAGCACCTATGCACCCGGTTCAAATCGGCGGAGTTTGGAGCTGAAAATTCACACAGAGAATAGTGGGGCCAATTTTTTTTAAACAGACTATAAACACTGCAGAGTACCGACTGATTTTCATGGAGTTTGTTAAGCAACTAGACGATATAGAACTTAGTCAAGTATATTTTCAGCAAGATGGCGCCACATGCCATACATTAAATGAATCCATGAACCTAATTCCAAGTTTCTTTGACGACCAGATAATTTCCAGGAACCTGTGGCCACCGAAATCTCTGGAATGGACATCACCGGACAGGGTTTACGCCACACGACCAAAGACATTACACGATCTGAAGCACAAGATCACAAAGGAGGTTCAATCTATTGACAACAGAGTCCTCCAACGAGAGGCTAGTAACATGGAACGATGTGTGAGTTGTGCCTTATGCAAGATGATGGACATTTTCAAAATTTGCTATAGAGGTAAATAATCTCCGAAAATTCCTCTACAATTTAGGTATAATAAGTTGTCGCTAGCTCAGTTCGTTTTAAAACAAAGAAAGAAACATGCCAGCTCTATATAAATCACCCTGTACCAAAAAGACGTATGCCCTCACAGAGGCCAAGGGATGCGTTTTCGATAATAATTCACTTTACATAGATGACATGTTTTCTCTCCCTTGCAACGTAGTAAGCTTTTGGGTTTTGTTTTGAATCGTCCGATAGTTTCATTAACAATGAAGCATGTACGTTGTACATAACACCCACTCGTTCGCGCCGGCTGGTTTAATGTGAAAATTGTAACAGGATACAGACCTAGATTCACAGAGTTTTGGTGGGTGTTGATGAATCTCGGGGTGCTAAAGCAATGAAGAATTGGACAAACTTCCCGTGAATTTATCACTTCTATTTACTTCTACCTTATCAAATGTATGCATATTGCGTCAAGCTATTTATACATTGATCTCGAAGAACTTAAGTTATGAAAAGTTGCATTCAGGCACATTTAATGGAAAAGAAGGTTAAAAAATGTGCCTTATGTGTCCTTCAGCTAACATCTCGGAGTAAAAACCCGAAATCAAGTTTCCGA